>JANXHW010000005.1:14835000-15337500 GCA_026170595.1 Plestiodon gilberti rubricaudatus | reverse complement strand
CACCCAAAGTATCCCATACTGAAGTTTGTCATGTACAAGGCATTCAGCACATGCAATTTGATTATATTGAAACTGATATAATCAGGGATCTATCGTCAAGTTCCTTAAACAATCAAATTATGCGTTAATCTTGCCTTCTTCATTTACACTGCATGCAATGTTCAAAGTTTGCCATCCAGCTTGGCAATTAGTTTCCTAATAGTATTGACCAGCTTGCTAAATGACTTCTAGCTGCCTGTCTACTTTGCCCATTGTCATTACCTCCAGTAATCAAACAGGAGAATATTTTTTTCTGACACAGGCCGCAACCTTATTATAAACATTTGGCAATAAACTTCTAAAACATGCATATAGATACCCAGTGGGAAATATCCCCTGTTTGAAGTGGAGTAAATGAGTTCATTATAACAAGCAATCATTACAAACTAAACTCTGCATATTCAATATTCATCACATTCTAGCACATTAGGCTTGGCCTGAGGATTGGAAATAGTTTTGCAGATAAAGTGGTTTTGGTAGTACTTGGGCATTACAAAGAGAGAAAAAGATAGACTGTTAAATTGGATAACATTGAAGATTATTGGTTTTGCGGGCCAAAATATTCATGATGTAGGAATTCTGTGATCAGAACTCCTGACATCTTTTGCCTATCAAAAAGGAGATGCGGGGGTCAAGGTCATGGTGCAAAGGGGTACGCCTTTGCCCTCCATGCCGAACTTCCTTATATCACTCCTCTTGCAGCTATTAGACACTGGAGGGGGGAGGTAAACTTATGGAAGCAATTTGTGCCCATCTATTTGCCCCTCTGTGGCTAATATCAACGTTGAGGGGCGATATGAATCAGAGCCACAGTGAGTGGGGAAGCATTAGACCTCTTGCCTTGCATTGCAGTGCTGATCCAAACCCTCCTCCTCCCCAACTTGAAAAAGAAACTTCCTACATTCCAATCATGGAACACCCACATCACATCTATTTGGCCCTCTTGAAAATGGGTACAAGATGCAGAGGCGTCACTTACTTTTCCGGCACCTGGTGCGGGGCCTGTCACGTCACCCCCTTACAGTGCAGAGTTGGAAGTAATTGGCGGTGACATGACCGCCGCTACAGCGTTCCAATTTGGTTCTGAATTGGAGTGGGGTGCAAGTGGCCGAGCAAGGGCAACACGCCTGCCTCGGGGAGGCGCCTTGTCCTTGCTTGGCTGCTTTCGCCTGCTCTGGGCTCGGCTCACTCAGCTCCGTTACCTTCGGTTCAGCCTGGAGGGCGCCACAGGCCCGCTCCGGGCCACATGTCACCCCTCCAGGTGTGCTCTGCATTGTCTGCACCCCCCCTAGTGACACCACTTGGGGTTGAACCACAAACAGTTTAAATATGTCCTGAACCCAGACATCATATCTCATTCCACTCTATCAGTCCACTCTGGGGGTGCATCAGTAGAAAGGCCCTTTCTAACAGTGCCTTCGACATTTCCAACATAATCTGATGAATTATAGTAAGAGTTTCTCAGGAGAAGGTAAATATGAGATAGGATCAGATGCTGCCAATGGCTTTTTGGAGTACTGGGTCAGCAATAGACACGGGTGACTTTGGAATTGGCAAAATTATAAGTGACATGCATATGAATTCAAAATACGAACACAAATTTCCCCAATATGAGGCAATACTAGACCCTCCCAAACTCAGCCTGGACTCATATTACTTTGCATTGGGGCTCGTGCTTCAATTGGGCTCAGAATTGGGCTCAGAATTAGGACTGAAATTCAAGGCAAATTTCTTCTCAAGGTGAAGCATCTGAGAATTTTCAACGGAAGTCAAATGACTTTATTTAAGAGAAATTAAAACTCTCATGGGGTTTCTGTGCATTCCTAGGGGTTGACACCAAAATTTCCCACAAACTGAGATTTGAAGTGAATGTGAAGTGAATTTCAGGGTTCTTTCCCAGTCAGAGAACTTTCACGGGAAGCAAAACACGTTTTTATAAATTTCATTTTATAACTGAAACTTTTCAGGATGGTTTGGCTTTCCCTATCCATTGCATCACTAAAAATACAGTGCTTTTGAGTATTCTAACAGATCGGCTTGCTTCTTTGCCACCAGCCTGGAAGAGAGGCCTGTTTCTATTTGCCTGTGGAACCATGGCAGGCTCCATGAATTAGTCCATACCATGCCCTGCAATGGTGACTGTGTAGGTAAAGAATATTTTAGTTATGCAAGCAGGCTGTCAACAACCTCACTCCACTGAAGATCCCTATCACTTTCAGTCTTTCTGCTCTACACCTGATGGATAGATATGGAACACTGTCACTCGCGCTGTACAAATTAGGCTAACTCTCTCTTGATGTGCATCTACTGTAAAGATAGGCCCTTCTCATTACCAGCAGCCCCTGTAAGAAATGAAATAATTGTAAAGAAAAATACAAGCCGATGTCCCGAAAACAGGGTGTGTTTCCCCCCCACTTCAGGTAGGAGCAGAACAAAGATGGTAAGAAGTCCCGGTGAATCCATGAAGACCAATCAATCACTGCTGGGAAGTCTACGAGTTAACAATATGATGCTGCAGCAAAAAAGGAGCCCAAGTGCCTTTAGGCTGAATTACACTGCAAGACTTGGGATGAATGAAACATTATGCTAAATGCTGTACAAATCAGGGCACCAGCCAAATGTACTAGGAATTCCCCAATGGGAAAGTATGCCCACAGTTCTCAATTACAGCTCAACCAAATTTTGACCCTAGAACATTTTGCATGTGAAAACGATGCTTTTGAGGCATGCAAAATGCACTCTGCAAAACTTCTACAATTTTTCCAGCCTGTTTTTTTACACATTTTCATAGCCGTTGTTTTTCTAAATACCTGTTGCTTTAGGCAGCATTTTTTTTAATGTTAATGGAACTTTTTCCTTCTCCTTCACTATGTGAGTCCAGCCAATCAAGGATCATGTAATGAAAATGGAACGTTTTCCTTTTCCTTCACTATGTGAGTCCAGCCAATAAGGGATCATGTAATGTGATCATGTAAAGGTTCTTCCATATGAAACTGCTGGCCTGTTTTTGTCATTTTTAGGGGCCCTGCTATGTACCTCCCCACCAGTGGCGTCACTAGGGCGCGCTGCCCCAGGGCGGGGCGCGCGCGTCACCCTAGTGACCCCTCCCCCCAACACACTCCCTTTACTAACCTTCGGCGCGGCCTATGGGTGCACTGCGATTTGGGGGGGCTGACGGGCGTGCTCCGGGCGCCCCGACGGGCCGCTGCACCGGGCGCCCCCATAATTGTTGCAGCCGGCTCAGGGACGTCTTCCCCGGCCGGCTGTCCTGGGCAGCCCTTTTCCCTCAGGAACGGTCTGCGCATGCGCTAAACACGTTATAAATAACGTTCGCGTACCGGGCCTTCCTCAGAAGGCCCAGGAGCGCAGGCCCGGGAGGACGCTCCGAGGCCTTCTCCCAAACTCGGAGCCTCCCGGGTGACGCGCGCTGGTTCTGCGTGCGTCACCCTGGGGGCGCTCCGCCCCGCCCGCCACGCTACAGTGACGTCCGTGCTCCCACTCTCAGAGGCATGGTTGACAAGAATGCATGACAGAATCTTCTTGAAAGCAAATCCCAAGCTCCTTGAAACTCCTTGCCCCAGAAGGTCCATCTGACCCCCTCCTTGAAATTTTTTAATGTCTAAGTCCTTTTTATTTCACCAGGTGTTTCAGCTGGTATGATTTCTCCCCATTGAACTAGTTTTGCATTTTTCTGCTCTTAGATCTTGTTTTTGCATTATTTTTATTTTTTTTAATCTGCTGCTAATATTTTATACTGAATTGCTGTTAGTGTATTACTATTTAGTGCATAGTAGGTTGTGAGGTGTCATAAGGGTTATTGTGTGGGTCAAAAGATGGGATATAGATGGATAAATAAATAATGAACAAGATGGTGTCATGGAGACACAGAGCTAATTGGGTTTGACTATATGATGACATCAATGACAGCAAACAAAATCATGCTACCTTCACTCTGAAGCCCCGATCCATCTGTACTCATGCCAGAATGCATTATGAGCAATAGAGGGAATGAGTAACATCTGTACTCAGATGCACATCAACATGCACATGGGAGAAGACTCGTCACATTTTGACATACTGTACTGCATTTTCTTTACCACAGCATTGAAAACAAGTAGGGATTGTTGGCCCAGTTGCACAGCAGTGGAAACAGGTTCTCTCCCCCAAAGAACTTCTGCACCTAGTTGAATATCCTCGCCAAAAAAACAAAAAACAAAAAAAACACCCCACCTAGAATGAGATATAGTTTTCAAAGAAAGAGTGAAAATGTCCACAAAACGTGGGCACCAATTTTAGCTCAACAAAATAGTCTGTCCGGCACAAGATTTACGAAAATCACAAGAAAAAGAGAAATTGGTTGGGAGAAGTAGTAAAATATTATGTGTAGGCTTACCAGATCTCCAACCGGGACATAGGGCTAGACTTTTAAGAGAAGGAATGTGGGCAGGTGTAGCTTGTTAAGTCCTAGAGCACAATCCTAGGCATGTCTACTCAGAGGCAAACCCCATTGTATTCAGTGGGGCTTGCTTCTGAGTAGACATGCCTAAGATTGTGCTCTAAGGTTTAACAAGCTGCACCTGCCCACATTCCTTCTCTTAAAGGTCTAGCCCTATGTCCCGGTTGGAGATCTAGTAAGCCTAATTATGTGTGCATATTGTGACAGAAAGAACAAGGATGTGTCATTTGATTCGGGGAAAAAATCACAGAAACACACTTCCTATAATGTCACCCTATGCAGGTTGGAGGGATCAGGGTTATGGTGCTGTGGTGGGGTGAACACTCTCCCCATGCCATTCTACCAGTTGAAATTGTTCCCAGGTACTGTAGGTATTTCAGGAAGTAGCAGCTGGGGGCAGGGGCGTCGCTGGAGCGTGGCGGGGTGAGCGGGGCGCCCCCGGGTGACGCGTGCGCCACCTCCGTGACGCGCGCCACCCTTTGGACGCTCCGAGGCCGGCCCGGGAGCCGGCCTCGGAGTGTCCGACCCCGTCGGCGCTCCAGGGCCTTCTGAAAGAAGGCCCAGGCAGCGCGTCCATCCGGATATTTCCCGGATTTTCGCGCATGCGCAGACCCGTTTTGAGGGCTTTTGCCAGCTTTTGCCCTCAAAACGGGTCTGCGCATGCGCGAAAATCCGGAAAATACCCGGATGGACACACTGCCTGGGCCTTCTTTCAGAAGGCCCTGGAGCGCCGACAGGGTCGGACGCTCCGAGGCTGGCTCCTGGGCCAGCCTTGGAGCGTCCGGAGGGCGACGCGGGGGGGGAGCTGGGTCCCCCCCGCGTCGCGATATCATAGCGTCACTAGGGTGACGCGCGCCCCCTGCCCCAGGGTGACGCGTGTCCTAGTGACGCTACTGGCTGGGGGGCAATTCCAACAAAGAAAATAGATTGGGGGAAGGAGTTAAAAACCCCTCTTCTGGCAGTAAGCCCTATTCTTCCAAATCTTCTCCATGGAAAAAGATCTTATGACCCTCCACCACAGGAGGAGGAGAATGAGAAAACATGTGGAGTGCTTACACTATACAGAGTATATGTGAAGAAGCAGACACAGAACTACATTACAACTGCATATTGAAAACCATCTAGCCTTATATTTTGAACAAGTCAGCAGTCTCATGGATGTTTAGTGGTCTGAATTCACTGTATTATTTTTTTGTTCCTATGATTACATGCTTCGCATTTGCACAGTTTGACTGTTACTCTTTTATTGCTTAATAGACTGATTTAGCAAATTTCTCGGGTGTATAAAAAATTTTCCACCTGAAAAACTAATACCTACACCTTTGAGAAACAGCTCAATCTTGAGTGCAAATTGGGGGAACTCGGCAATATCTCCAAAGCACTTAGCAGGTCTAATTTTATCAACTCCCCACTGAAGCCTATCTGAAATAATCCTTTAATCTCATTTAAATTACCTGACATAAAATAAAAGGCTTGCACTCTCCAAGGTATAGAAATAGAATAGAGATTCTATAAAGCAGTAATAAAATATGTTCTTTTCTTCTGCGTCAGATTTGTTAGCATAACGTACCTCTTCCTACTCCACTTTCAGCCTGAAAGGCACTCCTTGATAATCAAAGATTGATTACTGCCACAACCTTAAACATACTTATGTGTTAGAAAATCCCGCTAAGTGAATCCAAGGCTGCACTCCTAAGCATATTTAGGGCCTAATCCTATCCAACTTTCCAGCATCAATGTAGCTCCAATGCAGATGTAAAGGAACAAATGTTCAGGGATGTGGCTCAAGTCTCTGACTCCAAGTCTCGAGTCAAGACCCAAGTCTCTGGGTCCAAGTCTCAAGTCAAGTCCCAAGTCTTTGCCCTCAAGTCCCGAGTCTTTGGTTGCGAGTCCCTATCTATTTAATGGGGAAAGTGGGTTTAAACCTGAAAAAAAATGGACTTGTCATAAAAGGCTCCAAGTCTTGAGTCAGGTCTTTTACAATCGCCGAGTCAAGTCACTGACGTGACTTGAGTTCGCCTCAAGTCCGAGTGAACAGACTCAAGTCTACATCACTGCAATTTTTCCTTACCTTGAGGAGGCTTCCGTGACTGCCCCACCACCACAGAATGCAGTGCGCAACCCATTCGCATGGTTGCACTGGAAAGTTGGGTAAGATTGGGCCTTACTTGGGAGTAGGCCCCACTGAACTGAATGGATCTTATTTCTAAGTAGATATAAGATTATCTGTAAATTTAGGAGTTATAATGAAAGCATGAATTCAATTATAGCCATATCTAAGGCCCATTCAGTGAAGTGGAATTCTTGATGGACTGTGCATTGAGAAATGTGATGAACTCTTTTTTCCCCCTATGTCCTGACATGATCGCTGTAGAAAACCAAGAACACACTCTTGATAGTGCCCTCCGTATGAACAGTGAAAAGAACTATAACATTGTTTTATCTTACATGCCTATCAAAGCAAAAGTAGTTAAAGTACCTCAAGTCGTCAGTGACTACCCGAAAGTTCTCTAGTGAAAAATTTCAGCTTGAAACTTAGGGAGTGAAAGATGCCTCCGAACTTCCCACAATTCACCCTTTCTTTTAAATTTTTGCTGCCGCTGCCACCACCACCGCCTCCACCACTGGTGGCAGAGCTCCTCTGGCCAACTGGTTATCATCCATTTTGGAGGATCCATTTCAATTCAGTTGCAAGGAGAACAAGCGATTCGCCCAGCAGTATGTTCTATTTTTAATGTATTTTGCATCATTTTATTTTATTCTTGAAATGCAGTCATTATTAAATGACATCACCTATTTTGAGCCTTTATGGATAAACTGAGTTTTTAGAAAATATAAACAAGTAAGGAAACCACTACGAAGTATATGCAAACTTAAGACAGATTCAGGACCAGATCTCCTGATGTCTTTTTCTTTAGTTAAAGGAAGCTCTATGTCTGTGTTTGGGGGGGGGGGTTTGTTGAATTAGGACTGTGGCATTTGGGGAGAGGGTTTAACAATATAGTTAGTTGCCTTTTCCCCCAGCTGGGACTAATAGCAGCTTGGGGTCAAGCGTTTCCATTGGCAAAACCCCTTGTGCAGTGTTGCAACCTCAGTCAAAACTGTCCTTTCCCCAAGTATGTCAGGTGATTCATTCGGTCAGCGATCTTCTAGATCTCATCTAGTGTACTATTTTCCAGGAATTGGCACTCTTCCCACGCATGCGCTCATCAAAACTTCCCACGCTTTCAATTTCAGAGTTGATTGAATCTTATGGGTACAAACCAACTTGATGTTTTAAAAAAACCCTACTATCATTTCAGTGGTTTGTGTAGTGTATCAAAAAAAGGAGGTATAGTAAAGTCCTGCTGTATCTGTAATCCAGAATAAGAGCAGAAATAATGGCTAAGCTGTCAAAGACTTGCAATGTGTGAATTGACTGCGGTTTATGAGTACACATGTATGAACACTGAATTTAAATGGGGGCTACAGTTTCTTCCCTCATTTCAGAAACTCAGGTCACAATGAAAATCTAATAACATAATGTGAAAAGGGCTGTTGGAGCTGCATCAGCTGTCCTACCTGCCACCCAGAGATCGCATAGCAGGGAGATGAATGGCAAAAATACCTCACTTGTTTATATTCAAGCATCTCCATAACAAGGGATGAGTCACAAGCACCTCCTCTGAGCAGCTCCAATATGGATTATATCTGAGCAAGGCAAGTTACTGAGCTAAAACTGACCCCAAAGTGCACTGAGTTCTCCTTTCTTTATGCTGCTTTTGTAACTTTTTTTTGTCTCCAAAAATTGAACCCTTGTCAATCCACATAACCATAAAGTGAACAAAGTAGCAACAGACTTTGTGTAGCTCACCTTGGAAATTGTGTGTGTGTGTGTGTGTGTGTGTGTGTGTGTGTGTGTGTGAGAGAGAGAGAGAGAGAGAGAGAGAGAGAGAGAGAGAGAGAGAGAGAGAGAGAACACACACATATGTGTGATGCGTGTTCAAGTGGAGACTGGCTTCTGTTGACAGCTATATCAGAGTGTTCAAACAGTGAGCATCAGTATGGATGAACTCAACAAGCAAATATGGAGAACCTGTACCAGTTTCAGAGATGCAGAATAGAATGAAGAAATAATTACAATAAAAGCTTTCATTTTTAAAGGCAGAAGAGGAGGGGCAGAGAAAGAAATTGATCAGAAAATGGAAGGATATAACTTTAGGTTCCATTAGAGAAGCACATTAATGCATCACCAGTTTCATAATCACTATATGTTTTTTAAGGAAAAAGGGAAAGAAAAAAATTCATTAATGTTACTATAAAAATTCTTTCCTCTCTTTTGTAAGAGTGCAAGTGCTTATTGAACACTGAATAGTATTTTTAAAACTTTGTGATAATACATATGTCACAGAATATTGGTATATCCAGAAAAAGGCTTACGGCACAATCCTAGACAGGTTTACTTAGAAGGATATGGAAGGATAGGATAATAAAACGTTTGCAAAGTTGTGCAATGTTGTAGACAGATTCTTCCAAAATTCTATGCTAGTGATCATCCAATTAAATTGGTTGACTCTTCTTATGTGGCAATGCCGGCCCCACCCTGCAAGAAAACTTAATAGCTTGTCCAGTGCAATGAGTACAACAAATGGACCCGCAACTTTTCATGGGTTTCCACTTGCACTAACCAAACCCTAGTGAGACGCTAACTAGTATTCCATGTGTATATAGCAGCAGAGGTTAGCATGCAGGGCACAAGGATGGAAAAGGCCCAGGTTATTGCCTTCTATTTGCCGTGTTAAGAGATTGCTAATTCCTCAGGAAACAGCTTTATACAGCAAACACTGCTGTATAATGCTTGCCAAATAGACCTTTCTCTGCAGCAAGCTGTTGCTGTGGCAACCTGTTGTAAAAGGAACACAGCTGAACTGCCTGCGTATGCAGCAATCCCTGCAGCCATCTAGGTAAAACACCCCTCACCAAATCACGGAAAGATACTATTCAGGAAAGAAAGCTCTCTGTTGAGACCCACAATTACCACCATGCTGTTTCTGCAGTATTCGTATCTAGATAAGTAGCTCAATAAATACCACTTACTATGAATGAACTAGGCCAGAGGCGGGCTGCATACACACCCTTACCCTAGTTTGTTTGTTTGTTGAGCTACAGCATTTCTGCCCACTTGGGTCACATTGCCCCACTCTGACTGTCATGGCATCACTAGAGTACGCAGCTCTTTGGGCTTGTCACTAAAGGGCACTGGTGCTGTGGTGAGTGTCTGAAGACAAGGCGGTATATGCCTGTGAGCTAGCAGTTTCTCAGGCCAAGAAGGGAGGCCAGTGTCCGCAGCTGTCCAAACCCAAATGGCAGTGGAACCCTATTGGCACCCATGTGTCACCTGATCTGTACTGGGTTACTAGCTGCAGTGCCACCCCCTGGACATCAGCAGTAGTGGAACCAAAGTGCAGCAAAGAGCACACTGATCAACAGCTCCTTTCTACTCCACCCTGCCATTATGGTGCGGAGAGTAAAGTCAAGACCCTATGTGCCTTATAAGTGGTTACAGTGGACAGTGTACTCAGCTACAGTAGGACCAATGCCTAATTGCAGAGTCAGCTGCCAACACAAATTCTAAGTTCGTCACCTTTGGTCTTCTCCAGCTCGGTCTGTATTAGGGGCCCCAGGACAAGGTCCATTAGAGAGTAACCTTGCTGATGCCAAGGAGATCTAGGTCTGGTCAGCGCATGCACAGGAAATTATATGTGAAGCCTATGTACATCACACTGAATTTTGGAGAAGGAAGTGGAATACAAATATAAGAAATTAATTTAAAATATGGTTGATTTTAGTTATAGCAATAACTATGTCTGTACTGGATCATGACGTATCTTCATCAAGTCTGAGTTGAATATTGCTTTGTGGTGGTGCAACAGTTTTGTATTTATCCGGACAAGCTCGCATTAAGAATAAGTATAGTGTAGTGCGGATAGAGCAGCTGGCTTCTACCAAGAGACCCACATTAAAATTGTTGCTCAGCTGGATGAACTGGATGACCCAGGGTCAGATACTATATCTCAGTCAGACATACCTTACATGATTGCTGTGAGAATAAATGGGTGTGGGGAAAACACATATGTTGCCCTGAGCCCCTTGAAGAAAGGTAGAGCGAAAAATGTAACATGACTGTGACCATTTATATCAATTAAGGGCATGACGAAGGCAAAGTTTACCAGTGCCAAGGACTACCAGGAGAAAATAGAGTAAATACTCGAATGGCCCATTGCTAAATTAGGGGGCTGCCACCAGAACTAGCGTTCTGAGCGGCACATGCTTTATGGCCATCGCAAATGGCCTACCAGCGGCAAGCCCAGAGTGGCCCCGCTTGCGGTAGCAAAGAATGGAGTGCCCGCAAAACCAGGTAGGTTGGCGGGAAGGGCAGAATGGACAGGAGGGAGAGCGGAATGGGGAGACACTGGGAGGCATGTCAGGGGCGGGAGGGGGTGGCACCCGGTATGGGCGACTTGTGCCGGATGCTATCCCCTCCAATAGCAGCATGTATGCTCCTTAGCTCTTTAACTGGCGCAAGTCTGAGAAGGCGCAGGTCCAAGGAGACCCATTGGCAGTCGAGGGACTTACGGGGAGTTAAGGGGAATATTTTCCCTAACCTCTCCCAAGCCTCCCAATTTCCCTCCCCCCCCCACATGATGCAGTGTAAATCTTTTTGGTGCAGCTGCATAAGTGGGGGATAGGATTGGGCTGTAAATCTACTAATGTTATTGATACTCAGTGAAATTGTGCTCTACAAATGATGCATTAACTAGTCATAGAAAATTGAGGGTTTAAAATGAATTTTCTCCATTCTTTGTCAGTATGTTTGAGAAGAACTTCAGGGAACATAAATCTGTTGCAGTGTAATGAGACCAACTGCAGTCTTGCCAGGCATGGCAACACAGAAAAGATGTAAAACATTAAGTAAGGCCTTTCGGGGGGGGGGGGAGGGAATCCAGGTACAGTCTATGAATTATACCACCAAAATCCCTCTCAAGAGTCACTTGCAAATGACATGCTGAAGCCTTTGGGGAAAGGGCACTGCTTAACGAGAAATAGAGTCAAATCTTTGCTGTCAAAACTATCCACAGGGACACATTTTGCTCTCGCATAATGATTCAAAACCTTTTGGAACACTTCTGTGGTCTAATAAAGATTTCCCTGGGCATCCTGTAAACAAAAGGTCAGATCTGCATTGATTCAGCTTCCACAGGTATGGTAGATTTATTGCTGCCAAATTCAAAGACATGAGGCAGACAAAAAAGCCAAAAGTGTTCCTTTTATTAGAGAAACATCACAGATTATGTGCAGCACTTCATGAGTGCAACATCAAACATGTGATGTTGCCTGTATGAAACAGACACCACCGATCAAACGCTGCAGATCTGATATCTCATCTAAGACAATCCTTGGTGGCTCACACATGCACACAGCTGCAAACCATCCAGTGTAGAGTTACCAACAAACTAATCTTAACTAAATTCTCCCCCCCCCCCGCCAATGCAGCCACATCAACAGAGCGCGTGCTGTATCCTGTGGGGGTTGAGGGAAGCCTACGCTTCCTTGATTTACTTGGACCTGTGCCAGCATTTTGGCTAGCGCAACTACAAGTGGACCCATGGAGGTGGATTGAGACAGGGAAGGGAGAGAGAATATCGGCAGAGCCGCTGCTGCCAATAACCACCCCCTTCCCGCCCTTGACACACTACCATCCCTGCCCCAGTACCCATCCCCGTTCTTCCCCCTCTTGATACTACAGTGACACTCACATCCACTAACCCACTGTAACTTTTCAGAGTTCTCTCCCAGAGGCGTAGCTACCCTCTGCAGCACCCCCTGTGCTTAACGTCACAAGCCCGTCCCCGCCACATTGCACTGAAAAACACACACCCTCTCTCCGGCACTTTTTCGCTGGATTCAAGCTGCTAGGAGCCAAGGCGGGGAAGTGGGCCAACCCTCTAAGCTGCACGGCCGTTTTGTTTTGTTTTGTGCTGCTGCTGCCGCAGCGCACTTATCACCCCCATGTGCCGCCCAGTGGCCTCCACCACCACCCGCCCCAGGCGGCCCTCTGCTACTGTTCTCTCCCTTGCCAAATCACTTGATCTACTTGTTTCAATGGCCAACTGTCTACATAGTCACAAATAACAGTTGGTCTCACTGCAATGGCTGATTCTGTATGGTTTGAATGAGAATGTATTATTCAGTGATTATATTCTGCTATTCTAAATTGAATTTTCATGACCAAAAATCTGAATTATTTTTTCAAGACTTTGGATTTGGTGACATGTCTCATTACTATGCAAATGATTTTGCTAAGGAGTCTTTTGGGTAACTAACCCATTTTCCCTATTTCCATTCAATTGTGTTCTCTAGACGTGGATATGTCTTAACATTCCTTTACAATCCATCTTGCTACCTCAATCACTCCCTTCCCCAAATAAAAAATAAGGACTAGGAAGGATTGCTATTGTAATGCTCTCCTAAGCATGTAAGTAATTATAATTCTTAACAAATAATAAGTTTGTTTATTTATTTATTTACCGTATTGTCCTGAGTATAAGACGCACCTGATTATAAGACGCACCCATAAAGTTTGGTGCTATTAAAAAAAATTTAATTAAATCACTGGCATTAAATTGCAACAGCCTGATTATAAGACGCACCCCTAGTTTAAAAACTTAAATTAGGAGAAAAAAGTGAGTCTTATACTCAGACCAATACGGTATTTATTTATTTGAAATGGCAGGAAACAGGGTTTATAAGATAATCTTTCCTTTCCTGACTACTACACCAGGGGCAGTGGGGCAGGTGGCAAGGCCATAGGATTTCATGGAGCAAGGGATAAAGGCTTCCATATTTGTGTCTTTAAACAAGGGTAGGTCATGGTAAATTATGTATGAGAAGGCACCCCAAAACACAACATTGAGCCATTCAGAGAATTCTGGAAAGATGCGGGAACTGCAATACAAGTACAACAATTTAAATTATTCTCTTGTGTTTTCACCATAAGTCATGTTCTTGATTCCTTAGGATAGGAGAGGAATTTAATTGAATTGATGTCTCCCTGGGCAAATAAAGATTGAAGGAAAATTAATACTACCTCATAGTTTTCAGTTGCTCTTTTTTTTTTTTGGTCCCATTTGCAAGAGTGATTTAGTGATCTAGTTTTAATGAGCCTGTATAACGGCTTATAGCTTATAAGCCAAATTGTTAAACATGGGAGCCTAAACTTAGACAACTAAACCAAAGGGACAGAGTCAATAGACAAGGTCCCTCTCATTCTGATGCTGTAGACCCATTTTAACCATCACTGCTGATGTCTGGTGTGGTCAAGAGCCACTGGAGCGACAACTATGAATCTTTGGCTCTGTGCACAGCTAACCCATGGGATGAGTCACCAGGACAGGAATTTATAACACCGTTCTGAACAATAAGCGTTTCCCGGTTCTGGACTGGAGTGAATACCAAGGCCCTCTTCTTCATGACCCCTTCCCACACGACTGCAGCAACTTCTATATGTCAAAACCATCTGTAGTTGAACAAGATAATTCCTTCCCACATTAAAATAGTCCTTCCTGGGGACAGGCTGATATTCATGAAGAAAGGAAACACATTATTCTTCTCTACTCGTGTGGGTTTAAGATACAGAAGTTACTGGAGCACTGTGGGAATGCACCATGAAGAAGCGATTCCCAGGCCACTTCTAAAATGTGCAAATAGGACTTTGATCAGTTAGGAAAGGTTTTATGATTAAAATTAAATGTGGTTAATTTTAGCAGCGTGTGTGTGTGTGTGTGTGTGTGTGTGTGTGTGCGTGCGTGTGTGTGCGTGCGTGATCTAGTGTGGGGTGAGGGGGATTTAACACTTTGCCTCTGCCATGGTCCTGATTCATAACCTCCCTTTGAAGGTGCAATGGGCGTTTCCGTTCCAGGAGAAATAAAAGGGACCCATTTTGGGTAAGGTCCACGATGGAGGCAAACCTCCCCCATACCACAGTCTGCATCCTGATTGTACCCTCCCACCCCATCTCACGACCGCTGTTTAAGTTGTAAAAATCAAGCACATTGGCCCCAATCATGAGCTTGATGTAACATCTCACTTGGGCCTTTGACGTTTGGCTTTGGAGGCAAAATGGTGTGTACAATTTGTGCTTAATTTAAGTCCTTATCTATATTCAGGTTCTTGAGAACATGCTTGAAAAGCTGTTTCAGTTTGAGGCTTTTCTTTAACTTTAAATATTTACTTATTTGAGGATTGTACAAGCACGCAATACAGTTCCTAGTCAACTGGACACTCTGGTGTTGTGTAGAAGACTCTAGTAGCTGGTTGTTGCTCCAGAGGGTTTCACCAAAATCCCTGAACATTAAATGAGTGTTAGCATTGCAAAAGGGGAACTGCTTGCAGGACAACTGACATAGGGTTTTTTTTTGGGGGGGGGGGTGGTTTGCCATGTTTGAAAATCAAAGTCTCCTCTTTACTGGGAAAGTGTCAGAGAACAAGGGGGCATGGCTGGGAGCAAGAATAGGCAGGCATGGCTTGAGTAGGGCCATGTGGGCAGGGCTGTAGGAGAGGCATCATAGAGGTGGGTTGAACTTTCAGCTGAGTTTCAGGGAAGGGTGTTGGTGGTGAAAGAGCAGGCAAAAGTGTTCTCCTCTCCTACATTTCTTCATCACTGCCACCTGCAGTTTGCAGTAGCAATGGGAGCTAGTATCACATGAGGGCATCATAAGAACATAAGAAGAGCCCTGCTGGATCAGGCCAAAGGCCCATCTAGTCCAGCTTCCTGTATCTCACAGTGGCCCCACCAGATGCCTCCGAGAGCACACACCTAACAAAATAACCTGTTTCCTGCTGCCGCTCCCCTGCACCTGGCACAGAGAAAACCTACTTCTAAAGCCAGGAGGTTGCTTATGGCTTGTAACCTATGGTGGTCTTTTCCTCCGTGAATCTATCCAACCCCCTTTTAAAGGCATCTAGGCCAGGTGCCATCACCATATCCTGTGATGTGTTCATCCCTGGAAACAATGGTGCTGCCTGTGAGGGTCACCATATAATTCTCAGATTGCACCTCAGAACAATGCCAGATAGTAGCCACCACAAGGTGCACCACACTGCCAGGACTAAGTTCATCCTGTCACTTCCAAATTTCTCTTCCTTATAACAAAATAGCTGAAACGTCTCCCTACCTGTCACCCCTTGTGAAAAGGGCATGAGAGGTGAGAATCACTTTGGCTGAGTCCGAAGCTCCAGCCACCACCGAGATAAAGAGTTATGAAGGAATTAGAGAGAACCAGAAGGAGGGGTGAATATTAGCTAAGCTCGTGCAAGGAAATATTTCAAGGAACTATTCAATGCAGAAACTGAAGTCTCAACGAGCAGTGGGGGGCTGGAAAAGAGAATGAAGATGTCAGAATTATAATCATTTAAAAATTACTCTGTTTCTGAGACATTAATGACTCTGAAGTCCCATTGACCATTAACAGTAAGTATCCTGTGGTCTTTGCCTTGATTTGTTTTTCCCCACATGGTTAGAGTGACACAGTTAGGCAAGTTAGACTTTTCAGTTTGTCCTCCACACATCACCAACCTTCGTTCCATTAATGGTCGTCTGACACTCTGGGAATAAACCTGGCTTGCAAAAGAGGGCATGCAACCCCCCCCCCCCAAGGCCTTGTACTCTCTTTTTAATTTATATACTTGGTTGCTAGCTGTGAGACTATTTGGCAGTTGCGGTCTTCTCCGACTTTCAAATAATTAGTTTCTTGCTATGTGAGAATGTTAAGAAGGACATTCTGTTACAGAACTCCCAATACGTCACTGTGCCAAGCATACATCTCCTTAAGTTATACTGAAATATTAAATGGTCTGCACCCCCACAGGACTGCGCAGGGAGTCAAACCCAAGCTCAAGAACAGTTTCAGTGAGGATTTTTCTGTGAGCCAGACCTGAACCCAAAGCGAAAATATTTTGGTTTGCTTTGATTCTGAACTGTACTCCTAAACACACAAAAAATGGAAACCAGATGATCCAGCAATAATTAGGGAATCCGATCCCTATTGTATGATTCATATTTTATTTTCTTGCATTTCTTATCTTTATAAATGATAAAACTGGTATCTGGACTGGTCAGTGAATCACCTTTTAAAGTTAGTGCTGGAAGTGGAACTGTACCAGAAACTTAAACAAGGAAAGAAAAAGAAATACCGATGAACGGAACTGAACCTACATTTTTAATGGTTTGAGTCCCAGGGACTGCATGCAGACTGCTCTTGTCATCTAGCTAAATAGTTAAATGGGATAAATTAGCAGAGAGGAACAGAATACAAAAATGTGCAACCTTATTATTTAAACAGAACATCTGGATGGAAGTGATGAGAAAGAGGTGCATGGTTTACATGCAGAAGGTCGAAGCATCTCCAATTAAGAGGAGTTGCTGGGATCAGGACTGGAAAAGAACTTTTTCTGAGACATTGCAGAGCTGCTGACTCTCAGACTGACAGTCCAATCCCAACCAGCTTTCTAGTGCTGATGCAGTTGTGCCAAAGGGGTGAGCACGACATCCGGTGGTGGTGGAGGGCAGTCATGAAGGCCTCCTCAAGGTAAGGAAACGTTTGTTCCTTTACCTCAGTGCTGCATTGCAGCTGCATCAGCACTGGAAAGTTGGTTAGGATGGGCTGTAAAGCTAAAATCCTATACAAACTTTCCTGGGAGCAAGCCTAACTAGAAGGGACTAACTTCTGAGTAGACATGCATAGGATTGTATTGTAAGAATATTAGGCTCTATGGATCAATGGAAAATGACTGACTTGGAATAATTTCACTTCATAGGTTTGCAAGATATGTTTCAAAACAAGATATTACAGGCATCCCTCGTATCCGCAGATTCATTTATCCGCGGTTCTCCACTCCCGCGTGCCCATTACTCATCTGTCTCCCTTTACTTAGCACCAAGCACTCATGTCTCTTCCTTTGCAGCCTTTTACAGAATGCTAGAGGAGGAACACGAGAAGCAGTTTCCTGCTTCCTGTTAACATTCTGGTGGTCTCCCTCATCTAGCATTCCAGTTCATTGCTTCTTCTATTCATCCTCTACTGCAAAGGAAGAAACATGAGAGCTTGGCACCACAGTAAGTATAGGGTTCCCTTTTATCCGCTGTTTCAGTATCTGCAGGGTGGGTGCAAAAGTATCCCTTGCAAATATGGGGGGGGCCCTGTAAATTTTGCTTTTCAACTAGTATTACACATGCAGTAATTCGTGCTTCTTAGTAAGTTGATAAAGACCTAACAAGTTGAGGGGAGGGAAAGGGAAGGGATAAGGAGCTTCAATTTTTTTCCCAACCCCATTCCTCTCCACCTCATCCATTACTGATGCCCCAGTGCCTCATAATGAGGGGCAAAATGTGTGTGTGTGTGTGTGTGTGTGTGTGTGTGTGTGTGTGTGTGTGTGTGTGTGTGTGTGTGAGTGTGAGAGAGTTGCTGTGAATTGCAGTCACTCCTGGGGAGCTGGAAAACACTGCCCCCGCCCCACAGATCCTGTCTTGAACATATATATGGAGGTATGAGGCTATATATGAGGTATGAGAAACATCAACAACCTCAGATATGCAGACGATACCACCCTAATGGCAGAAAGTGAAGAAGAACTAAAGAGCCTCTTGATGAGAGTGAAAGAGGAGAGAGCAAAAGTTGGCTTGAAACTCAACATTAATAAAACTAAGATCATGGCATCTGGTCCCATCAATTCCTGGCAAATAGAAGGGGCAGAAATGGAAGCAGTAACAGATTTTACTTTTTTGGGTTCCAAGATCACTGCAGATGGAGACAGCAGCCATGAAATTAAAAGACGCTTACTCCTTGGAAGGAAAGCTATGGCAAAATTAGATAGCATAATAAAAAGCAGAGATATCACCATGCCAACAAAAGTTCGTATAGTCAGGGCGATGGTGTTCCCAGTAGCAATGTATGGTTGCGAGAGTTGGACCATAAGGAAGGCTGAGCACCGAAGAATAGATGCTTTTGAACTGTGGTGCTGGAGAAGACTGCTGAGAGTCCCTTGGACTGCTAGGAGATCAAATCAGTCAATCCTAAATGAAATCAACCCTGACTGTTCCCTGGAAGGACAGGTACTAAGGCTGAAGCTCAAATATTTTGGCCACCTAATGCGAAGAGAGGACTCTCTGGAGAAGACTCTGATGCTGGGAAAAATTGAAGGCAAAAGGAGAAGGGGAAGGCAAAGGATGAGATGGTTAGACAGCATCACCGATGCAACGAACATGAAAATGAGCGAACTCAGGAAGATAGTGGAGGACAGGAAGGCCTGGCGGGATATGGTTCATGGGATCATGAAGGGTCGGACATGACTTAACGACTGAACAACAACAACAATGAGGCTACCATTGGTCAAACCAGTGGTCCATCTTTCTCAATGTTGCCTGCAGAGACAGGCAGCATTCTCCCCAAGGGTTCAGACGGAGGTCTTTTCCCACCGTACGTGGAGATGCCAAGGGTTAAGCCTGGAGCCTTCTGCATGCCACACATGTGTTCTCCTACTGAGTTCCCCATTTCAGTGAAGACTGGCCCACACCATGTAGGTGGGCAGCTTTTGCTCCCACTTCAATATTGCTCCAAAATTCAGAATTTTATTTTTTCACATGGGAGTAAGCTGTGAGGGCTTAAACCTATGCCATTTCTGCTGAACCCAGTGCCCTGGGTACAAAAGAAGGGTAGATTTTGCCCCCTCTCATCTGTGCTCCAGATTTCAGTCCATTTACCTAGTTCAGCAGACTTGAACTGGAACCAGTGAGACTGATCTTCACTGTCTGTTCAGCTCCTCCCTTCATCTGATTTGCATCTCCTCTAACTATGGGGACAGATTAGCCCCACATCATGATTTTCCCCCAGACTTTGTACTCGAGTGCAAGACATGGCACAAATAGTTCATCATATTTGTACCCATGCAATCTTGTGCATCTGAAGCTACTGCAATAGAAGAAAGAGGAAAAGCACACGGTAAGTTCAAAGAAGAGGATGCTGAAGGCTTCCGGCTTGTATCCCAGGAGCTGAGGATTACTGCAATGTTTGTTTTTTAAAAGTTTTGCTTGCTCTATACTTGACTGATAGCTTCCAGTGAGCACCCCTTGGCAATGGGCAATCAAATACAAGCACCAAAATGATCACAGTTTTCTGACCTAAATTTATCCGAGATCTGAGTGAATCATGATGAGAACCAATAGCACGCCTGATGTGTATCTCTGCCTTCCAGGTTTGGAGCCTGACTTGCGGAGAGATGGAGCTCCTTTGATCTCTGAATGTGAACCTGTCACCCTCATCCGATTAACGTTTCATAACACTGATATAATAATTTTCCTTTAACACTATGCATGTAACCTTAGGCCTTTTCATGCGTCTTGGGAGGGATGTAATGGATCTGTAAAAGAAAATCCTCTAATCTTTGATTTCAGACTCTACAGCAAGGGGTCAAAGGTAGCAATATGTGGATTTAGGCTCTTTTTGTCTTTCTGAAAAAAAAATGGACATTTTTCCCCCAGCTTGCTCTAATTATAGTTTTTCATTGTGATACAAAGATTTTATCATGATTGATAGTTGCAAACCTGAGCCATGAGCTCATTAGGTCATGGCAAGAGGGATCTGCCAATTAGCTATTTCATATATCTAAGAGGAAGTCTTAGAGAAAAAAAGAGACCCAAGTTTAAAACTGGAAGAAGACATTACAAAGGCTTTTGCTTACCATAAGTTGAACTGTCAACTAATCATGGAACGTTTTTGTTGAGCATCTGCTCTGAATGGCATGCAGAGGTCTTTGCTAGGTATGTTACCTTCAACTAGAGTTGCCATAGACTGAACTTGGGATTTTGTGAACACAAAGCACGTACTCTATGCAAAAGCGATGATCCTTTCCCACTGAAGGCATTAATAGGAAATATTGGGGCAATTCAGGATGTAGTGAGCAAGGATGCATTTCCTTTGTGTTTTAGACATTTTATCGTGAATGTAGGCCAATATAAAAGAAGGGAGGTTGAGCCACTACACACACACACACACACACACACACACACACACACACACAGTGCAATCCTATCCCCTTTGAATCCCACTTTGGAGGGGATTTGAATCCCCTTTCCGTTCTGGGGCCTCCCGTTCTCGCTGCACCGGTGTAAGTGCACCGGGTGGTGTAAGTGCACCGGTGTAAGTGCAACGGGTGGTGTAAGTTGGATAGTATTGCACTGTAAGGCTTTATACATGCAGGGTTGTGAATGCTGCCCTGTGATTGTGGTAATTTCTGTGCATGTAGACCTGTTTGGATATGCTCTTCTGGACTGCAACTTGAATATCCCCCAAGAGAGACTTTAATGACATGGAAACCAACCAATGGAAATTTCAGAGCTTCCTTCTGCAATAGAAATTAAATTGCTCACGAAGCCTGTGAAATTAGCTTATAAATGGGTAGCCAGAATATACTTGTTAACCCTTAATATATATTTTATATTGGTAGTTAACAAGACAACCAATTCATTTAATCTAAAATAGAAGGTATAAGAAAAAATTACATGCTATTTGAGTGTTAGTTAATTAGAAACATTTATTGTATTTAAACTACCACAAAGGATTGTAATTTCAATGAATGCACTAATATATTTTAATAATCTCATGGTAATAGTCCTAATAAATTTAAAGAGGGATTGTATTGAGGAATTATAAATCTCATCAGTGTATTTTATTAAAGCTCTTGTTATTAAGCAATCCAGAACATATGCTCAAAACCTGTAGGTCTGCTTCAGAATACCCGACAAGATCAGCCACCCCGTGTTCCTGGCTCTTTGCTCTTCAGGCCGACACCTAGCGCGAAGTACACCCGTTTAAATGCATGTCTCCTACACACCTTGAATGAAAGGAAAGAAGCAGAAATAAAATGTTGACCACGTAACAAACTACAGCATAGTGAGGCTCAGATATCACTCGGGCAGCTCAATCATATTGGGGCGGTGATGGGGGCGGGGAGGAAGGTGGATCAGGCCTGGGAGGGAGGGGGGTTTGGCGGCGGTGGTGCATGCTGATCTTGAGCCCCTTCCCAGGCATGATCCGCCTTCACGGATCAACTCAGACTTGCGGCAGCAATTGAGCTGGCGCAGGTCCCCATAGTGGCTGCTGGGGCTTATCCTGGGGCAAGGAGACAAATGTCCCCTTACCCCAAGGAGACCTCCAGCAGCCAAAACACCACCGCGGGATACAGTGGAGGTCGTGCCACCACCGCTGCATCACCGCATGGGGAGTTACCGTAGGATTGGGCCGACAGTATTCTATCCTTGTATACAGAGAGAGGTGAAAACAAAGTAGGCTGAAGATACAATGAAAACGGACATCTAAAAGTCCACTTTTTTAAAGCAGGGATGGCGTTGCCACTGCATTCATGTAGTCAACTCCCTTTAACAGTATGTCACAGGGAAATTTTGGCACCACAGTTTTCAAAAGCACTGATGAAGGTGGGGGTGGCTGCTGCCAGACCTAGAGCTCTTAGTTGCTTTGTCTGCCTTGGGGTGTTTTACCTTTAATGCTAACTATCATCCTCCTAATCACGGATGCTTTCAATTTCCCCTCATCACACTAGCAATGAGCTCTGCATGAATGCAAGGCTTCTCTCTGCCTTATGTAGTATATTTGTAGACCCGTCTGGATAACATCTTCCTACTGCATGTGGGCTTGCCTGAGGGTGCTCAATGGAACTGGAGTGAAACGTCGTTTTTAAACATATGATTTTGTACAGTTTTTACTTGAGATTTTAATGCTTAGATATTATTGTATTTTAATACAGGTTGAGTATCCCTTATCTGGACTGCATGGGACAGGAAGATGTCTGGATTTTGGATTTGTCTGGATTTCGGAATATTTGTATAAATATAATGAGATATCTTGGGGATGGGACCCAAGTCTAAACAAAAAATTTATTTATTTCTCATATACACCTTATACACATAGCCTGATAATTTAATTTAATTATTAAAATTTAATAATTTTGTGCCCCAGCATGCCTTGCGCTATGCCAGCCAGGTGCTGGAATTTTATTTTATTTTTTTACAAAAAGTCATAGCCCCAAAGATGTCTGGATTTCAGAATAGTCTGGATTTTGGATGTCCGGATAAGGGATAACCAACCTGTATTATATTTTTTCACATGAATGAACTCGTGTTGCCTGTTCTTATCATTTTAAAAACTTTTTCTGCCATGGCTTTTTCCCCGTATTAACTCAAACTGTTCCAAGATTCTTAGAAACATTTTTCTAAAAGATTGAGAATAATAATAATAAACATACCAGAATGGAGAATAATAAACTAGAAATGTTTCTGGCCTTGGGAAAGGTTTGTTTTCAAACACAAGAAAAACACAAGAAATATGAGAAAGGTCCGGAAGAGGTCAGCCACTGAATTTTGCCCTTGGGCAGTAATGAAGAAAATACATGGATGCCAATTTTTAACCAGCTCATACTTTTACTGGATGTTGGAAATATCAAAGCTCTGTTAGTATACCTATCCCAGGAACACATCCATTGGGACTGATACAGTCATCCATTCTGAGAGGGCTGGCTTGCTCCAAAAAGTTATAAATTGACCTAGTTCAGACAAAAACATTTAGAAATAATTGAGCTAAAAGTATAAAAGAAGAGCCCTGCTGGAAGAGACCAAAGGCTCAATCAAGTCCAGCATTTAGAGCTAGTTTGGCCAATAATTTGTCCATCAGCTGTTCTTTGCATATGTGCACTGTGAGTGTGCCATGAGTATTTATGCGCCACATACCTCCCAATGTGCTGAAGCTTTTTCGCAGATGTGTCGTTGGGGGGGGGCGGTGGGCGGTGGGCCCCTGGGTGCAGGGTGCTGGGATGCATGTGTCGCTGCTTCCGCGGCAATTTGACTCGTGCATCCCCCAGGCACCTGTGGCCATGCGTTCCAGGGCCGGGGGGGGCATTGTGCTTACCCGCGATGTTTGTGCACCACAAACAAATGAGGCGGTCCGCGGACGCATCCTTCCAGTTCCTGGCTGGCATTTTAAAAGATGCTAGAGAGGCTGCGCCTGCGCAACCTTGCTGCAGCCTCTTTAGCTCCCCTAGTGTCGATGGTAGTCTTCCAGCCAGCGAGACTAGGGAAGCTAGAGAGGCTGCAGCAAGGTTGTGCAGGCGCAGCCTATCTAGCATCTTTTAAAATGCCAGCCAGGAACTGGACCACTGCAGCCCGGGGTGGTGGTGCACAAACTTTGGGTAAGCACAACACTACCACCCCCGGCGTTGTCAAAGGTCTTGACCCTCCCGGGGGCTTTTTAGGCCTAAAACAGGCCTAAGAAGCCGGGGGGGGGTGTGCTTTTGCGCCACCGTTTTGCTGCGGAATTGCGGCGGTGGTGCAAAAAGGAAAGTCCCGCCCCCTTATGACATCACGAGGGGGTGCACGATGAGAGGCCGCCCCTCGTGGGGGTGTAGGTTCGCAGCTGCTTTTTCATGTAATGTTGTGCCTCAGACACTTGGAAAAATTACTGGACAAGTACCACTACACTACACAGCTGGAGTTGGCACAGGGAATCATATTTTTCCTGCAAACCAATTCTTGCTTAAGTACCGTCCACAACTATCCACAACCCTGGAGGGCTGCTGCCGGCCAGTGCTGTCAATACTGAGCTAGATGGACCAAGGGTCTGACTCAGTAGAAGGCTGCTGCACATGTTCATTAGAATTGATACAACACTTTCAGATGTGTCCATAGGTCCTGGCATTCATTATTCTCCCTGGACTGGCACATCTCTCCCTCTCAAGCTGCTTTTTTCTCTCTATCTCTACCTCTTTTGTTCTTTCACGCTCTGGCTGACTTGCTCTCTTTTCCACCCTGACCCTTCCCCCATGGCTGTCAGACATTTAGTTGGCTGTCTGGATCTTTCTTTCTTTCTTCCCTCCCTCCCTCCTCTCTCTAAGACTTGCACTTTCTTACGTTGGGCCATGGCCCCAGTGATGGCTACAAGCACTGCGTCTTGGTCTGGCCAGCTCCTTCTCCTTGCATGTTGACAAGGCAGAGCATGCACGGGGGGGGGGGGAGGAAGGAGGATTGGAGGAAGGACCCGAGAAGAAGAGCTTGCCAAGATTCCTCTCGCACTGAACACAATACGCATGGGTTGCTTTGAGAGAAACTTTGCCAGTTTTACATTTAACCAGTGTGGAGGAGGTTGGCCATACTCGGAGCTCTGCAAACAGCAGGCACTGACTTTTCTAAAGAGGAATGTTATCCTGGCAGAATCAGTTTTGCTTCATTTACAATGGTCCCCCATCGGTTTTTGTCTTTGTTTGAAAACAAATGGGAATGAAGCACCTGGTAGCTGTCATGTCACAGTAATGCATTTCAGGCTATGGCATAATCTATACCTGGGGATTTTCTGCATTATGGCATATGGAGTGTTCCGGTTCGAGGTTTTTCTCCTCACGAGAGACTCACAGTATTTTATGTCTTATGCTTTAATATTCGTGTCTGACAAACTTTTCAGACACTAACAGCTGACAGAGCAGAGCGCTTGCCAATAGTCAAGGATGGGAAAACCACACGACATCTGACGACTCTCTAATGCCTCTTTATTCCTTTGTGTTCACAGGATTCTCAAAATCAGCCCCAGACCATTTCTTCTTCTATCGCTTATCCGTAATTTAAATCCTTCCAACTCCAGTCAAAATGAAGGCACGGAAATGTAGCAAGTCTAAGGAATCGTCTTTGCAAAACGTGGATTTTAATTCTAAAACTTTGTGGTGACATAACTGCCTGAGGAGGCTGGTCGCTTATTACGGACTGGCATCTGGTATGCACTAGACTTTAAGATCGTTGTAAACTGCAATGCGGGTTCAAACTTGGCAGGGTCTCTGCACCACAATATACTTAGCCATGCTTAATCTGACCTCAATTCCATAACAGACATCTTATTATCCCCAAGTCACAGTGCATGCTTGGCAGTTGGCACTGCCGATTTCTTCAGATGTGATCACTGCTTTTTGTAGTGACCCATACATTTTAACACACCCCATGAAAACACACTCTCCCACTGCTTTCCAGTGCTGTATCTCCTGTCAGTTCTGGTCACGTTTGCAGCCCGTATGCTTTGTCCCACTAAGCTAGCCCCACTGGTGAATGGGGAATCTTCCCCATTAGAATCTCCCTTGGTATGTTAACATAGCACTGGCTTGCATGAGGCAGCATTGCCCCTCTCGGTCATCCTGATGTTTTCCCCCTGCATATCCACAGCAGGAACTTGACTAGGATGTGTATTAGGAACACCAGGTTTCGCCTGGACCTGGTCAGGTGAAAACCCAATGGGCCAGAAGGCAAACAGCAGCACCCTGTTGAGCTTGGCATATGCTATTCCATTGGTCAAGAAAAACCTCCTGATCATGGCCAAGAGGAGGCTCAAGGGGCTGATCCCAGGTTTCCCACCTTGGGATTGACCAACCACAACAGTAGGGGGCTGGGTTTGAACCCGGATACATCTTCAGAGCTTTCTAGCTCTGAACAAAGTAACATGGCTATGGCAGACCACCCCTCTGGCTCCTCTTTGTGGTAAATGAGGGAACTGAATCCTTTCTAGGCAGGCCTCATTCCTAGATAAGTCATCCCAACACGAAGTTCTATTGTTTGATGTCAATGGACCTAAATCATGCCACTGGACTGCGCATACTTTGTTCACAGGTCTGAGTGAACATGTGTATGAGAAAGGGCAGGACCAGTAGGCTTTACCCAAGTACGCCCCATAAAACACATGAGACATGATATGGATAAAAAGGGTCACTTTATTGAAAATACAGGAAAGCAAGATCATAGGTAAAAGAGGAGATCTACAGGCTGGGGTCAGGGTGTTACACGCGCACGTGAGAAGGCGCTGACACGGGCATACATCCTAAGGACTGCCCCGGGCGGAGTTACAACCGGATTCCGAGCCGTCGCCCCTCGCCTGAGGAAGCCGACTCATCCACGCCGACCCCTGCAGGTCAGGGCAGCAGGAACCGCTGCACCTCCCCAAGCCGGCGAGCCCAAGGGAAGCTCACGTGATCCCAGCCAAGGCCCCCCCCCACCGGTCCCCATGCCGGAGAGCAAAGGGGAGATGGATGGTGGGGGGTGCGTCCCTCGACCTTGCTGCCCTCGGGTTCACTCCCTCAACCCTGCTTTCAGTCTTCTTACCCATGACCCCCAGCCAGTTAGTGACCGGTTAGAAGAGATCATGGTTCCCCATACAGTCTGAGGCAGGCGAAAAAACTACACACTTAGGCCAATCGGGTGTGCAGAAAAATTCCTACCCGGCCCCCAAACGGGCGACCAGCATAGCCCAGACTGTACCCAAGGGAGGGTGGGTGGGTTAACCGTTGCTACGCTCAGGTGAGAATGGGAAGAGTGGGGCACGGAGCCAACCCAAAGGCAACTCCTCCCCCCTCCTCCCATAGAAACATGATAGGGGGCATCATCATCGCCCTCCCCTCTCCTGTGTTTCCCGGGCAACCGGGTAAACAACCGAGCATCGCCCGAGGGGATGCTCGGCCTAATCCTACCCTCCTCTACATATTCAATTTACAAAAAAAGAACGAACAGGGATATAGATTATTTCGGAAGTATTAGTATGGATAGCGCTCTGATATGTGATGTGGAATAGTTTCTAACTTTAACAGAAGAGGACATTTGACTAAAAATGGCAAGGGATGAGTTTAATTCTGACAGTACCTCTGGTTCATAGTTAAAGGGATTCATCATTTATCAAGGCACACTTAGTTCCTAAGAGGCTCAAGTTAAATGTCTTCCTTCCCTGAGGCAAATTATGGCTAAGTTTATGAGTTCTAGGTTTGTACTTTAACTATGGGCTTTTTCTTTCTCAGTCAACAGGTATCGTAATCACAGTCTTGAGTGCCCATGATTCGCTATAATCAGTACATTGGAAGAAAAGGAATCATGAACAAGAGAACAAGCAGAGACAGAGACAAAGACATTCAAGCAATATGTGAATTTGTGACAAGAAAATCAGTTGCTTCTCTGAAGGGAGAAAGAACACGCACCCCAAAATATGATTGCCTCCAAACTGCCAAAGACACTTGAATCACAACTCTGTTCTGTAGGTCTGTTTAGTACATCACACCTTGCAGTCCAAATAATTGTCCTGGGAGATTTCTGCACCTGGTGGAACTTACATTCTCATGCCAAACAGAACTGTTAAAAATCTAAACAAGCAGCCTTGTTATATCCCATGAAAGCAGGATTTTCTTGAGCATTTCCAGAATCCTTAATATGGAGAGATGTAAGTAACCCACAAACTTCTAGTTATAAGAAAATCCTTGCAGGGATTGCTGATGGTATCACAGATGATTCACCCACCCCAGTATCATCTGTCTAGCAAAGACTCATATATTATCCTTTCTCCACTACACTTGTTGAATGTAACACCCAGTTTGAGGACTGAACACAGGACACAGTCATTAAGTGGAAGTCCGGAGTCAGGCCTGGGAGAAACAAGCCAAGAGTCTGATAAAAAAAAATCCCAACAGAGCTGATACAAATGTGCCCAAGTAAAGCTCCAACGAACAAGGAGTCTTTATAACCCTTCCTAGTGAGGGGAGCCAATGGGTGGTTTGGATTGGTGAAGCCAGTCCCAGAAATGGGATCACTGTAATGCCTAGAGCAGGGGTTCTCAACCTTTGGAGGCCCGGGTACCCCCTATCATGGTCCAATTTTCTGAAGTATCCCCTGCTAATTTTGCTAATTAATTGGACTAATCAATCAATTAATTAGCTAATTAATCATTAAATAAAAAGTACTAAAACAATTTTAAATGTGAAAAAATGTCCTCTCTCTCTCTCTCTCTCTCTCTCTCACACACACACACACACACAAAGACAGACAGACAGACAGACAGGGGGGATTGCATTAAAGTTCTAATTAACAAGTAATTAACTACTGATTGATGCTGATAAGGGGCAGGCTCTGGCGTACCCCCCGCCGTTGGTCCACGTACCCCTAAGGGTACTTGTACCACAGGTTGAGAACCCCTGGCCTAGAGAACTGTTCCAAATGATACCTCTGGTAGCTCATCACACAGGAGCAGCTGTGCATTGAGTTACAGCTTCCTGGTTGTACTGCAGCAGCTGTTGACAACCTGTGACTTGAAAACACTGTGGGGTCTGTTTTGTAAGCTATCCTCCACCCTTTTGGCCTGCATCCGGTGGCATTCCTGCTGTTATTTGCTATTTGATAGCTTCTATCTGCCTTGCATGCACAAGTGCAATAAATGCACATGGTCATTTATGAATAAAAAACTCAGCTCCTGTTCTGCTTGTGACAAATTGCCTCACCATGACCGCAAGTAGCCACAGAAGCTTAATAATCCAGTTTACGATACCATAAAATGTCTGTGTGCATTGGTGACCTCAGTGTTGATGCAGAAGATTTTAGCCTGCTACTAGCTCAAAAAGACAATACTGTACACAGAATTCTATCTGAGCAATGATATGCACTGACATGAGGAATTAAGGCAGCATGCCGTTCTGAAGCATTTCACCAGATAGGAGACCAAAGCATTTCTCAAAGATATTATGAACATTTGTCAAAATGCAGGATTTGATAAGAAGCATGACCAATGTAGGGTTGCGTCATTAACCACTCCAGTTGTGGCTTTTGGAAACATGTATTGGGGAAAATGAAAGAAGCTGTATCTCTTTCAACACTCATCAGTTCCCAGAGTGCACTGTAATTATAGATTTCATGGGCATGAATTAGCAGACTAACTAAAGAAGCAGAAGAATTAGCTGAGTCCTCTTCCCATCAAATCAGAAGAATGAGCACTGGACTCCGGCAAAGACAGACTGTTATATGATTAACTAATCTCTAAACACACAGACAAACCAAGAGATGATACACGGAATGATAAATGAAGTAATCAGACAAAACAATTGGAGGCCTGTAAAGCAATACAGTAAAGCAAGAGTTGGACTATAAAGGAAGGCTGAACGCCGAAGAATAGATGCTTTCGAACGGTGGTGCTGGAGAAGACTCCTGAGAGTCCCTTGGACTGCTAGGAGATCAAATCAGTCAATCCTAAATGAAATCAACCCTGACTGTTCCCTGGAAGGACAGGTACTGAGGCTGAAGCTCAAATATTTTGGCCACCTAATGAGAAGAGAGGACTCTCTGGAGAAGACTCTGATGCTGGGAAAGATTGAAGGCAAAAGGAGAAGGGGAAGGCAAAGGATGAGATGGTTAGACAGCATCACCGATGCAACAAACATGAAAATGAGCGAACTCAGGAAGATAGTGGAGGACAGGAAGGCCTGGCGGGATATGGTTCATGGGATCATGAAGGGTCGGACACAACTTAACGACTGAACAACAACAACAAAAGCAATTCTCAGAGGTGACTACATGCAGAATTAATTAGTGCCAATGTCATTTTGTGTGATTTGATACCAAGAAGCGATCTCCTCCCTCTACACCTTACTGATGCTACTTCTCAATTGTTATCCAAACAACCCTGCAAGACTCAGGCCCCAATCCTATCCCCCCCCCCATCATTAACAACGATGCAGCTGCACTTATGGAGCATGTGCTGCATCCAGTGGTGGTGGTGGGGTAATCTGGTAGCCTGCCAGAATTAAGTAAAAATACTTCTACTTACCTCTGTGTAGGCCTCCTGGTGGCCTATGGGTCTCCTTGGACTTACGCCAACTGTATAGCCAGCATGTTCAAAGAGAGAAACGGGGCGGAACGGATTCAAAAAGAGGGGATAGGATCCTGGCACACGCTGGTACCACTGAGATCCACACCCTTCCTCCCCCTCCCCACCCCAAAACGCCCCCATCCCAATCCACAACATGCCCCCACTGCTGACTTACCAGAGTTAGCACAACCCGAGCTCCGTGGCGGCAGGGGTGCAAAGCTGCCATTGCTTTGCGGCAGCAGCTGTGACTGGCCCAGCAGCAGTGCGATGTTTGTGCTGTCACTGGGCCTTTTATGACAACGGAAAGCTCACTCTGCTGTAAAAGGTCCATAGGAGTGGGCCATGAGTCTACCAATCTGAGTGAAACTTGAGTAGGTTTCCTGCTCCAAGCCAAAGTGAAGTAAAAAAAAAGGATGCTTCTAAAATTGCCCTCATTCAAATGTATCTGTAGACTTTGAATTCTTTCCTGCATTAAAGGGTAACAAATTACCTGGTTATGTTCTCAAAATTGAACTGATATACGAAGAATCCACCATTGCTCCATTTTGCATAGTCACTGCTTGCTACAGTTTTCAGTTCCTTTTATCCATTCATGCCGCTCTTCCCCCGCTACATTACTGCCGACACGTCCACCCTGGGCACTCACAGGTTCAAGGCAGCATTGAATGTGCTGATGCTCAGTGTCACAGCTATTTCCCATTTCATATGGGAGAAAGTGATTCCTCAAATAGCCTGATCCCAAGCTGTATAGAGCTGTAAAGGCCAAAACCAGCACCTTGAATTGTGCCCAGAAAAAACTGGCAACCAGCGTAGCCACAGAAGCAGCTGTAAGACCAAGTCAAACCAATGACAATACGAGACCACAAAAGCCACCATGTTCTGCATTAATTGCAAGTTCTGGGCAGTCTTCAAGGGCAGCCCCATGCACAGCACATTACAGTAGTCAAATCTTGTTATTACTGAGGCATGAACCACTGTGGTTAGGTCTGATTGAAACAAGTACAAGTTTACATATGCAGGTAGCTTCAGAAAACACTTATCATGTTACTATGTGAATCATGATTGGTCGCCATCATTACAATTATTAGCACCAAGTCTATCCACTTTCTTGATGTTCAGAGGAGAGCAATCAAATATGGTGCAGGGCAGCTGTGCATCACACAACTCAGATGCACTAACTGCATCAAAGCAGATCATAATGGCAAATTTAATGCAGATTGGCCCAAAATAATCATTTGCTCCGCTGGCCTCCTTCAGAGCAATTACCAACATTTTCCAGCAAAATGAAAGATACCTGTAAATGCCTTCTATTTTCCCCATTATTGCCTTATAAACTAACTTTTTTTTATTCATTCCTGATAAATAACAGTGTGCAAAAACATGGTTTCTAGCTGCAAACAAGAGCATTTAAATCTGCTTAATAGCCCTTTAAACTTTATGCTGAGCTATTCACTCTGAAAGTACTTACAGAACAAGCATTAAAATGCTACAATGAGGTGTAATTGAGGCACAGTTAGAGTTTGCTCAAAGCTCACAGAAATAGATCTTCACATAAGTTTGGAATTTCTTTAGGAAATGAATCTTTTTCATGAATATTGCTTTGTGGGATGAACATCTAAGTAGAGTTCTATGTAAAATTTATTTATTTCTTTAAAGAGTTTATACCCCACCAATCAAGGTGGCTTACAGAATTAAAAACAACAACAAAACATTAAAAACAATAAAAACAAGACAAACCCCAATGGATCATATAGTTAAAATTACATTTGATTAAAACGCCAGCCCATCATGTCAGCTATTGAATGCCATCCTGAATAAAAAAGGTTTAAAGGCCCTGCTGAAAGGTCTCCAAGGAGGGAGCTGTTCTTAATTCTAAGGGGAGGAAATTTTACAATTGGGTTGCCACCACCGAGAAGGCCCTGTTCTTCATTGCCATTCCCCTCACCTCCATCAATGGTGATACGATTAAAAGGGCCCCCTCTGATGACCTCAGAGGATGGCCCTGTTCTTCATTGCCATTCCCCTCACCTCCATCAATGGTGATACGATTAAAAGGGCCCCCTCTGATGACCTCAGAGGATGGGTCAGATTATATGGAAGGCAGCAGTCTTAAATTCAATCCCCCTGTCTGTCTGTCACACACACACACACACACACACACAGAGTTAAGTACTTTTTATTTAATGATTAATTAGCAATTAATTAGCTGGGGGTACTTCAGAATATTGGACCGTGATATCCAAAGGTTGAGAACCCCTGCACTAGAGCTTGGGTCACCGTGGCCAAATCTGAACGATTCAGGTATAGTTGCTGCTGTCAGATCATCCAAAGCTGAGCAAAGGCTCCCCTTGTCACAGCCGCCACCTGGGAATCCAGGAGCAGCTCTGCATCCAGGAGAACTCCTAAGCTGCGGACCTGCTCCTTTTGAGGGAGTGCAACCCCATTCAGAGCAGGGCGATAGTCCAATACCTCGGAGGTTGTAAAACTGGGGCGATGCGACGCCCCAGCTGGGAACAATGGGTCACTGCTCCCTTAACTACCTTAATGGGTGTGGCGACCTGTAGTGACGTCGACAGCGTATCTGGGATCATGCCCCTGCTGCCACCGGCGCCACCGCCATGGGACAAAAATGCTATTTTTACCCTTCCTGAGGGGTTTGCTGGTCCTCTGGGGGGGCGTGCGGAGACTCTGCGGATCCCTCTGCAGGCCTCCCCAAGCGTCAGAACGGCCCTCCAACGCGATCGTGACCCATTTCCAGTTTTTCCGACAAAACCACACCCCAGGTGCTGCTGGGATATGAGCAGACACAGAAAGACGATTGATAGCACCAGAGGAGTGACTAGCTTGGCTTTTTCCACACCCTGTGGAGTGAATGTGTGGTCACAAATCCCATGCGGGGTGATACGGACATGGCTTGCCACAAGTGTACCGTACTTTTGGTATAGACATTTTGTAAATAAATAATAAATCAAATATTCACCGAGCAGACAGAAGTCTTCCTTACATGCTGCCTAGGAGAAATTCAAATGAAAATAAACATAACTGCCTAAATAAACATAACTGGACGTAAAGGTTATCTATAGCATAAAGGTTATAGCATAAGCATGATACGGTGATGAGCTAACAACGCCTGTATGAGTAAACGGCAAAATGATGAAGTGCATATATACAGAGTCAGGAAGTTATAGATTGTGATTAATATGCACACATGTAATCTTGGGTGTGTGAGACGAGTTCACCTTTTTTGCTCCAGAAACATTACAGCAAAGAGACATGAACGGACAGCGAAGCTAACTCTCCATCTCAAAGCACCCTTAAAGATGAACTCATATTTTCAAGATCATAGCTTATCACTGACATCCTATTTCCAGCAGCTAGAAATGCCTGTATGAAATAGAGTCAACGTATGAGCTCATTCGAACCTAACCTTTATGTGGATTATATCTGACATTTAGCACAAATCAAATTATGTGGCAAACTTATTGGGGCAGGTACTTTAACAGTTTGAAAAGCACAAAAGATTTTATTACTGCTTTTGAGAAAACCTATCATAGACGTTTGCTTTTTATCTTACACGGTGCCATGCAAATTGGTTTCACTTCAGCAGTCTGTGTAGACTGCAGTGTCGCAGGTCCTAGTCTCTCTCCCACCCACCCATCATGCATGTACCGAGTGCATGAGGAGGAAGCAAAATTGTGCCTGGAATCCCGTATGGTGGCTATAGCTTGGAATGCCTTTTACTGGCTTCGGCTGATACATCAGCTACTCCTGCTGCTGGAAGACAGCTGTGGCTATAGTTATACATGTTTTGTGACCTCAAGATTAGATTATTTGCCTTCGAAAGTCCGAAACTGGAAGTGGGTCGCGATTGCGTCAGGGAGCCGTTTTGGGGCACAAGGAGGCCTGCAGAGGGGATCATGGCCCCCCACACCCTCTGGAAGCCCGGCGTGTTACACCCCCTTTTTTGTCTCGGTGGCACGATCCCGGAAGCACCGCTGCTGTCACTGCACATCGCCCACGTCCCTTAAGAGGTAACGAGCATTAATCCCGTACTCCGACGTCGCAACACCCCAGTTTGGGAACTTCTGCCATTAGCCCTTTAGACAGTTCCTCTGCTTCAGCTGGCAAGAACCTGATCTGGGGGCCTTTGGTACCTGGCTAAAGCACCCCTGGTAGGGTCAAGGTTGGGTCCAGGGGCTGAAAAGGCCTGGAAGCACATTGGGGCTCTGGTGGCAAGGAGTGTGCCACAACCTTGTAGCCTCTACATAGGGACCAGCCATACCCAGGGAGTGGTTGCCCCATCTCCTTTTCCTCTACTCCTATTCTCTCTCCCTTCTGTGTTTCTTCTCCCTTCATCCCTCTCTTCACCCCTTCTGGGAGACTTTCCCCCTGTTCCCTCCTCAGGCCTTTATCTGATTCTGTCCTTATCGCCTTCCTCTCTCCCAGTCTGAAGCACCTGCACTAGTTGCAAGTTTGTTTCTGGGTCCAATTCAAAGTGCTGGTTCTTGCCTTTAAAGCCGTAAATGGTTTGGGTCCTGATGATCTCAGGGAAACTCTCCTCCCTTATGAACCACCCCTGGCACATGAGGTTGTCTAGACTAGCCTCTAGTTTAGAGGCTAGCCTAGACTTAAGATCAGGGCCTTCTTGGCAGAGGCGTTGGGCCCCTGGGCGACAGGATCGGGCCCCGGTGGCAGGCGGGCGGGGGTGTCACAGCAGCCAGCGGCACGAATCATCTTGTTCGGTGGGGCGAGCATGGATCATTGGCAGTGGGTTCGGCCCTCCCGCCCGCCCTGCACCTCGGTATGGTCAATAACGGCTGCAGCCGTTATGTCACTTCCGGCACGGGGTGGGCGGTCGAGGAATTGCCACTGCTTCTTGGTAGTGACCCTGAAGTTTTGGAACTCTCTTCTTAGATGTACGTTTTCAAGTTTTCATGACCCGTCCAGATTTCAGAGTTAAAAATATTTACATTCACTGGGTTTCCCGGTCGTTTATTAAAAGAATGTATTAAAAACAATCCTGACGTTTCGCCAGACTTTACTTCTGGCATCTTCGGAGGTTGGCTCAGCTACTGAGAACTGTCTCTTCTTAGAGTTATGTCTGAGTGATAACAGTGTGGAAATCCGCAGTGTGTCAGTTGCTGGGTTATGTGAAAGCTTTGTGTGCTGTTGCCACCAAACTCAACAAGGAAGAGTAGTGGATGCTGGAGAGGGGAGGGAATCCCAAGCCATCCTCACACGCCACTCTCTCCCTGCAGACAAATGCTAAATGCATGGCCAAACCGGTGCAATCCCATTTTGCCCTCACGCATATACTGAGCATAGTGGGTTGATGTTTGAAAAGGGCTATATAGAGTAGCAGTGGTGAAGAGGGAGAAGTAGGCTCAAAGGGGAGGAAAAAAAGGATCACAGCAAATGAGTTAAAAAGAAAAAAACTGGGTGAAAATGGTGAAAAAAATTCTTTTCCCTGGTTAATATGAAGACGCAGCCCACTTCGCTTAACAAGAGTGTAAAAATTTACATATGCAAAAAAGTTGAAGACACCTAGAGTCATTTGAGTCATGCACTGATGATATATATGTTAACACATGCAGAGAATAATGGCAGTTGATTGGGTGGGATTAACCTGCTGTTAATGGTTTCAACAAATGACTCTGTGGTTTATTAAGGAAAAAAAACAGGTTTGCTATTGCAGTCTAAATTTCTGAAACACACACAAAAAAAGATGTATCAGCAATGCTTCCAAAAATCTATGAGACTCATAAAAAAGAATCACATCACAGCAGGGATTATCGAAGAGAGAATAAAAAGAATTGCAATGAGATGCCTCCACCTCTGGATCTTCCTGTTTAATGGTTTGGTTTATTACGTGAAGGCTGGGAAATCACTTCTAAGAATTCTGTGGAAGGTTGAAACATCTGTTGCGACGACAGTCCACCTGCCCATTATACCAAGTAAGTGAACACCAGCTCCTTATCATGGAGAATAGACAGACTGTCTTATTCTATCCATTTGGCTATTAACACACCTGTTTTCTGATGGTTGTGTTTTCTTTCTTCTTCCTTTTTTTATTATAAAAGATCAAATATTTCAACAGAGAATGCAACTCTGTACTGTACCTGGAAGAAATGAGAGGCAGGATGCCTGTATCAAACACCCCTGGACAGATCAATCCATATCAACTGGATGTTAGGGTGCCAAAGGGCAGAGAAAAAGTAGGGCTAAGTTGTAACTAGGTAACAGCACACACATGATACACCATGCCTACAAAGTACAGAGCAAATTTGCTAAGACAGAAGCAACTGGGATTCGAAATCCTTGCTCAGCAACTAGATCTTTGTTTGATCATGGGCCATAGTGTGAATTGCGCAAGAGCCAGAAACATTGGCTCTACCCAGATTAAGAAGCCAGCTTTCCAAAGCACAGAGAGAGATCCTTGACAAGAACTACTTGCCAGCTATATCACTGGCGCAAGTCCAAGTGGATCCATGCAGGCAGATCAGGCTCGGAAGGGGAATAGGATATGGCGTGTGCCAGCGCCACCAATCCCACCCCCCTCCCAGGTCTGATCCGACCACCCCTATCCGATCCTGCTACCCACTCCATGACCATATCCTGGATGAGCTGTGAGATAAGCTGTTGCAGGTTTCAGCAACTTTAACTGGCTATTTTAGATTGGATTATATATTTCCTACCCCCAAAACCTTTAGAACAGGGTAGGTTATTAATTTAGATAAAAACTATCTTAAGTGATTGGTGCCTCATGAGAAGAAAACAAAAACAACTCTCTCTCCCCACCACCTTGATCTCATCAGTTGGAAAGGATCTGTATAGAGATGTTGCTAATCCCTGCCAATTAATGGAAACCATGAGTAGCCTTTTAAATGAGAACTAATGTTCATTGGCGGCCTTTGTTCTGAAAGGCCTACATTCTACATGAAAAAAAAAATTACCATCTTAGCAATTACACTAGAAGTGAGTCTCTAGCTTTGATAAGAACCCCCTAGCAGTAATTACTGAATTATTTCTTATCGGGCCTCTTGCATTGAACACAGCAGGAGATGTGCAGGAAGCCCAAGGTGGTTTTCAGGCTCTGCCATCTTGAATGCTGTCAGTAGGCCACACTTACTTAGGAAGCTAATCCTTGCAATCTATCATTCAACAACTCGCATGGAATCCAACAATTTGCTGCCTCAGCACACCGTTTGTTTACTGTCGCTCCTTTCACAGCACACTGAATGGCCTCTGATCCTCATTACTTTGGAAGAGCTGGAAGTCATTGCAAGAAAAATGGAACAGGTGCAAGAGGAAGACAAAAGAGAGCTGTGCCTTCACAGTTGCTGCTACTGTCTAGTAAAGGTAAGGGTAAAGGTATCCCCTGTGCGAAAGCCAGGCGTGTCCGACTCTAGGGTGCGGTGCTCATCTCCATTTCTAAGGACAAAGAGCCAGCGCTGTCCGAACACGTTTCCGTGGTCATTTGGTCGGCATGACTAACGGAATGCTGTTACCTTCCCGCTGCAGCGGTACCTATTTATCTACTTGCAATTTCTTGCTTTCGAACTGCTAGGTTGGCAGGAACTGGGACAGGAGACGGGAGCTCACTCCGTCAAACGGCACTCGGGTCTCGAACTGCTGTCCTACTGACCTTCCGGTCTGCAGTTCAACATCTTAACCACTAAGCCACCGTGGCCCTAACCACTAAGCCACCGTGGCCTTAACCACTAAGCCACCGTGGCTACTGTCTACATTCCCCTTTTCTAAAATATCACACACACACACACACACACACACACACACACACACACACACACACACATGTACACACTCGATTACCTGGCCCTGAAATACTTTGCCCAATTAGTTAACACAAATGCTGATAAAACAAAGGAGATTTATGTACAATATCTGTCCTCACTTCCATTACTGTATTGGAAGGATGTGTGAAGATCCCAAGAAAGTCGTGGGTTTGTTGGAAGTTTTGACTGAGTGGGAACCTCCGGATTTGCCTCGAATTTCAAGACAGGCCAACCAAGGTAACAACATGGTGTACATGCCCATCTGGAGAAACGTCAGTAGTCTTTCCAAAAGAGTTGTAGTTCCTGCCTTAACTCACACTTATAGTCTGCTCCATTTTAGAGGCTCAAAGCAGATTAAAAACAGAAACATGGTGCATACCAGAAAAATGTCCCCACTCCAGTGACTGCAATCCAGTGCGGATACGAGAATGCTATATCACTTTTAGAGGAGACTTGAGCTTTAGCAACTGTGGGGAAACATGCGATTAATTTTGATTCAATATATTGTGTGCAATATGAGCACTGGCTTTAGCTTTAGAAAATAACAGTGAAGGAAGAAGAAGTCATAGCTTGGTGGCAGAGCGCATTCATTGCATGCAGATGGTCCCATGTTATGCCAAAATCCTCTGTCTGACGTCTTGGAGAGTCACTGCCAGTAAAGGTAAAGTTAGACTTGTGCTTAAACCTGATGCAATGGTAACAGCATTCAGGAGTAAACAGCAAGTGGGGGGAGCATGAAACTGTTTGCTTCCGCCAGCTTTGATCCTGATTGTGCGTGCCCCTGAGCGCTATTTACTGATGCAGTATAAGACAGCTTCTTAAGAACATAAGAACAGATTTATAGAGGAAAAGTCCATTACAGGTTAAAAGTCATGATGACTGTATGTAACCTCAGGGTTTTAGAGGTATGCCAGATGAAATGGAGTGGCACAGGATACAGGTATCTTGTTGTCTTGTGTGCTCCTAGAGGCATCTGGTGGGCCACTATGAGATACAGGAAGCTGGCCTAGATGGGCCCTTTGGCCTGATTCAGCAGGGCTCTTCTTATGTTCTTATGGCCCCAGTTCAAATTCTTGCATTGCTATAGGTGCACTTACGGCACAATCCTAGGCAGCGTGCATGCCAGCGCAGCATATGCTGCACCAGTGCTTGCAGCCGCAAAAGTACTGCAAAGCACTTTGCGATGGCATAGCAGTTGCTGGTGCTGGCGCAAAGGCCCGCACTGGCCCACGCTCACCCGCACAAGGAGCAGCGTGTGCTAGATACAGTAAGTTCCATGCCGAGCAACGCGGGGGCGAGAGAAGAGCAGGGGAGGGCGCAACAAGGTGGCAATGGGGGCAGGGGTGGGTGGATCTGGCCCAGGAAGGAGTGGGATTGGGGCGCACACTGCATCCTAACCCCCTTCCTGGGCCTGATCCACCACCATGGGGCAACGCGTACTTGTGCCAGCGATTGAGCTCATGCAGGTTCGAGTTGGCCCACTTTGGCTGCTGGGGCTTACCCCAGGGGCAAGGGGACAAATAATGCTAACCCACCTCATGATGATTATAAGTACTGGGCTATGGATTATGAATGATTATTTTCATTAGTTATTTAATTTATATATACAAGACCCACACAAGACCCGTAAGGCAGTTTCCAACATAATAAAATTGTCTTTAAATTTTCCCCTGCCAACTGGGCAAAAAGGCACTTTTTCAAGTGGTGCTCTTCTTATATTTACAGCGCAATCTGACTTAACTTTTGTGCCGGTGTAACCAGCGGCGCAGCAAGAACGGGAGGCCCCAGAACGGAAAAGGGATTAAAATCCCCTTTGAATTCCTCTTTTGGAGGGGATTTGAATCCCTTTTCTGTTCTGGGGCCTCCCGTTCTCGCTGCGCCGCTGGCTAAACCAGCACAAAAGTTAAGTCAGATTGCGCTGTTAGTGTGTGTGTGTGGGGGAGCAACGGTCCCTCTTCACCCTAGTATAGTGTCTTTTCTACCGGGGGTTCACTGGTGTTTCTTTTGTGTCTTTTGCTAGATTATGAGTAGTCAGGGACAGGGAAACATTGATTTATTTAGCGATGTAAACAGCTTTTTGCTGAAAAGTGTTATATAAGGATATCTAAGCACATTGAATAATTTGACCAAGCCACAGAACTCCTAATAAGCTGCAGTAAAATCGGCATGAAACCATAAACCGAGCTAGTGCACCCAGAAGCCCTCTGGAATTGAATTCACAACTTTGAACAATACTGTATACACCTGAGCTGTTTTACCAGAACTTGTTAACAGTGAAATAAGAAAGGTTCCGGACTCATCAATAACCACGTTACGGTCCTTTGGGAACGTAAAGGACATTGGACAGGATGCAAAGTTCTGTGATACTAACTCTGTAAATCCAAGGGGCCCCTAGGCTTGTTTTTGCTTTTTTGAACAGCATCCACGCTACACCATTTTGTAAATGGAGAGGAGTTAAAGCTGTTTGTGATCAAACTGCCTTATTATGTTGAGACAGGTCCATCTCACCCTACACTGCCTACCCTGACGAAATGGCTCTCCAGAGTTGAATGGAGATGGCTGGGATTTTTAAGTGTCAGGTCTTCTGAATTACTCGTAGGGCCTTGCTTGGTAGAAACGTGGCATCTAAACAAACCAGAACAAAACAATCCTGTTACCTGAGATCCTTTACCTGACGTGCTGGGAATTGAGCCTGGGGTCTCAATCATGTGCTCCATCCATCTACCACTGTGCTGTAGCCCTTCCCCAAATGGGCTGGGTGCGGAGTTGGCTGTCCAAAGAAAGAACAAACATTCCACTGGTGGGCACAAGCTCCGTGCGTGACCCCTAGCAGTTTGGATCCTGGCCAAAGAAACCATTTATCTTTTGCACGTGTGTCTCACTGGTATGAACAACTACTTTTAATTACTTTACAAACAGTATTACTCACAGCTTTTAGTCATTCAAGTGTTAATAAGCTGAGAGAGAAAGCTGGAGAGTCTGTGAAATTCTTGCAACTGCACTTATGTCTCTCAAGTGTTGTATCCTTTCTATTTGTATATGCTAATCAGCACTCCAGCTCCATTCTGAAATGGAAAGATAGCCTGTTGACTAAGAGTTCAACTTCTATTCCAGTTCCAACACACACACACACACACACACACACACACACACACACACACACACACACACACACACACACACACACACACACACACACACAATTCCTCCCATACTCTTCCTGTTGACCGCTTATCGTTTTGTACAATTATCTCCTCTAGGAAACAATCGTTTGCATAGCATTCCGGTGGCGGAAATCCTGAGACGAAGATTTTCTTCTCCTTCTGTATTCCTTGAAAGCCTGTCATGCTGTTGCCCTTTACTCTTGACAGCTGCCCATACCTGAAGGGCATGTTTTCAGAAAAAAAAAAGTTTCCAAGATTACTTATGATTTACTTATGGGCTGTCAGAAAGGCAGTCTGATGGCCATCAACTGTGCACTAAAAGCCTCATTCATCAATGACTCATATGACATTTCAGTCAGAGCTGGCGTGTAATTTTCTCAGAGGGGTCCTGTAATATGCCCCTTTGGAGCAAGTTACAAGACATCACTGTTATTCGTCAGACTAGTTTACCTCCAGGAAGAGGGCTCCTCTTTCAACATGGCACACAGGATAAATAAACACAGGATAGGTGACAGGATCAAGAGTAGCTGCTTTGCCATCCTTGATGGCAAAGTACAATGGGTCACCGGAAGCTGCCTGATAATGACTCGGGTCCACCTAGCAGTGGTGTAACTAGAATGGAGCGGAGGCAAGTAGTTCTGCAAGACTCCATTATACCGGAGTCAGCGGCCCCTCCCCTTTGCTGTTGGAGCCATTCCGGCAGCGACAGGGGAGTGTCCTGCGTGTTGCCTTTGCCGCCAGAATGGCTCCAACAGCAAGGGGGAGGGGCCATTGACTCCGGTGTAACGGAGTCTTGTAGAACTACTTGCCTCCGCTCCAGTCTAGTTACACCACTGCCACCTAGTACTGTTGAGGATGACTGGCAGCAGCTCTCCAAGGTACAACGGATGGATGGACAGGAATGTGTTTCTGTACGATGGACAGGAATGTGTTTCTGCCCTACCTGGAGATTGAACCAGGAGATGTTCTTCCACTGAGTTTGCGACCTCAGCTGGTGTACTGGCACAGTGTATCACAGTGGCTAACAGACTGAGCTGCAAATGATGACTTCCTGGCTTGACTCTTGTATCTCCTATGAACTCATCAAGTGGCCTTCGACAAGCCAGTATGCCTCACCTCACCAGTAAGGATTACAAGAAGATAACACACATGAAGTGCTGTGAATGATCAAAAGCATTCAATAAAATACTATACAATTCCTAAATATCATTACTACAGGTAAGGCAAATGGGAGTGGATTTCTCGTCGTGACTGCAAGCCCACAGCGCAAGGACTGATCCTGGAAGGAGGAACCCCAGCTGGAGTATGATGGGCCTGCTAAACTCAGAAGTTTTCTGTCAGGGAACGCAAGCAGGAAGGATGAAATTCTGGGGAACAGCATAACACTTTCTGGCAAGATATCTGTTCATAGCTTCTTGGCCAAGAACTCTTTACAAGTTGGAGGCTTCATTTTTTTAAAAAAAACAACTACCGTATTTTTCGCACTATAAGACGCACTTTTTTCCCCCAAAACATAGGGGGGAAAAGCGTGCGTCCTATGGTGCGAAGTAAACATCGGGGGGAGGCCTGCAGAGGCTCATGCAGGCCTGCGTGAGCCTCTGCAGGCCTCCCATCGGCCCCAGACAGCGATTTTTGGCCATTTCCGGAATGGCCGAAAATCGCTCTTTGGGGCCGATGGGAGGCCTGCAGAGGCTCGCGCAGGCCTGTGTGAGCCTCTGCAGGCCTGCCCCGATGTTTACTTCGGCCCCAAAGAGCTATTTTCGGCCATTTCCGGAATGTTCCATTTCCAATTTGGAATGTTTTCCCATTCTGGAAATGGCCGAAAATCGCTCTTTGGGGCCGAAGTAAACATCGGGGCAGGCCTGCAGAGGCTCGCGCAGGCCTCCCCAAAGCCCCCACAGCCCTCCCCGAAGCCCAGGTAAGGACAATTTTTTTTCTCTATTTTATGCTCCATAGGATGCATGCGTCCTATGGACCGATGCGTCCTATGGAGCGTAAAATACGGTACAAGGAACTCTGGAAACGGTCACCTCACAAAGAGTTCAAACAATCTATTCTCCTTGACAAAGAAGAGGATATTTGGCAAAAATGCACTCTTCTTATCCTCAGCCCCAAGAGTTTACAATTTGATGAATTAGGAATGAGGTAGAAAGTTACTTTATCTGAGTATGGGGAATCAATTTAATGATGGATCCCTCACAAACCGTAATGATGGATCCCTCACAAACCCATCACAAACGATGGATAAAAAAGGAAGTAAATCCAATTGATTTCTATGGGATGTACTTCCATGCCACTGCATTTAGAGCTGCAGACATTGTCAACAATGAGGGCTGAGTCCCACTTTGGGTTTTTTGCATTCAGGTACCCGAGTGCTTGTGCACTCAGAACGTATGCACATCTTATGAAATTGAAAAGGCTCGCAAGTGTACAAACCAGCAATGTATGCCCTTTTTCTAGCTGAATAGGAGCCCCTCATATGTGAGCAGCTCCCTCATGTCTGGGGGAGCATTTAAATGACCCAACCATATAGAAAGAAACTGGCCATATGGGCCTTTCCTATTAAATTGGAATCACTCTGCGATGGGGCAGACAATTACAATCCATGGAACTGGCCCTACCCCCATGACTGTTTGTGTCATTTTTACATTGTACCAACCATACAGGAGCTGCTGGAAAACAAGCAGCTTCCACATGATTGGGAGAAGGTTCAATTAGCCCCTGTGCATTGACCCCTGTGTCTGACAGCACAATCCTGACTAAGGATCCGGCTGGCAGCCCAGGGCCACCCGCCAGATCCTGTGCACAGGTTGCCTGGCATGTGCCGGGCCGGAGATCTACTCGGGGAAGGGGACGCTCATCCCCTTCCACGGGTTAAACTGGGGCCGGCCCTATCGGCTAAATAGCTGGTGGTAGTAGAGGAGGCCATGTAACGGCGTAGCTGGCCCGGCGGGAATGGGGATATGGCCGACGCCAGCCTCCCTCCCGGGCCAGACCGCCCACGCGGCAGGTGGTGGAGGACTCACCTTCTGTTGCCAGCCGCATGGAGATCTGGCGCCCAAGTGAGGGAGGCCGGCCTTGGAGTCATCGTGAAAGTGCTTTTTGGCACGTTCGCGACGTCTTCCGGCGATGGAACGCTTGTTCTGTCGACGGATTGTTCCGGTGGTTTGCGCCCTGAGTGCCTTTAAGGAAACATTTACACATGCACACCCATCAGTGTAGTTTGTAATCAGGTGTGTGTACCTAAGTGCAGACAGTAAAGGGAGAATCAGTCTTCGGTTTGCTAGCAGAAATTGAACTCTCTCTTAAATATTTTCAAGTCAGTAGTTCCAGGTTTTAAAATACTGGTCTCCTGATCCCAATGACCCAAGTGAGAACAAACCCTCTGAATGAACCATTTTTCTTTTTATTGAAAAGCAAATCTAAGCTCCAGCTGTACTCTTGGAACATTAATACAAAACGAAAATTCCGGGCAGGACAGGATGTACAAAAGCTGGATTTAGATTGGCGAGGTCCATTTTATGAAAGTCACGGATTGGAACAAACTGTACAGATTTCATATATTTTTTTAAAAAAATATGAGGTTTTGTAGCCAAACACCTCATCTAGATTCCTAAAGCAATGAAGTAATAATAATTACGCTGTAATAATGCATGTTGTGTAAGCAGCCTCCATTATACTGTAAGCCCTGCCTTTCCTATATCTAAATATCTACGAAATAATTCCATCCTACAAGGAAAAAAAATGTGGGTTCAAACAGTATATAGCATCTGTGCTTAAGGGAAGTTTCTTTTTTAATAGGAAACAATGGAGAAAACCCTATACCTATTGGTTCCATTGGCCTTTTGGAGGGCACTAATATTTCACATGTGATTTTGCATTCTGATGTAATGTTTTTCACAAGGATAATTTTATGGACGAGAGAGAGATTACAGCAGAATCAGCCCCCAGCCCTGGGATTATTGGTTATCCTTTTTCTAGGCTGCCGACAAAATATTCCTGGCTGTATGATTCCATAGTGGCTAGGAGACCAATTCATATGGGCTCATTTCACAAGGAGGGGGGATGAGGGGGGAATGCCAGCAATGGGAGAACAACCATCTTGCAAGTCACTTCCATTGATCTGACCATGAGGCAGAGAGAGACACTCAGAGCTGAAGACCTCAATCTATTCTGAACCACTGAATATTAAAACACCACTCTGGCTGACTCCTAGCTTGTGACTCTCCGCTCATACTCACTGGCTGCCTAAGGCTGAGCACTGACAAACATCACACAAATCAAAACATCACAAATGAATGAGGGTCTGCTTCTTAGGACAAGGAGACTTCACAGGGCCTTTTCTGAGATGGGCTACTGAAAGGGATGGAGCACACGATGAGATCATCACACAGAGGTTGCAATAAATGGCCTCTGTATGGCAAGTAACCCCTGTAAAAGCCTTCGCATCCTCAAGAACGTCCTATGCAAATCAGTGTTATCAAGTTGCAACTTCATATCTCCATCCCACATTTCCAGCAGCTACAGAAGCCCCCATGAAAACTCACAATATTTTAGTATCAATCTGTGTGGTGACTACGGCGAGAACAGAGGGAGAAATTGGAAGTGACTCACCACTGGGAAGCTGCTTGGACTGATGCCTATGTCTTCCAGCCTGAATAACATGCATTAACTGCAGCATGAAAAGGTACACCACGAGAGATCAGCTTTAGGCAAGTACAGTACAGGTGAAGCTGGATTGCCGTATTTTGCAATTCTGTTCGTCTAAATGTTCCTCTACAGAATACATATCATTGGCTATTTCATAGAATGGCCACTGGCTAATAAAGTTCTTCATTCGATAAAAGTTTGTGAAGAATTAAATTTGACCTCAGATTCTAATTCTGACCCAGCCAATTAAATTAGTTTACTGGGTAGTGTTTTTTTTAAAAGAAAGAAGAAACTCAAAGAAGATAAAAATGTGCAAGACTAGGTGTCAATATTCATGAGCAGATCCAAAAATATTAAGAATCTGTCCTGGGACTCTTAGATAAGCTTCAGCAAGTGAAGGAGTGTTAGATTTTTGCCAATACCTATTGAAGTCTTTTCCCATCGTGATTAAATTTGTGTAACCCTGAAGGCTTGGCAGCAAAATATTATGCAAATAATAACCTACTCAGTAAGAAGTCTTTGGAGAGAAATTTTATAAGTCCCTTTTAGAAGAATGCGTGCAGGTGAAATTCAAAGTCATTATGATGTCAATGAGAACTCCACAGATGCAAACTTCTGAACTAAAAAATATTTTCAGGTCCTTTTATGTAGGGAGGCTGGAAAAGGCAGTTGACATTTTCAAAAAATATTCAATATGCTCACCTACCTTTTCGGAGCTATACTCAATGATATTTTTGGAACTGCAAAAATATATAGTCGCATGCAAAACAAGATCTCTACAAAATAAGATCTACATCTGACCAGGGAAACCACCAAAATATTTGGATAGTAGGAAGGTCCCATAGCTCAGTGACAAAGCACTTTTTTAATAGGTTTATTTTAAAAATTTGTGCCCCACTTTTCCTGCAAATCGTGGTCCAAAGTGGCTTACAGATGTGAAAACATTTATATATAAAAATAATTCCTGCAATACTCTGCTGTTCCTTGTTTAGCTATTCTATGTTATTATACATATACCGGTAATAGCATATACATAAAATATATATTAAATAGCAAATCAAGGAACAGCAGAGCATTGCAGGAAAGAGCACTGCAGCATCACTGCATGTGGAGCAAACAAACATATATAGGAGTCACCCTCAATCCAGACCAAATACCTTGTGAAAGAGCCAGGTTGCCAGGAAGCACCACAAGGACAATGGTATGAGAGTCAAAAGGGTTTCCGAAGGGTCTTCCACAGTGTTGGAGCCACTACAGAGACAGCTCTGATCTTAGTGACCTCACCAGGCAGTGGTTAAAAAAAGCAAACACCAGTTAACTGTTCATTCCTCTTGGAAAGTCTCCCTTGGAATCCTTTAGATAAAGCAGTGTTGGTGCTTAAAAATACCTTTTTTTTAATCATCATAAAAGCGCTGCTCTTTCATCTGAGAGGCAGCCAGTGAGCTTAAAACCCATTTCCTCCCGGCCCACAGGTGTACGCATTTAACTCCAGATGCGTATATACACCCTTGGGTAAAAATGGTTTAAACAGAACCACAGCTTGCTCAAGGTTCTAGACCAGCTTCAGAGTGGATGTGCAGACATGGAGCAGCAACTTGAGTAACAACTACTTGCTTGCTGGGCAAATACTGTACAATGAAGCAGGATCTCATCAGCATACGCAAATATTGCATACATTGAGCTGCTTAAACATCCTGTCTTGAGCACACAAAATCATAGCTTCTACTTATACAAATTTGAAGATTATATTCTGTGTAATTAGCTCTTAATTTTTAAGGATAAATGCCAATCATAATTTGCCTTTGCAAATGGGATTAATTAGTGTTAGTAATAACATATGCAAGCACAGATAAACTGTGAATCCTGCTCACTCCAGTAATAGGCAGGATGAAGTCAATGTCACCTCTTGCATTATTGTTTCACATAAAATGAAGGGAAACCAATGAGTAGAATATTATTTCAACCACACTTCTGGAGAAAGCGAAGTGAATGGGTGAGAGCTGCTGCTGTAAGGAGCAGCATTAAAAAGGTAACGTATTTATGTATTTACCATTTATCACGTATTTATCATATTTTATAAGCTAAAAAAGAAGAGGTCTACTGTTCAGGCATTTAGCCACACACACTGCTTCATGAAAGTACGAAAAGACATGATCTTTTTGCACTTCTCTGAAATATCAGGAATACTCTCTCCTTGAGTAAGTGCAGCACCCCTTAGCGTGCAATGCAGCTGTTTTTCTCCTCCACCCCTTTCAAGGTGTGTGTAGGCATTGCTTGTGGGCATTACCAGGAATGGGAGGTCTATATGAGTCTCTTCTGTCCTCATCATCCAGCCCCGATAGAGTGTCGTTTTAAAAAGTGGGTCCCGGTGCTAAAACGTTTGAGAACGGCTAGAATGTTTAACTAGAACTGGGGAGATGCAGGTTCAAAGCCCCATCCAGCCATGAAGCTCACTGAGCGACCCTCTCTCAACTCAGCCTACCCTCATAGGGGTATTGTGAGGATAACATGGGAGTGGGAGAAGTCTTATGAATGCTGTCTTGAGCTCTTTGGAGGAAGGGTGGATCAAGTTCCATGTAGGGAGGGAGTTCCGACAGTTTTGGCACTACCTTGAGAAGGTCCGCTAATGTAAAAGAACTTATTCCCAAGCATAGGACGACAGCTAGTCTCTCTCATTAGCAGCCCCTCACATACACATCAACATTTACCAGCTTGGACACTTGCCTGGATTCCAGAAGTGAAACCAGGCATTTAACAAGCAAAAGCTTCTCTTATAAAGCCAAGTAAGGCCATTAGCATCAGATCCCAACGAGGCTTCTCGAAATATATATTTCCAAAGTTTATGGGTAAATGCCAGGCCCTGGCATCTGGGTTTTCCAGCTGCCAAATTAAGTTCTGTCTGATGCCACAGCTGTTGACTATTTCTCTAGGAAGGAAAGAGGAAGATGAATTAGCAAGGGACGTGTCAGCTGTAGCAGGAGAAAGTGTTGAGACATTTGATTATGATCATTTCTGTGTCTAATTGCTTATGCCGGTGCTGGTGCCTGCTGCGCTGGTAATGCAGTTTCGCTGGTTCAATGTGTATACATGAAATCTACAGTCAACATTGAAGGACAGGTAATCTGAGCTCAGAGGAATGTGATGAAAAAAATGAATGAGCATGCAATTTTCTTTGGTATTTTCCATAAAAAAGACAGAGTGGAAATATGTCTGTAATGCCTTGAAATTAACTAGGGTGGTTTTTATATATATATATTTACATTCAGCAATTATTGCTTTGCTTACTTATGTGTATAGTCTTTGAATATGGGATCTGATTACGTGAGTGGCTGTTGTGTGCTGACTTAAGAAAGGCAGGAATAATTAAGAGAGCATGCCTATCCTTTAGGAGAGGGATAGTGGCTGAGTACATTTTGCGTCTGCAGAAGGTGCACAGTTCAAATTCTGATGATGTCTCCAGGTAGTGCTGGGATGATCCTCTTGCCTGAAACCCTGGAGAGCCACTGTCAGTCAGATTAGATCAGGGGTGGCCAACCTTTCAACATGAATGCTCCTGGCCCTTTAATGGCTGTATAGGTGAGGGCCTTTCAGCAGGTGCTTTAGCACCATTAGCACTTGCAGCTGCCAAGATTCTGTCTTCGACACAACTCTTAAGAACGCAGAGGCCCCAATGGTGGAAGGTTGGCCACCCCTGGTCAAGACAATACTTAGATGGACTGCAGCATTACCTGCTATAGATAGGCTTACCAGATCTCCAACCGGGACAGAGTGCTAGACCTTTAGGAGAAGGAATGTGGGCAGGTGTAGCTTGTTAAGTCCTAGAGCACAATCCTAGGCATGTCCACTCAGAAGCAAGCCCCATTGTGTTCAGTGGGGCTTGCTTCTGAGTAGATATGCCTAGGATTGTGCTTTAGGACTTAACAAGCTACACCTGCCCACATTCCTTCTCCTAAAGGTCTAGCACTCTGTCCCGTTGGAGATCTGGTAAGCCTAGCTATAGAGCATCTTAATGTGTTCCTATATATCCATACCCCCCCCTCTCCCACCCAAAGAATTATATAGATATGTTATTCAAATTCTGTAGAAGCCTACCAGCCTCCTCTAACTGGTCAAACCTAACACTGTCACAAGATAATTGCAGTGCTCAGAAGTGGCCCCGTCCCAGGCACCACCAGTATATGGCAATAGGACAGTGGGGAGCGGGATGCTGGTTTGGTGGACTTCGCGTTGCAGTTATCATGACAACTATAGTTGAGCTAACAATGCACTCCTAAGCATGTCTACTAAGAAGTAAGCTCCATTGTGTTCAGTACTCCCAGGAAAGCATGTACAAGATTGCAGCCTAAATGGTTTTAAGAATACTTGGCGCATGGTCTATATTTGGAGCACATAAAATAATGTTCAGTGGCAATACGTTCCTATGATGATTATGGTCTCATGTGAATCATCTGCTGTCAAGCAAACAACTTAATTAGTCTGCCACACAATGGTTTGGTTCAGGTCTAATTTTGAATCCTGTTATTGCAATGTAAACATACAGGTAAATTCATTTCTGCTTGCAGAGTTCAGTCCCTGCTGCTATGTCATCCATCACCCTGTCACCTTTTCCAATGCTGTTCTGAAAATCTCTTCCTTCCCTGCCTTAACCAAGGTTAACACAGTTTGGAAGTAAAACTGGGTTGACTGAATTACAGATAACAACTTCCTTGGACTGAGAACCTGCTTATAACCTGGGTTCTTGACTGAGCCTTATCGATTAAAACTATCTTAGGAACTCTTACTTGGCTGTCAGTGCAATCCTATCCAACTTACACCACCGGTGTAACCAGCGGTGCAGCGATAATGGGAGGTCCCAGAATGGAAAGGGGATTCAAATCCCCTCCAAAGGTGGATTCAAAGGTGATTTGAATCCCCTTTCCATTCTGGGGTCTCCCGTTCTCGCTGCACCGCTGGTTACATTGGTGGTGTAAACTGGTTAGGATTGCACTGTGTAACAGTTAATCTAGTTTAAGGAAAATTAACCAGGTATGAACAGTATATCTGAACTGTACCCTGATGTTGGTATTTTTATGGCATCAGTCAAAACTATCTGTTAAAATGTGGATGCAAGGTACAAGCCAGAGTTCTGTGGATGAGACTTCTTTTCTTCCTTACAAACAGAAAGACAAAATCAATCAATGTGCAATGCTGGAGTCCATAACAGAACAAGTCAACTGTGCCATAGTGGATAATAAACTATAACTTTCTCTTATAACAACTATTGACTTGCTGGCTTCCAGCGCTTTGGAATGATGTTCTTTTATTCAGATGGCTCAGAAGATCTGAGAGAGGTTAGCAGGTTTGTTCTGACATCAGCTGAAGAATGTTCAGAAAGCTAACGGAGAGTTTTGGAGCTGCTTACTTCTTTGGGTAACTTTCAAGGTTTGCCATTTGCAGAGATTACTTCGGGAAAAAATGCTATTGAATCCTATCATAGTTTGCCATTTGCAGAAGCTATTTGGAAAAAAAAATGTTACTAGATCCTACCAAGTAAAAGATGAGGATCAGTAGAGATGCTTTTCAAGGATAATTTTAATTTTAGATTGGACCTGACAAAAACCGGTCAATTTATGGAAGAAGGGTCATTGCTCAATGTCAAGCAAGCTCCCGGGTTCAATCCTTGGTATCTCCTGTTAAATGCCAAGATATCCTTGGCATTTAAATGCCAAGAAATCCTTGGCATCTCAGATAGCAAGGCTGAGAGAGACCTCCACCTGAGTAACAGCGTTCTGTTAGTCATGCTAGCCACATGACCATGGAAGCGTCTTCGGACAGCGCCGGCTCTGCAGCCTTAGAAATGGAGATGAGCACCGCACCCTAGAGTTGGACACGATTGGCTTTCGAGCAGGGGATACCTTTACCTCCCTCCTCTGACATAGTGTCATGATGGTGCAGAGAGTACTTCCTTGCTCCTTATGGTGCAATCAGTTTACTATGAGCAGGACCTGTTAGCACCGAGGACAGGTCCACACATGCATGATCAGACATTATCACAAATACCCTAAACACAGGTTTCTAAAGGGCCTGACAAACTCAAATACAATTCTTTCCAACAGTGACAAGTCCCACACTCAGATGCTAGCTATCAATTGTACATGCATGTGAATAAGTCCTAAGCCAGTCTTTAATGGCTTTAAATGAGTACAAATCTCTAAACCAGTCACAAAGCCAGCACTGCATAAGAAAGCTTCAAAATGCGCTGACTTGTTTGGGATTTATCTTCGATATCATTTAATACATCTGCGCAACATTCGTGCAGGCATCCGAGTACAATATCTTTCAGTGCATTTTTTTTACTTTCTCCAGAACAATGTGTAATTGTCCCCAAATCCCTTTTATAATCTGTTACCTTCATGCTCCATCTTCCTGTTGTATCGTTAATGTTAATGTTCTGTTTTATTCTTAACAAGCAGGAACTTCCATTAGCAAAAAAAACATGAATAAATGAATTCTAAAACTGCACTATATTAAACATGTATATACAGTACACAGTCAGCATGCTATATATTTAGCATAGATAGATAGATAGATAGATAGATAGATAGATAGATAGATAGATAGATAGATAGATAGATAGATAGATAGATAGATAGATAGCAGGTCAACAATAAAAATCAAGATAATCTATCCAGCTTCCATTATTTCAATTATTTATGCCACAGAGTGTATGGTGTATACCAATGGGATAACATCCTTCTTAAGCTCCTGCAGTTTAAATATGCTTATAATCCAAAGTGCGCTGAAAAGCATAAACTACAACTCAATTTACAAAAATCTCAGTCACATCCCAATACTAATCTTGTTTTAAGACTTGGCTAAAAGATTTAACATCATAAAGGCACTTAATATATCAGAGAGTTAAATCCTTTAAGAACACACACCCAGGTTGGGATACACAAAGGGCAGGAACTCTGAGAGGAATTTTATCAGGGGGCACAAATTTTCTCTTGAGCCCCTTTCCAAAGGGGGAGGGGGCAAAATAGGGCAAGGGGGGGCAGCAATGGCCGGAAACGTATCTGGAGCCCAGGTCTACCAGGCTTCCTGATGTGGCGCCTAGGTCTACCTGCCTGGTAGACCTGGCCTTCCGGTTGGCCCGGCCGTCTTTCACTCTCCATGAGGCCAGCTGAGATCCCAGGAAATGTCTGGGGCCCCTACTTTGGCTCCCGGGCCCCCTACAATTTACCCCCTTTACCCCCTCTCATGGGCCCTGCCCAAAGGTACTGTGAAACGTCTTGAGACTTGAGCCTACAATGATCTGTCTTGCTTAAGCTTCTGTTGTGAACACCAGACCTGCCCTTCTGAATCATTTTTGAGGGTTGAAGAGGAAAAGTATCAGTCCTGAATTTAATACCTTGGTCTACTGTTCACTTCTGAGTGCCTGGGTAGGAAAATGTAAGACCCCAGTCAATCTTTAAGGGGAATTCCCTACCCTTAGCTCGCTAGTATTTCTTCTTACTGGACATCTGGACATTTTTCTACAATAAAAGAAGCATATCGTGGCTTGTTAAATTGTATAGGGATAGCACAGCTCATCCTTCCTTTCTGCCAAAGGATTCTTTATTCCTGATGAGAAAATCAAACCCACACAAGCACTGGATCTGAGTAAATATATACTAAAGAAACATACTTAAGGCGTTTTAAAAAGATACATGATCATTATACATTGTCATAAGTTCGCAGTCTTCCTGGAATTTGGACTGATTTTCTGGATAGGCACAAATAAGCTCCAGTTATGCATACCAAGCTATACCATTCCTTTTAAACAACTCGCATACTTAGGGCCCAATCCTATCATCCCCCCCCCCCCGTAGATGCAGCTGTATTCAGTGGGGGGCAGATTGGAAGGCTTCGGAGAGGAAAGGGGATTTAATTCCCCTTACACCTCTGTAAGCCTCCCACTCCGCAATTGGCCTTCTTGGACCTGCATCAGCTGTTTAGCTGATGCAAGTCCGAGGAGAGAAAGGGGGTAGGGAAGCTGTCCATGGAGGGGATCGGATCCGTCGCACGCCATTGCCATCAGATTCACACATCCCGCAGCCTCCCCACCCCCGTTCCACACACCCCTGCCCAGTTTTGTCCTCTCCCCATCCCGCCATCCACCCCCACCCACCCACCTCCCTGACATCTTATCTGCCTCAGCAGGTCCAGCGCACTCCTCCGGTGGATGCAGGAAGGCTCTGCCCTTCCCTCTGGCGCTCCGGCAGTGTGCTACTTTGCATGCTGCCGGAGTGCCTTTTACAGCAGCCGTAAAGGAGGTAGTACTGGCAGAACACTAGTTCTGTCAGAGCTACAAGCCCATAGGATTGGGCTGTTATTAACTTAACAATCAAGTGTTTTATGAACAGAATGACAAATACCTCTGCTTCTCATCATAGCAGTGATTTCCACACATATGTCATATCCTTGTATGGATACATGTATGGATCCCTGTAACGGACATTGCATCTTCTGCTATATGTCATATCATTTGCGCACATGCTATCTATGCTGTTTTCAAACACACACCATTATAGTATTTTAAGGTGGTTTTAGATATGCTACGATGCATCATAAAGTCTCCACAGTCTTCAAGTGTAGATGGTCAGAGTACCATTAATTAAAGTCATACGTTTTCATTTGGTCTGATTAGATTTGGAGAAAGATAATATTAACCAACGGCATTATAACCCAGTGGTATCATTATTTATTCTGACCTTCTGAAACCAAAAGCAGTAAAAATGAAGAAGAAAAAGTGAGCACATTTCGCTCACTACCCAGTTTTGTTATCTCAGAGAGATTAAATTTAAAAGATCAGAGAATGACAGCTCAGAAATGAAAATGCAATAATGGTGAAGACTGTAATAATTTATTCTAGGCATACACTACTGAAATATACTTTTTATTTGAAGCTTCATATTCTTACCAGTATCCCTTGCTGGGTACTCACTTTTTAGTGTTCTCTGCAGTTTCATTTTTGTCCCATTATTTTTTCATTGACTTTCGCATTCATGTCATAAATGATTATACACAACATTATTGACTGGATTTACATGATGCCTGGGATTCAGATAAGAGATGCTCTTTATGCTCCATGATGAAATCAAAACAGCAGACAATTTCACTAAAGGCAGCCAGGCTAGCGATTTATAATTCATCCTGCTTCAAATTATAACCTTATTAATGTTTCGTATTGAATTGCAAGATTTCAAGTGTCGGTGGGGGGAGGGGCAAATCCTCCTCGGAAAACACACACATCTTTCTTGAATTGCACCTGAACACACGTGATGTGGGACTTTTTTTCCTTAAAGGTTTTGCCAATAATTCCTAGCACCATGACAGTTTAACTATAGGCGAGAGGGGGCTTCCTACAGCAAATGAATGGGCTGCTATTTCAATTCACTTGGCAATCAACCATAAGGGGCAGAATTACCTTAGTCATCTGCACGTTAAAATACCACAAACAAATTATACATACACTGATTAGTTCCTTTACAAAAGATCCCGAAGTGCTTTTTACAAATTATATGTTCTACGGAGTATGATCTATTCTGTTGCCTTATGTATTCATAGTGGAATGAAAAGAAGGGGATGTTTAGATGAGTATCGCAATCCTAGTCACATTTATTTATGGAAGTATGTCCTATTGCTTTCAGAGGAACTCACTTCCCGGCATGTGGGTGTAGGAGCTCAGTTATAGTTTCTAAGGAAGGCCTCTGTTTCCTAGAGGTAATTGAAGGGGTTTTGTTTGCTTTGCTATTTTTGCCAATGCAAATCAAAAACCACTTTCTTCCCATTGCCCTTTCTTGCACAGAGAGTAGCAACATCATTTGGAGATGGGCAAAACCTGCTCATCTCAATTCAGAATCAGCTTGGTCTTTCGAAACCTTTTTGGAACATTTCCGAAATTCACCAGGCTCAAGAGACCCAGCCTAGAGATGTTTCTCCACTCTTCTTATTGCCAGTTTCCTTCCTACCTGCCCCTTACTAATTTGGGGGGGAGGAGAAAAAAAAGAAAAGAAAAAGACAGGAGACATCTGACTAAAGCTCTTCTTTAGCATACAGCTCTTTGAAATTACTTTTGTATTGCTCCTGATTAAAATTCACAATCAGAAGGAATTGGGGAAAAAACATCTGGGGAAGCAGCACGGTCCATGTGAGACTCAACGCCTCCTCCTCCCACACTTTCAAGGCATGTGCATTGCACGGTCCCTTTTACAGTGTTTCTGTTTTTGGTGCTGTGTACAAATTACAGTGAATATGAGTCCTAAAGAACAGAAGATAAAAAAAAAATCATGGGAAAAGTAGAGAAACAAGTGAAACGTAAGAGAGTTGCTTAGTTTGCAACTAAAGAAGTTTAAGGTGCTAAACCTCATTATGTGACGCTAGAAGATCCAGGTTCAAATCCCCACTCAGTCGTGAAGCTTCCTGGGCGACCCATTGCTTTTAATGCGAAAAGCCTGCCTCCAGACCGCCTCTGATCAGCAGTCCCCCTGTTCCAGGCCCAGTCGCCTCGCTTGTGGCGAGAGCGTGAAGTGATAATAAGGTCCAGAGCAGGCTAGAGAGGGCGGGTTGTTTTGGTGTCAACCCCCCCCCCCGAGGGTGACACCTGCTGCACGCTGTACCAGCTGCACCCCTGTTGTTGTCCATGCTTCTGAGTAAACAAGTATACGATTCTGCTATAAGACTGCAATCCTCTCCAGGGGTGGCAAACCTATTTGGCATACAGTGCTGCCCCTTGATTCTTTAAGTCCCACCCATAATAAATATATAATGATTAACATTACTGCCAAATGAAGTCGTACACTGGTTCCTTACACAGAATTCTTTAAGAATGCTTTCAAGCATTTTGTTCTACTTCTGAGTGGAATATACTGTACATCAGATTGTGCTGAAAGAAACTTAAAGTCTCATTAAATTAGATTTAGGAATCCTAACTTTCTTACAATCCAACCTGATATCTGCACTAGCGTACCGAGGGTGGTACGGAAGCGAATGTATAGCAGGACGTCACTATGTGCGTATAAGTACCCCTCCCCTTCGCCAATCTGAGTCATTCCCTGCGGGCGGCGGCTGCCGCATGGGTGGAACGGCTGCCCATGCGATAGCCGTCGCCTGCTGGGTATGGCTCAGCTCGGCGAGGGGGAGGGGCACTTACACGCACGTAGCGGCATCCTGCTATACTTTCGCTTCCGCACCACCCTTGGTACGCCAGTGGATATCTATATTTTGAGTAAAATGAGTCTAATTACTAGAGATAGTATTTGAAAACTAACTACTTGTTTTTCTGATAAAGACAACTTCAGGACTGTCGTCCTCGCTCAAACTTTCCTGAACTTTAGGATCTCATTGATCACATTGCTACTCTGAAGAGAAGGAACACTGTGATAAGTAATTCTATGATACTGCCTATATCTTCAGGTTTCTGCATCAAGTTCTACAGCTAACTTCTCATCTTCCTCCTCCACTTTTTCAGCCACCAAAGGAAATGTGTCCTGATGTAATCCAACAGGGCAATCCTATGTAAGTTTATTCAGAAGTAAGTTCCACTGAGTTCAACAGGGCTTACTCCCAGGTAAATGCACATAGGATTGCAGTCCCAAATCATCCAGAAGAAGTCTTTAAACACATAATTTTATGAAGATGGTTCCAACATTACTGTAGCTCTCACCTTATATATTTTTTAAGATGGCTGGATCTGTCTGCTTCACTTCATCCCATTTTTTGTGTCTTCTGGAGAGACCATGTGTCTATATTTAAGGAAGTTGACTGAGATCTTGGCCTAGTCACGTCCTATTACATCATCTCACTTTAGCAATTCAAAATTGGAGAAACAAATATCATCTGTAGATGATAATTTATACAGGGAATAGCTTCACAGCTTGGAATAGCTTCACAGCTTGCTATATTTCCTTTTAATTCAGAACAGTCAAGTTGTAACTTCCACACAGAAAGAGAATGATAAGGAAGACAACATGGATAGTCATTTCCAATTCTTCCTACTTTTATATGTTCTGATGGTAGGTTTGCCATTATGAGTTTGCAGACAGTGACATTTTTTTTAAGAAGATGATACTCGTCATGTGAGGTTTCTGAGAAAGAGCATCAACATGTTGGAGCAATGGAAGAATTTCAGGAGAAAACTTCTCTTGGTGTGATATTTGTAATTGAGCTGAATATTCATGAATGAAAATGTCTGGTGTTTAAAAGATTTTTGGTGTCCCTGTGTTCTCTGAAAGATGCCCCCCCCACAAAAAAAAAAACCCATATTGTCTTTCTCACATATTTAATCCTGTTAACTGGGTAAAAGGGCACTTTTTTAAAGTGGTGGTTCTCTTACACTTAGCAGAGGAAGGGCAACTGTCCCTCTTTGCCCCTGCATGGTGTCTTCCACTGGATGTTGCTGGTGTCTCTTTTGCATCTTTTTTTTAAAGATTGTGAGCCCTTTAGGGACAGGGAACCATTTATTTATTTTTGCTATGTAAATGACTTTTTGAACTATGCTTTGCTGAAAAGTAGTATCAAATAATAATTTGTTTCATTTCACTTGTGTTCACTGCCCTTCTCAGCCGCTGCTTTGGAACTTTTATGTTTTTTCCTTTAAAAAGAGAGTTCATTTTACTGGCTACATGAGCCAGCCAATTGAAGTTCATGTAGACAGCATGATAACAATCGGATTTGGCTAGTGATATCATGAAACCAACCAGATAGAGAACAGTGCTTCCTTACTTAACACTCTGAGCGCGAGAACATTTCTGCCCTATTTCAATAATTTATTAGTAAACCACCAGAGCACCGCCAACATGCCAAGGCTGGGACAAAATGGACTTTGTGCTTATTGAAACAATAAAGTGTTAATAAATAAACAGTGTGTGAAACAATAAACCTGTTGATTCTCTGCTTGTCTGTCTTTTACAAAAGCAGGGTTGGCACAATGTAGCAGGTTGCGCGCGCGCGCACGCACACACGCACACACACACACACACACACACACACACAGAAACCAGAAATGCATAACCCAAATAAGAGGAAGAGCTGAAGAAAGAAGGCTTCATATATGTTGCCAAGCTCCTCCAGGCAGCTCTGGCAGCTGGTCCATGGCTTGTCCCCTTCCCCGGGTGTAAATCCAGGCCAGCCCGATTGGCCTCCTCACATTTCTGCCAGCTAAATAGCTGGCGGAAGTAGAGGAGCCTGTGTTAGGCTTATCAGATCTCCAACCGGGACAGAGTGCTAGGCACTATCCTAGGCATGTCTACTCAGAAGCAAGCCCCACTAAACACAATGGGGCTTGCTTCTGAGTAGACATGTCTAGGATTGTGCTCTAAGGTTTAACAAGCTACACCTGCCCACATTCCTTCTCCTAAAGGTCTAGCACTCTGTCCCAGTTGGAGATCTGGTAAGCCTACTTGTAATGGCCTAGCCGGCCTGGCGGGAACGGGGATATGGGCTCCTCCCTCGCCTGCCAAACCGCCCCCACACCCGTCGGATCCTGACTCACCTCGTCCTGCGGACGCATGGGCGCTCCAACGATGGAGCAAGGGAGGCCGGCCTCTGCGCCAGCCTCCCTTGCTCCAGAGTAGTCACAAAAGTGCTTTCCGGCATGTTTGCGACTGCTGCCAGGGATGGAACACTCGTACCGTCGCCAGCACGATCGTCAAGATTGCGCCCTAAGTCTAGCAGCTTGTGTACCTTACACAAGGTCAGGATATGGGAGGAGGGTGAGCGGTGGCTGAGGAACAGTTCCTTGCAAGTTCTCCTGAGATGTGGTGGAAAGTTCCAGTTCAGATCAGTTCAGAGAAACCCCCTCCCCAAAAGACCAACATGACAAGACCCGTGAGAAGAGGCTAGGGGAGCCAGTAAGAGACTTTTACAGCAGTATGCACCTCCCTAAGTGATTAGCAGCGCAATTCTCACTAACTTTGCGCCAGTGGAAGGATCTGATATTGAACAGACCAAATCCAGCCACCAACATCTGGCGGGCTGTGCATAAGAACCATAATAATAATAAAACCTCAGTGAAACTGTAATAAACCATACATAAAAAAGAAAGAGCTCTCTTGCTCTAGGAATGCTATTTTCCGATATACCTTTCTACATTTTACACCAGGGTTTGCAATAACATACTTGATTAAAATGTATTAATCCTTTTGTTTTTAATTCAGTTACTTCTTCGACAACCATTTCTACTGAAGCTGAACTAACAGCCATGAAGGTATTTAGATCAACAAACAAGATTTCTCCTGAATTTAAAGAAAGACTGGAATGGAAGAATCTCAGCTATATCTTACTAGTTCATGCTCTCATACAAGGTTGGTGAAAGGCTAAGGAAGTACAACATGAATAAGTATGGATTTGAATATATCAGAATTGTTAGGGGATTTCTTGTTAGGAGTGAAAATATGCCACTTAAGCTCATTATCCAAGCAAAGCTGCAATATTATATCCAGCTTTGCATTGTAATGACACTCACCATATTAAAATCTTCAAAGTGGGTTAGTTCAAGAAACAGTGGTTCATGATGCACTTACTTACAAATCTCCTGTCCTGGAAACCGTATTTTCAAAGCAGATGTCCACATAGTTACTGTCCATATGCAACAAACTATCATATTCTAATCACTGAAAGTCGGTGTTATATACTTTGTTTCCCCAGAAATAAGACAGTGTCTTATATTAATTTTGGCTCCAAAAATGCAGTAGGTCTTATTTTCAGGGAGGTCTTATTTTCCCAACCCGTGGCACGACCCCCCCCCCCCCCGGCACTTACTTTGACCAATTGAAGTTTCATTCTTTCCCGAGGGTGCAAGGCTCTGTAAGACCTGGAAGGCCTGCACTTCTGCACTTGAGTCCTCAACCATAGAGACGATGTCCTAGAGAGGCCTGCAAGGAGGCTGCAACCTTGCAGAGTCTCTCTAGCACGTCGTCCCCATGGTGGAGGACTCAAGTGCAGGCCTTCCAGGCCATGCAGAGCCTTGCACCCTTGGGAAAGAATGAAGCTTAAATCGGTCAAAGTAAGTGCCAGGGGGTTACGGGGGGGTCGCGTCCGTCTGGCTGATGATCCTAGCTAGGTCTTATTTTCAGGGGAGGTTTTATATTATGAGTGCCAGCAAAAATCACGCAAAAATGACGGTAGGTCTTACTTTCAGGGGAGGTCTTATTTTCAGGGAAACGGGGTAGTAGGTAAGAGACTGAACTACTAATCAAGAAGTTATTGGTTTGAATTTCATCTCTGACCTGAATTTACTAGGTGAATTCAGCCTCTTAGTCGTAAGCCCCCATTTGCAATATGGGGATAAAACTGCTCACCTTGCAGGATTTGTTGTAAGGACTGCAACAAAATAATACAACTGAAGTGCTTCGAACACGCTAAGTATTATGATGGGCTATTATTTTCACTCTATCTTTTGGATTTTATTATCTGTGTATTACAGACAGACACGAGCTGTCTTTCTCATGAGAAATGGATGCACATAAAAGCCCGCACCTCAAACATCTACTACTTATATCTGCAAGTCATTTCTTTTTCTGTCTACATAAGATAAAAATCTCTCCTTTCCGTTACTCTTCTGCATGGGTCTAGTAGAAGCAGGCAATGATGACATGATGATGGAGCAAGATGATCACAATGAAGAACAGAGCGATAGTACAAGTTCCCTTCTGTTGAGTAGTTGTAAGCAGAATTCAGAAATGGAACTAAAATACTTTCTAATCTAGACAAACAATTCATCACATGATAAAATGGCACCTGGGGTGCAGCACTTCCGGTATCAAACTGCATGACTGAATCCTTCCCTGTGAAAACTGTGCTACACACAGAGCAGCACTTATCATTTTATTATTTACCATGTGTCTATAAAATGCAAACATGATGTACAAACAAATTTAAAATATAAAAGAACTTATTAAAATACACAACATCTCTTTACAATCAAGTGCAAACAAAAACATTAGCATGTCTGGAAGAAGGTTAAATTAGAAACCTTTTCGGTGAGAGAGAGAGAGAGAGAGAGAGAGAGAGAGAGAGAGAGAGAGAGAGAGAGAGAGAGAGAGAGAGAGAGAGAGAGAGAGAGAGAGATCATGCTCACCTGTAATCTGAAGTGGTTCAGTCAAGATAAATGTCACCACTTGATGAACTGACTATCTAGACAACTCTAGGTAGAGTGCCTATATCCAAAAAGGGACAGGGTGCCTATGCCTTTAACCATTGTAAGAAGAGGGAATTTGGACAGGTGTACCTTGTTGCACCCTTCCATGATGAGCTGCACCTGCCCAAATTCCAATGGTTAACGGTATAGGTACCCTGTCCCTTATTGAATCTGGGCAGGGGCACCCTAACTCTAGGTGACTCCCCCCCCCCCAGCTACTCATTAGTTTAATCAGATATTCAGAATTTCATTAACACTAGGAAAGTCTTCAAGGAAATAAAGGGGCCAGAGCACTGTTGGAAATGTCCATAGATGTAGAGCAGCCTGCTTTAGCTCAGCAAGGTAGATCTTATGGCAACTCGGTCTATTTCTAGTTAAGGTAACAGATGTGATCAGGAAACTTAAAACACATACGAACAATGAAAGGGGGGGGGGAAGAACAGAAGAAGAGAAGAAATTCAATTAAGAGCTATTATCCCATAGGTGTACTATTAGTCACTAACCTGATTATTAGATAAGGAAAAGGTTAATATGTAATTTTGGAAGTCAGAGTTTTTAAAAAAACTATATTGTATAGTAGAAGAGAGAGTGCTGAGGTAAAAGATATGTAATATCTATTCTGCTTGGCTATGCAAAAAGATAAATTAAAACAAAGGAGGGATTACAATTGCTTTCTGCAGGTAGATAATTCCTTTAAAAATAATGGATTCTGGAATCAAGAGAAGAACCTACAGTTAGAACAGCAGCAAATGAACTGGAAGAAAGAAATAAGAAGCCAGAAGGAAAGACCTTTGGATTTATCATGAAATTGACATGACAGTGAGACAGTGGCATACTCAGCCCTCCCAGCGCCTGGGGGGGGCGGGGGTTGGAGCGCCCCCATCGCTCCGCGCCCCCCCCAAGCAGCCGGGCTCGGGGCTGAGTAGCACGCCACCGGACCGGAGCCCCCGGAAGCAGCGCGCCCCTCGGAAGCGTCACCGGCTTCCGGCCCGTTTGCCCTCAGAAAGGTTCTGCACATAAGCGAAAGGGAGTAAAAGGCGCTTCGACGTGCAGAACCTTCTCAGAAGGCCCTGACCGCCGAGCTGAGCGGTCGCTCGGAGTAGCGCTTCTCCCGGCTTCGGAGCGGAGCCTCCTGAAGCCGGTGACGCTTCCGAGGGGCGCGCCAGCTGGGCTCCGGTGCCGCGCCGCGCAGCCCCGAGCCCGGCTGCCGCGCCCCCCGGAAGCTCGGCGCTTGGGGTGGAGCACACCTGCTTCCCCCATATTAGGACGCCACTGCAGTGAGAAGATGAAGTTGGATGATGTGATAGTCTTCTGTAGCTATATAACACTTCCTGGTTAAAGTAAATTTGATGGTGTGTATTTCTCACATGTTAAATATGATCACTTACACATCCAGGTTCTTTACAGTAGGATATGATTCAAGCATCACCATCTTAAACACAGCCCAATCCAACGTAAATCCCCGCGCGGCAATGCAGCGGTTCCAGCGTGGGCTACGCTTCATCCTTCGGAGGGTTTTTGGCTGCTGGAGATCTCCTTGGGCTAAGGCAGTGGTTCCCAAACTTTTTTGACTCGCAGCTCCCTTGACCTCCCTCGCCGTTAGCTGTGACTCCCCATTACAGTGCATGGAAGAAACAGGCACTCTTTACATGCTCAGAGGCACCCTTTCTTATATGTATGTGTATATGTATGTGTATATTCCCAAAACGAGCCCTAAAGTGGATTTTCCATGCTTATGCTGAGCAGCAGCTAAGCCAGGAGTGCGCAGGGTGGGGTTGGGATGCTGCCCTCCCTCCATTGGCAGGCCTGGGTAGAGGGCACTGATGTCGTCTGTGTTAGTCCTATTCATGGCAAGAGAAACATCAAAGCATGGGAGGGAAGCATTGGTCATGCCCCACCCCAGTTGCACGAGAGAGAAAGAGGGAGAAAGCTAGCTCCTTTTGGTAGAATCTTTGCAAGATGAAAAACAGATTCTTATACTGCCTGGCAGTTTCCGGGGGGGGGGGGGGGGTGTCGCAGCAAATAAGAGTGGGGAACTAACTTAGAGGTGGGTCAGAAAGGAAGAAGGAGAAAAATCCTAATAATTAATCAACCAAACTAAACATAGAAATCAAAGACTGTATGTAAAGCAGAACCTGCTCTGCACCATTTTCAATTGCAGTTCTTGCATTTGTTTTGTGTTTGCTTTATTAAAAACATTCAACAGAAAGAAAATACTTTATTTGCAAACCTGCAATGTCTGAATGAAACCTGAATGAAAATACCTTATCTGCAAACCTACAATGAGAGAAACGGGATGCTGTCTTGTCTCCAGGAGCTCGCTGTCTCCAGCTCAGCTTGAGTACTTAGCGGCTTGTTAATTGTTCTTTAACATAAGATAAGCAAGGGCTTCCCTCATGCTGTGGTTAAAAACAAGACGTGGAAACTGCCTACAAACCTGAAGTGTTCTGAAATTAACTTTGAGTGACCCGATGTGAAGAGGCAGCTTTTCCCCTTGTCTTTGTTTTTGCTCTCGCTCTCTCTTGCAAGCAAGAATATGTGTTAATTAAAAGACTAACGCGACGCCTCTGGCTGCTTTTGATGACGCACTTGGGAGTCGTGCCTTACACTTAGAGAACCTCTGGGCTAAGGGGACATTTTCCCCCAGCCCTGGGGTAAGCCCCAGCAGCTGCAACGGGTCAACTCGGACCTGCACCAGCGATATCTCTGGCGCAAGTCTGCATTGATCTGTGCAGGCAGATCAGGCCAGGGTACGACGAACGTCCGTGCTACCGATCCCACCCCTGTCGCTGCCCTGTTCCTAAAGACCAGTGAACTCTTGTGAGTTCCACTGTCTCTATAGAGCCTTAGTCAAGGACACCCCAAACAACTCTTCATTGCTTCTAGAGAAACAAGACACACAAAGGAGAAATCACAAAGATATTTCCCATAAACACTGTTATCTGGTATCATTGCTCCCCAAAGGATAATAAAACTATACACAGTTGATGGAAGAATAATTGTTTTATTTTTATAATGGAAATCCCTGTAATAATTTATTGGCAATAATTTAATCAAATATTTGTTAATGCAGCTGAGAAGAGCAAATAATACCTTTTGTTTTTATAGTGAGCAAGGCATTTTTTTCCCTGCAACATTAGAAATATGGTTAAATCAGGCAAACACCCAAAGCAAAGGCAGATTCCTCTTTAGATGGGCAACAATGTTAAACTAAATGTCAATGTGTTGTGTGTCCAAGCATATTTTTTAATTAAATAAAGTTGGTACCAATGAGATGCTGATTGGTTTGTAAACTGAACCTTCAGTACATGAAGAATTCCACAGGGCCTTTAAAAAGAAAAAAAACAGAAAATGATAAATGAAGTCTCAAAGATTAAGGTGCATGCATCACTGGTAGCAGAGACATAACAATATTTGCACTACAGATGCTTTGTGCTCTAAGAAGGCTAATTAAACGATTTAAGACAAAAACATAATGAATAAAATAAGTATAATTGTACTATAATTATAATCAGTGAACATATATAAAGAATTTGAACAAAGAAACATCCCACGTCCATAGGAAGAATGCAATTAGGAGATAATCATGCGCTAAGCAAGACGGATTGTGGAGAATTAAATAAATTAGGAAATCTGGTTGTATTCCTCATATACTACAGACATGTTTTACAGCTCAATCCTAGGCATGTTTACTCAGAAGTAAGTTCCATTGAGTTCAAAGGGTCTTATTCCCAGGGAAGTATGTATAGGATTGCAGCCTTACAGCCAATCAATCCTATAAGGGCTTTACGCTGCTGGAACTAGTGTTCTGGCAGTGCAATGTCCTTTAAGGCTCTTGCAAAATGTGACAGCTGTTTTGTGCAGCTGGGCCACCGCCAGAAGCACAAGCGGCCACAGCAGCGTACCAGCAGTCCATCCACGTCCCCCGCTGCCAGTAAGTCAGCGCACAGGCAGGAGGGGAGGCAGAGGTGGGCGGAATGGAGTGGGTAGGGGAGGGAATGGGGAGGAGATTGGGGCAGGGAGGAGGGTGGATCAAGGCTGGGAAGGGGATGATATCGGCGGCAGTGGCACTACATAACCTATCCCGCTTCTCGGCCTCGATCCCCCGACTCAGGTCCACTTGAACTTGTGCCAGAAACGTAAGTAGCACAGGTCCAAGCAGACCCAACAGGTCTGCAAGGTTTAGTCTTGGGGAAGGGAACATTTATTCCCTTCCCTCAAGGAGGCCTTTGTGGCTTGAAACTCCCCATACGATGCAGTGGGTGCTGTTAGTGCGGCTGCATTGGCAAGCAGGGAGTTAGGTACTGTAAGATTGGGTTGTCAGTCATTTATGATGGGCTGGTGACATAGCACAGTGGTTAATTAAGCCTGCAATCTTAAATACACTTACCTTGAAGTAAGCTCCATTGAACAACATGGGCCTTACTTCTGAGTAAACATGTATAGGATTGTGCTGCATGGAACCAGGCTATAAATCAGAAAATCTGCAGTTCAAATCTTATTTAATCTCTGTGATGAGCTGGGAAGATGGCCTGAAGCAAGCAATTCTCTCTTGGCCTCAGCCCTCCCACTCCCGGAATATGTGAATAAGAACACTGATATACCTTACAGAGTTGTAAGAATTGCAACAAGATAATGTTTATGAAGTGCTCTGAGCACTCTAAAGTAGCAGTTCCCAAACTGTGTGCTGTGGTACCCAGTGGCATCACGAGCCAACACGTCACCCCCAGCGGGAGGTCAGCCAGCTCGGCACGTCATTCCCCCACCGCCCACTGCTGCGTCACCCCTCAGTGTCGCGTCAACTTCCCCCCACTGAGGGAGTGACACGCCAGGAGGGTGATGTGCAGGAGGCCCGCTCGGCGAGCCACATCTTCTTTGGCGGCTTGGTCGCTTCTAAGTAGGCCGGGCAAGGCTGAAAGCAGCACATGCACACAACGCCGCTTGAAGTCTTGCCCTCAGAAGGGTCTTCGTTCGGCCCTTCTGAGGGTAAGGCTTCAAGCAGCATTGTGTGCATGCCGCTTTCAACCTTGCCTGGCCTAGTTAGAAGCAGCCAAGCTGCCAAAGAGGACATGGCTCGCCGAGCGGGCCTCCGGCGTGTCACCCTCCCGGTGCGTCACCCACTCCTGCCGCGTCACCCCCGGCGACCCGCCCCCCCGCCATGGTCTAGCGACGCCACTGGTGGTACCCCTGGGTGCCACAGTGAACTCACGGGGGCACTGCAGGATTTTTCTGGAAGTTCGGCTGCATACAGGCCCTACAACGACAGAACTGTAGGAGTGCCGCAAACGAATTACTATGATGCTAAGGGTGCCATGACTAGGGTACGTTTGGGAACCGCTGCTCTAAAATATTTTATATATACTTTCCTTGGGCCAGTCACTATCTCTCAGCCCCACCTACCTCACAGGGTTGTTGTGAGGACAAAAAAAAAAAAGGAGGGGAGGAAATATGTACACCAGCTCCTTGGAGGAAGGGTGGTATAAAAATGTGAAAAATAAATAAATAAAATAAATATATACATATAAATAACAAAGCAGGGATTGGAAGCATTGTGAGCTTCTGAAAAGAATTCATCTTAAAATACTATGTTTAGCCCACAGAAAAGGACAAACTTCTGTGCAACTGTTCTGCTTTAGAGTCAGTGGAGATTGACCAGATGAAACAATAGCTTGAAAATTTCTTTGAAAAGTTTTGAAAACAAAACATTTTATATGGCAAAAACAAACACAAAACAGGGAACAATTTTTTTAAAAAAAATGCGTACATACTTCCATGACCACAATCAAATTATATAGATAAAATTTAGGAGAATTACAGATGAATACACAGATGAACAAATATGCACCCGTTCAATAAGTGCAGTTTGTGTAAACTGTACGTTTTGAGACATGGGGCATATTTTAGACATTGAAAATACTGTCATAATAAATGCAGAAGATAACACAAGAAGAAATATCTACATTGGCAGAAGAGATTAACAGTGGCAGTAACAGATGTTATCACATGTAAACATAATGATATTTTTGGCAACAGACAACAGAACCAGAATTTCTGTCAGGTGGCAAGGAGGACAAGAGACTCCATTCCTTTCCAGGAAACCACATGAGAGTGTTGTGCATCAATGCATTTAGCCCTGAATGGTGTCAACAGTTTACCATGAACGTGCTCTAGAAACACTCATCCGTGAAAGGGTGAAGTGCCCAGAACATTGTGTAAAATAGTTCATAGGCTAAACAAATGATATTTCAGTATCTATAGGAATATATTCATTTTGCCACTGTCGCTGCTAAGCTAAAACGATGTGCAGATACAGGGAGGGTGTTGTGGGGAACAGAAAACTGGGGAAAAAATAAAGAACACACATTAGAACTGGAATATAGGTGTAATTGTGATTTCAACACTCAAAAAACAAACAAAACTCCAATAAGATCCTGAATACATCAAATGAACAGCTTAGATGATACAGGAACCCACTAAGGTCACTTCATATTGTTCCATCTTGCAGTTTTTACTACGCAATAAGCTCTTAGTATGGAAATCACCATACTGATGTGCTGCTTTCAACAAGGCATCGCAGTTTGTTTTCAACACCAGAAATCAACATTGGGCATCACAGCTCTTTCCCAACATTTTTAGACCCAACAGTGCCCTTCCACATGTGGAAAGTGTCTTCTGAATACAGGAGGGTTATTTAATACCTTGCACTTGAGTACTACACGAGAAGAGTAAAACTGGATCCAATCACGTTCTTCCACTTGTATGAGAGCTTTTGCAAGAAAATTGCAAAAGCATGAACACAGCTATGGGGCCTATTATAGCTTTGCTTGTGTGGTGTCATACAGACTTTTGCGGAACAGCACCAGCGGCTGATTTCATTCCATGCATGGTTCTTTGGATCTAGCCCATTATGACAACATAGTGAAGATTAATGCATGCAAGTTGTAACAACTGCGCATCAACGTATTTAGTGACTTCCCCATGTGGAGACTGTAATATCTGAAGTGTATGTAACGCGCTCTACGTGGGGCTGCCCTTGAAGACGGTTCGGAAACTGCAATTAGTACAGAATGCGGTGGCCCGTGTAATCACTGGAGGTAGGCGGTTCGACTCTGTTGGGCAGCTCCTCCGACAGCTGCACTGGCTGCCGATTCATTTCCGGGCCCAATTCATAGTGCTAGTTTAGACCTTTAAAGCCCTATACGGCTTGGGGCCAGGATATTTGAGAGACCGCCTACTTCTATATAGTCCGGCTCATCTCCTTAGATCATCAGAGAAGGCCCTTTTGCGGGTACCGTCGCCCAGGGAGGTGCGAGGAGCGGCGGCCAGAAATAGGGCCTTCTCAGTAGTGGCATCAACCTTATGAAATTCCCTCCCTTTTGACTTACGAACTGCTCCCTCCTTGGACACTTTCCGGCGAGGCCTAAAAACCTTCTTGTTCAAAGAAGCCTTCTGAGCCTTTGCCTTTTTTAACATCTTGCTGGTACGGGTGGGGTGCTGCTGTTTTTATTATCTTGTTTTAAATGTAATCTTTTAAAATCAATTTTTAAGATGTTTTTATTAGTTTTGTTAATTATTTTTTACTGTTTTAAAAAGTGATTACTTTCTGTATTGTATTGAATTTTTTATGTTGTAAGCCGCCTTGGGTCCCTTCAGGGAGAAAGGCGGGGTAAAATACTGTAGATAAATAAAAATAAATAAACTGTATCAAATGAATAACCAGTTTTATAAGTATGCCTCCCTAATTCCACATCCTTGGTTTACCTGACTGTTAAGCAGGGCTGAATTATGAATAATTGAGATAAACAATTGTGATGGGTAACATATGGAACATGCTGGGAAACACTTTAAAAGAATAAGCAAGGATAGAAACATAGACCTCCAGATCACTGAAGGAGAATGAAGAAGATGAAGAATGTAAGTAAGTGGAAGAGAAAGGAAAGCTTCTGTGGGATAAACAGAATCTGAAAAATTGAGCACTATTTATGTCTCAACCATATGTTAATTCTAATTCTAATATGAACTAAGGCAAGCATTATTTAATGAAAGAAATGTCAGTATCCCAACAGCCATTCTTCACCTATAGCAAACAGTGAAATATGGTTGTGGATTGTCATTAAAAGAACAGTTATAAGGGTACATTCTCATGTGGGCTTCTTCCACTCATGCTATAGTAACAGGAGACTAATTGGACACATGGGAATAATGTAGCATGAAAGAACACTATGACAACATTGTTCTTTCGTTGTGGAAGCTGCACCAACCTAGTTGCCCTTACGAATGTTTCTATTAACAGTATAAATGAGAGGAGAGCCATTGCAGGTCGTACAAAAATGGTGTGAAATTTATGGAAATCAGATGGAACAAAAGAACCCTAAATTCTAATGCTAACAGTATTGGGATAGCATCAGAAAAAAAAGAGAAAGCATAATATTGATCAGGGATGGGGTGTGCCCCTATGCCGCCTGAAGATGCCTGTGGGCAACCATGTGCGCACCCCTCCCGTGGAGGGCAGGAGGGCAAATGAACAAGCGGGTGCGCCCCCATTCCCCATACGTACAAAGACTGCACCATGCAGCCTCCCCACACCCCAACCGCGTGAAGCAGGGTATTCACCTGAACCCAGCATTCCCTGCTACCCTGGGAACTAGGCTAAGAGGCACCTTTTAAAGTGGTGTTGTCTTATACATTTAGCAAGGGAAGAGCAACTGTCCCTTTTCACCCCCAGCATGGTGTCTTGAAAACAAACACCCATGTTAAAACTTAGTCCATCTGTAGTTTATCATTCAGGGTACAGATCAGGAACTGTGCTGCTGGGAATTTGTGCAGTTCTGAAACAGCAGTAAGTGTAACTGCTAGGTGCAAGATAGCTATCAACTGTCATTGCTCTCAGCAGAAAATAGAAACTTAGTAATTCCCTTTTATCCTGTCACATGACATTGTGCTCACTGAGATCTTATAAAGAAATGTAAATAACCAGAGAAGCAAACAAGAACCCAAGGCTGTGTTGATATACATGCATAACTTGCTGGCTTGTAATTAGCATATGTATCTGTCATTTATTGGAGAAAGTTTGTTTGGATCTTGCATAAAATAGGTATAAATTGAACGGAATGTACTTCAGAGTACTGTATACTGCAGAATGGTCGCCTCAGAAGGATCCCACAGCCATATCAAAATTAATATTTTATAATAACAATTAAATCACAGCAACATTATACTGCTATCCATTGGTTAAGTGTTTCCCAGTCCATAACATAAAACGATTCCTTTTATTCGGGTCAAAATACTGTGTCAATAAAATAAGTAAAGATAAAAGTCTCTTTCCGTACGTACATTTCACCCTCAATCGGTGTAGGGCATCATCAGAAGTTCCAGTTGGACAGCTGGAACCTTTGATGATGCCCGAGGGTGAGATGTACGTATAGAAAAGAGACGTTTATCTTTACTTATTTTATTGACACAGTATTTTGACCCGAATAAACGGAATTATTTTATTATATTGCTATGATTAACAGCTCCAGATACATGTCCAAACCTCTTGATCTTTAGATGTCCCTGGCATGGAATTATAACCCAATAAACAAACACGTTTGTCTGCACATGTAGAGATGAGGAATCAGGATCATGCCCAATGTACCCACTGCTAACCTCCATGCATTCAGTTGAAACAGACCTACATATGTAGAACTTGTACTTCTGTAGTCTCTCTCTGCAATTGATCAAGAGCTTTGGAAAAAGGCAGGATCCCTGACTGCACACAGGCTCTGTTCAAAACATGCAGGGGTTGGCAGCAGGGACAGCGGACACAATCCCAATCCCCCATCCCTCCACGCATAAACTGACTATCTGCATAGGACTTCCATCTCTAGCCATCCACATGAGGAAACAGAAACTGGAAACAGTTGACACTTCCAGTTCTTACTGCATCATTTCACAGTTCATGGGCTGCTGTGGAAATGGACCAATGGTCACACATGCACAAGGAAAAGTTACATTTCCTACACAGCTTGGACCCAATATCAACATTTTGCTACTCAGCACTTACAGATATATTTGGCAATTAATATAGCAGATAATAAATCCATAGCTAAAATCCATTATTCATCTATCAACTGACGGTTGAATCTAATGTAATAAATTGATGTTCGTAAGATTTCTTTGTGAAGCTGTGTGTTTCACTCTGGATGCCAAATCAAGTGCTAAGCTTTCTGGAAAAAGGAGTTATTCTTCAGTTTTCATACAGGGAAAAAACACAAGATTATAAATATTCATCACACACAGGGTCACCAGATACAATGGAGGACAAAGTGCCTGTACCTTTAACCATTGTATAGAAGAGGGAATTTGGGCAGGTGCAGCTCATCATGGAAGGTTGCAAAAAGCTGCACCTGTAAATTCCCTCTTCTGTACATAGGTATAGGCACTTTGTCCCTCTTTCCATATGGTCACCCTGATCACTCATTTATGATTTTCCACTTATATGAGTGCTCAAGCCAACTAAGAACCTATACAGTTTTTTTTAAGACCACACAATTAAAACCTATCAACCAATTTAAACCAGACAAAACTGAGCGAAAGAGACAGCAGGTAAAAACCAAACTTACAGCGCAATCCTAACCAACTTTCCAGCGCTGATGCAGCCGCAATGCAGCCCCGAGGTAAGGGAACAAATGTTCCCTCACCTTGAAGAGGCCTCCATGACTGCCCCTGCACTGCAAAATGCAGTGTGCGCCTTGTTGGCACGGCTACACTGGCACTGGAAAGTTGGTTAGGATTGTGCTGTAAAACTAGCAAAGATTAACAGCGCAATCCCTATCAAATTTACACCACCGGTGTAACCAGCGGTGCAGCGAGAACGGAAGGCCCCAGAACGGGAAGGGGATTCAAATCCCCTCCAAAGGCGGAATTCAAAGGGGATTTAAATCTCCCCTCCAAAGCCTCCCGTCCTGCCCTCCCCCGCCGGTTACACCAGTGGTGTAAGTTGGATAGGATTGCGCTGTAACTGCCTGCCTAAACAAAAACGTCGTGACATGGCAGGGAAAAGCAACCCGGGAAGGGTGTGGGACATATCTTCTAGGGCAGGGAGTTCCACAGCATGGAAGCTGTCATCAATCAAGAAAGCTCTCTTTTGTCTTTTTGCCAAATACATCAGATAAAGAAGGGACGTGCAGGAGATCCTCATCAGCGGATCCTAAAGGACAAGAAGAATCATATGGGAGGAGACTCACTAATGGGCTTTTGAAATCCGCCTGCATAAAATGTTTATACTTTGTGCTGCCCATTTGTCATCTTTACTGCCTCTTTTTCATTTGAATATATGTGTATGGGGGAGAAAAGCTACCTGTGGGTGCAATCGAGAAAAAATTAGTCACGACATGCAGCACAATTATTTTTTGAAAGTCGTATCTGTGATCCATCAAAAATGACAAATTAAAAGGGCATCCTCAGAATAAGGATATAAGAGCCCTGCTGGATCAGGCTGAGGGCCCATCTAGTCCAGATTCCTGTATCTCACAGTGGCCCACCAGATGTCTCTGGAAGCAAACAAAACAACAAGATACCTGTATCCTGTTATCACTCCCTTCTATCTGTCATTCATTCAATTAAGAGAGCTTTAATTCAATATTAAGGATCTCGTAATAGTTAAAGGTTAACTAATAGTGATCTCCAGTATATGCTTTTGCTTAAGAAGGTAAAAAGTGACTTTCTGGTCACTTTCTGGTCCACCTAGTCTAGTATTTGATTACAAATGCCAGCAAGTCACAGCTGCTCTGAGTAGCCTTACCAGCATCCCGGAATCAAGGCTGGCTTCGACCTAGAGCGGACCCGAGACACTCCCAAGTGTGCACCGCGGCTGCCCAATGGGGTTCCAGTTTCTGGAACTTCTGGTCAACGACGCGACGGAAGCCCATTGGGCAGCCGTGGTGCACTCTTGGAAGCGGCTCGGGTCTGCTCTAGGCCAAAGCCAGCCTTGATTCCGGGACGCTGAGGCTACCTATGAGGTCTACCAGAAATTGGATAGCAATATATACTAGTTAGCACTGTGCACCAGGGTACAACAGCCTCCTTTTTGTCCTCTGATTCTATTGCAGATAATTCATGTCAGGTGATGATGCGACTAAACTGAGTTTGCACCTCTGTAACACACAGAGAAAGAGTTCAACGGAACACATTTGGGCATTTTTCAGCAGATAAATTGGTGTGAACAGTGTTCTTTCATGGCAGAATGTTAGAAAACCACTGTTCTAGACCAAGGAAAACCACAGAGACATGGTAATAACATCTGTGTCTAAAGGTAATGTGTGAATCAGCCTTGAGGCATTTATTTCTTCAATCAAATATTTCTTCAATCACAAGAGATCTACCCCATGAGTTATTCAATCTTTTTTACCAGCTGCATTGCTACCTGACTATCTATTCATCTTCCATCCTTGTTTTAATAACCCAAGTGACACGTAAGAAATTATTCCTTGATCTTTCAATCAAATAAGTCTCTGAAGAACAGAGGAAGGCGAAGAAGGTTAAATTGGCATTGATTCTTTAAGATACATGCACAGTTAGCAAGCTCCCCTTTCTCACACACAAGAAGTTGCACGTAAAGGGATTTGATGGGATGTCGGATTTGTCTTTGAATCATCTTTGCTGTACACTTTACAAGCAGAAAAAAATTGAAAGTAGCACTTCAGACAGCAACTTGTGGCTGAAGTTGCTTGTCAACCTCTGTAAAATACTTAATTGTGAATACATGAGATTGTTTCCCTTATTTAAATTATGGCCTCTCCTAATCAGTATGTTGGGGCAGAGCAAATTCCTAAATCTAGGACACCCATCGGTACATTTGCGCAAATATAGAAATGACCAAAATTACAGGTAAACACAGGAAGTGGTTGATAGGGAAATATTACGGATTTGAACCGACCTGATTGAGAATAGGTTATTTATTTATTTAAAATGTTTATGCCCCTTTCCCTCGACAATGAGATGCTCAGGGCAGCTTACAAAAGGCTTGCCCGGCTGCTACAATCCAGAAAACAACAACCCTGCTTCTTGTGTATGAATCATCATGTACCCAAGGAGCACAGGCATATCCAGACGTGTTGACCTTTTATGACTAATACATATACAGTACCCCAATCCCAATTCTAGGAGAGTCAGGCTGAAATTATTCACTGCTGCTATTGCTCACAGCTGAAGGAGGTGACAAATCCACTGAGCAGTGAGCATCACAGTTCCAAACTGAGATCACTATAAACAGCAAACAACCGAAAGGTAAAATCAGTTTTAAGAATCCATTTTGTAAAGATTTTCAACGTTTTTTGAAAACACCAAACTGCACAGCACTCCATGTTAGTAAAATAAATTAAGTATGAAACATAAATCAAATAACGTCTTCAAGACACAACTTAATTGTTCCATCATTTCCAGCTCAGAAACAAATTCTGTGTGCAAAATCTGCTTGAGAATCAGAATCTGCTGCTTGAATGTTAAACTCTCTCTGACAGAATTAAAAAACCTGATTTGGGGGTGGGGGTGGTGTACTGGAACCTAAACTGAGCCCATGAGATTAGCCCAATCACGAATAATGAGACTGGAGCTGTGAAAGGAAGGAAGGACAGTCTTATCACAGGCCAGAAGAATAAGCCCATAAGATGTTAAACCCTCTTTTTCCCAGGAGGAACACCATGGTAAAGTGGGGGAATCAGCTTGGCTCCAGCCATTGGACAAAGGGTTTGCCTCCCCTCTCCCTGCCAGAAAGAATTCTGCTCCAACTGCTAGTTCCCAGCATGCATTGTTCTTGCTTATTGGAAAGAGAAGTGGCGCAGAGCAGGGAGGCTCTGTGCCACATTCCTGCTAAGTAAAAGGAAGGGAGGAGAAGGGAAAGGAGTGGACTACAAATTGCCTCTCCTTGCCCACTTGGTGCTTTGTACTTGGAGAAGCGATTTGGAGCCGTGGCAGCTTCTTCTTTTTCTTCCCCTTTCTCCCTCCATCAGTGATCTCAGAAAGCTGGTAGAGGATCAAAGCGTCCAGTGGAGTGGCAGGTTGGAGGGGGCAGCAGCAGGCTTGCAGATGGGCCGAGGGCTCTCCTGTTCACTGCCCCTCCCAACTCTGCAGCTCCCCATGTGACCGTTTCAGGTCACTTCATGGAAAAGGTCTGGCCCTGCTCTGGCTCCTACCATTGACTGGAGGATATCGCTCTATAGCTTTTGCTTTGTTATAATCCATTGCAAGTCACTGTGGAGATAATTCAACTGAAAAGCAGACTATAACTCTTCAAAATAAATACATATTTTACCATCAAACTGGGCTTTAGCTGCTTGTTCTAACTAAGGAACACATTATTTCACACATTTCTCCCGATTGTCTGCTTCCCATTTTTCCTCTTCTCCAAGCTTCCTTTATAACACAGATTGGAAAAGCTTGGTGACATCAAGGCATATGCACATCTGGCTATTTGTTAACTTGTGCATGGAAAACATATGGAGATACAACTGCAGATTCTGACCATGAAACACTAGGGACACAGCAGTGGAATATCTTGAAGCTTGGTTGGCACAAAATATTGTTCAAAAATACTGCCAGTCATGGGGAGAAAAAAAGATACAATATGATGTTCATTTACGACTTTGAAATTTGTGTGTTAATTTCATTAACCCAAGAAGCTGCAGGGCAAAAAATTACTGTAAAGGGCCTTGTTTCTTAAACAGCAAATTCATTAGATAGGTTGTGTTACAACTACAAGAGTATAAAAAAGCTGCACAAAACAGTTCTCTTATGAACACTTATACACCTCATGATGGTAGAAGAGACAAGGCTTCAAGGAGCAACAGACGTCCCTAGAGTGGCACCTTCCATTCCATATGAAATTCCTTTACAGGGAGGCCTATCTTCTTAGTTCTATCAGGATTTTTTGAAAAACTGGTAAAGACTTCTCTATTTTGCTTGGCCTTTGGGCCGACAAGTTCTGCAGTGAATTTAAGTTGAATTAAATTAAATGAACTTGAAGCATGAATAACCTTCTCTGGGTGGCCTATGTATTTACATTATACTGCTTTTTAATGGCGGTTTTATTTTTGTATTTGATTATTTCAATTGAGCCATTCTGAGATCAGTAGTTCTATATGCGTATTTTTACATATAGAGAACTGAAGTGGTGGAGGAGACAGTTCAAATGTGCAGATGTTCACAAGTGACAGTGCAGTCATGAAACAGCACCACCTCGGAAAGCGCAGACGTCAAGCCAGATGTGTAGCAGCTCAGGTGATACACTTCTGTCACGTAACAACGAACCCCCAAAATGAACGTGAGGGATCCTATATTTGTACGCACCCTCGCGTCAGAACTTCCCACAGCATGGAAAATGTGCACATCAGAAAGCTAACAGACCAAGTCACCCTTTCACAAATGGTAACAAACAACTACGGTCACTTCTTCAAAAAGACAACACAAAGAAGTCGATCATTTATGCTAATGGCCAGTACACCAAGCAGAATAGGACTATTCCCATGCAATAATTCTGATCCTGAGGCAGAAATTCAATACAAATACATTATACACAGCAACATGGGGGACCTGTGGAAGTGGAACTAATAAAAAACACAGACAATCCTATATCAAAAGTCCAAGATCTACTTTATAGGATACCATTGTGGAGGATAACAGTACGATGCTCCTTGCAGTGGATAATAATTTCACTTGAGTTTCTCTCTCAAAGTTTTGATTATCAATACGCTTTTCAAGACAGGTAGTGATGGGCAAGAAAGCACATATAAGCCAGAGCTCCTAGTTATGCCACAGAAAGGAAAACTTTGTTAATAGTCACAGTTCATAATCACACCAGGATAAAAATTCTAATTTTCAATTAAATTACTGGCAACATCCCCTGCTGATACCCAATGATTAAAATATTAATGCAAACTTCTTTGAAAACTTCTGCAGCTTTCATTTGTAACACAATACAGAAATGACTTCTTAGTCTTTGGTGATTACAAGCATAATAAATTCATTAAATTGGTTAATAAGTAGGTAAATGCTTTAAAAAAATATTTCAAATTCTACTAATACATATTCTCCATGTTCAAGCCTGCACAAATTCTAGAGAGTATAAGGGGACTGTTGGTAAAACAAGCAATTAATGGGACATTGGTATGCTGGAAGGTAGCTGTAATTATCTTTTTTCTGTTGTAGGAGCCGTTTGAGAATCATTTAAGAGAGAAATACGAATGGTGTTGCACTTTTACATCAATGCACAGACACAGCGGTTGCAAAGGAAAAGAGACTGTTGAAGATTTGAATATCAATAAAGAAGATAAAAGAAAACCTGTTTAGTACAGCTACTTACATCATGGCCTACAAGTTCAGTCTGTGTGGATTTATCTACTTGTGAAGTAAGCGTCCTCTGTAAATGTTGAGTTTTTTCCTGCAAAACAAAACAACACAATATACTCCAGGTCAGTCATGCTTTTTCCTCACTGGTGCTTCAACTCGTAGCATAAAAAAGTAAATGCAAATATCGCACAGCAGCAGCTATTGGAAATCTGGAATTATTATGTTTTGCCCAACATGCAGGTCAACAAGTGTATGTGGTCTTGGGTGCACACAAAGACAGTACATGACTCAGGCCAGTCCCATGTAGTCTTTCATCGGGCTGATTCCAAGGGAGCATTTGGCCCACACACTTCTAGTAAAAGGCTAATGTTGGCACCGTAGAGCAACTCAGCCTGGAGAAGCCTTCAATGAGTGGCTGCACCTTACCATCCTATTCGGACTGCAAAACAATGCCACAGTCCTGGGAGCTTCTTGGCTTGAAGAAAGTCATGCCTCTGACCCCTGGCTTTCCCTTGCCAACTTCGCTGAGCACTCAATCTCAGCTCTGTGCCCGATGAGACACAGGTCTTATGAGAATTCAAGAAGTCATAAGAACATAAGAACATAAGAAGAGCCCTTCTGGATCAGGCCAAAAGCCCATCTAGTCCAGCTTTCTGTATCACACAGTGGCCCCACCCAATGGCGTCGCTCCGGTAGGGGCGGAGCCGCAAGCATCACTCCGTCGTAGACCCTCCACTGAGCGAGCAGGAGTCCATAGTCTCATTTTTCCCAAGGTGTGGCACAATAGGAAATGGCCATCTCCACTGGAGATGGACAACAGAAACCTATCAAGAACCATCTCTGAACAAAGAGCTAAACTGAGAGGGATAAAGGCGCAAGGATAAAGGCACAAACAAGCAACCATTTCAGGGGACTCAGTATAAAGGTATTTTTATGTAAATACCCAAAGACTCCAAGCTAAAATGGGGAACCTAGAATGTTTTGGTAGCTAGGGAAACATTGATATGGCATAACAGAAACCTGGTGGAAAGTGAAGAACCAATAGGATATCACAATCTCAGGTACAAACTCTATAGAAGGGGCAGGGAGGGGCAGTGGCGTCACTCCCGTCAAGCAACGGGAGCGGGCAGCTACGGAGTGACGCATGCAAAGGGGTGACACGCGCACCACCGCGTGCGTCACCTCCGTGACACACGACGCCCTCCGGACGCTCCGAGGCCGGCCCGGGAGCCAGCCTCGGAGCGTCCGGCCTGGCCGGCGCTCCAGGGCCTTCTTTCAGAAGGCCCAATGCGTCAATACACGACCTTTTCCTGGTTTCGCGCATGCGCAGACCATTTTGAGGACAAGTTGCCCTCAAAACGGTCTGCGCATGCGCAAAACCAGGAAAAGGTCACGTATTGACGCATTGGGCCTTCTGAAAGAAGGCCCTGGAGCGCCGGCCAGGCCGGACACTATTGCCCTCAAAATGGTCTTTGCGCATGCACGAAAACAAGAAAAGGTTGCGTATTGACGCATTGGGCCTTCTTTCAGAAGGCCCTGGAGCGCCAGCCGGGCCGGACGCTCCGAGGCCGGCTCCCGGGCTGGCCTCGGAGCATCCGGAGGGCAACGCGAAGGGGCGGGGGGTGCAGCCGGGTGCCCCCCAAAGGGCATCACTAGGGTGACGCGCGCCCCCTGCCTTGGGGTGACGCACGTCCTAGTGACGCCTCTGGGGAGGGGCACGCTGGAGGTGGGGTGATCCTCTGTATCAAAGAAGCAGCAGAATAGAGTAGAAACTGAGGGGGGGACTCTGCCATAGAATCACAGAATCACAATTACCAAATCCAAGGATCAATTTAACAGTGAGGTCATGTGATCTCGTCTTCCAGGCCAAAAATCTGAAGGGGACCTTGAGATGAGGAAACAAATCAGGGAGGCACCCATGAGACACACTGTTATGATAATGGGGGTCTTAAATTACATTGAAGAGTCAAATCACAATGACAGAGTGAGAGGTCGGATTTCTTGATATTTTAATTGACTGTGCCTTAGAGTAGATAGTCATGGAGCCAACCAGAGGACAGGTGGCTCTGGATTTGATATTATGTGGTATCTAAGACCTCTCCTTCATGGATCATTGCCTTGTCGTGGCGAAGGGGCTTGCGTAACTCAATGAAGCCATGAGCTATGCCGTGCAGGGACACCCGAGACGGACAGGTCGTAGCAGAGAGTTCTGACTAAAAGTGATCCACTGGAGAAGGAAATGGCAACCCACTCCAGTAACCTTGCCAAGAAAATCCCATGAACAGTACCAAAAGGCTAAAAGATATGACGCCGGAAGATGAGCCCCTCAGGTCGGAAGGTGTCCAATATGCTACTGAGGAAGAGCGGAGGACTATTCCAAGTAGACCCAGAAAGAGTGAAGCGGCTGGGCCAAAGCCAATAGGACGTCCAGCTGTGGATGTGTCTGAGGTTGAAAGGAAAATCCAATGCTGCAAGGAGCAATACTGCTTAGGAACATGGAATGTGAGGTCTATGAATCAAGGCAAGCTGGATGTGGTCAAAAATGAGATGATAAGATTGAACATTGACATCTTGGGAATCAGCGAACTAAAATGGACGGGCATGGGCGAATTTAAGTCAAGTGACCATCATATCTACTACTGTGGGCATGAATCCCTTAGAAGAAATGGAGTAGCCCTCATAGTCAATAAAAGAGTGGGAAAGGCAATACTGGGGTGCAACCTCAAAAACGACAGAATGATTTCAGTTCGAATCCAAGGCAAACCATTCAACATTACAGTAATCCAAGTGTATGCCCCAACCACTGATGCCGAAGAAGATGAAGTTGACCGGTTCTATGAAGACCTACAACACCTTCTAGAACTAGCACCCAAAAAAGATGTCCTTTACATCATAGGAGACTGGAATGCTAAAGTAGGAAATCAAGAAATAAACGGAACAACAGGCAAGTTTGGCCTTGGAGCGCAAAATGAAGCAGGGCAAAGGCTAACGGAGTTCTGTCAAGAGAACACGCTGGTCATAGCAAACACTCTTTTCCAACAACACAAGAGGCGACTCTACACATGGACGTCACCAGATGGTCAATACCGAAACCAGATAGATTATGTGCTTTGCAGCCAAAGATGGAGAAGCTCTATACAATCAGTAAAAACAAGACCTGGAGCTGACTGTGGCTCAGATCATGAGCTTCTTATTGCAAAATTCAGACTTAAACTGAAGAATGTAGGGAACACCACTAGACCAGTCAGATATGACCTAAACCATATCCCTTATGAGTATACAGTGGAGGTGAAGAATAGATTTAGGGCATTAGACCTGGTAGACAGAGTGCCTGAAGAACTATGGACGGAAGTTCGTAACATTGTACAGGAGGCAGCAACTAAAACCATCCCAAAGAAAAAGAAATGCAAGAAAGAAAAGTGGCTGTCAGATGAGGCTTTACAAATAGCTGTGGAAAGAAGGAATGCGAAAAGCAAGGGTGAAAGGGAAAGATATAAACAACTGAATGCAGAGTTCCAGAGAATAGCAAGGAGAGATAAGAAGGCCTTCTTAAATGAACAATGCAAGGAAATCGAGGAAAACAACAGAATGGGGAGGACTAGAGATCTCTTCAAGAAAATTGGAGATATCAAGGGAACGTTTTGTGCAAAGATGGGCATGATAAAGGACAAAAAAGGCAAGGACCTAACAGAAGCAGAAGAGATTAAGAAGAGATGGCAAGAATACACAGAAGAACTATACAAGAAAGATCTTAATGTTCCTGATGACCACGCTGGTGTAGTCACTGACCCAGAGCCGGACATCCTAGAGAGTGAAGTCAAGTGGGCCTTAGGTAGCATTACTAACAACAAAGCTAGTGGAGATGATAATATCCCAGCTGAGCTACTTAAAATCCTAAATGATGATGCTGTGAAAGTGCTGCACTCAATATGCCAACAAATTTGGAAAACTCAGCAGTGGCCAAAGGATTGGAAAAGGTCAGTTTACGTTCTAATTCCAAAGAAGGGCAGTGCCAAAGAGTGTTCAAACTACCGTACAATTGCACTCATTTCACATGCTAGCAAGGTTATGCTCAAAATCCTACAAGCTAGGCTTCAGCAGTACGTGGACCGAGAACTACCGGACGTACAAGCTGGGTTTCGAAGAGGCAGAGGAACTAGAGATCAAATTGCCAACATGCGCTGGATCATGGAGAAAGCACGAGAGTTCCAAAAAACCACCTACTTCTGCTTCATTGACTACGCAAAAGCCTTTGATTGTGTGGATCACAACAAACTGTGGCAAATTCTTAAAGAGATGGGGGTACCAGACCACCTTACCTGTCTCCTGAGAAACCTGTATGCGGGTCAAGAAGCAACAGTTCGAACCGGCCATGGAACAACCGATTGGTTCAAAATTGGGAAGGGAGTACGGCAAGGCTGTATATTGTCACCCTGCTTATTTAACTTATATGCAGAGTACATTATGAGAAATGCAGGGCTGAATGAATCGCAAGCCGGAATCAAGATTGCCGGGAGAAACATCAACAACCTCAGATATGCAGACGATACCACTCTAATGGCAGAAAGTGAAGAAGAACTAAAGAGCCTCTTGATGAGAGTGAAAGAGGAGAGTGCAAAAGTTGGCTTGAAACTCAACATTAATAAAACTAAGATCATGGCATCGGGTCCCATCAATTCCTGGCAAATAGAAGGGGCAGAAATGGAAGCAGTAACAGATTTTACTTTTTTGGGTTCCAAGATCACTGCAGACGGAGACAGCAGCCATGAAATTAAAAGACGCTTACTCCTTGGAAGGAAAGCTATGGCAAACTTAGACAGCATAATAAAAAGTAGAGATAGCACCATGCCAACAAAAGTTCGTATAGCCAGGGCGATGGTGTTCCCAGTAGCAATGTATGGTTGCGAGAGTTGGACCATAAGGAAGGCTGAACGCCGAAGAATAGATGCTTTTGAACTGTGGTGCTGGAGAAGACTCCTGAGAGTCCCTTGGACTGCTAGGAGATCAAATCAGTCAATTCTAAATGAAATCAAGCCTGACTGTTCCCTGGAAGGACAGGTACTAAGGCTGAAACTCAAATATTTTGGCCACCGGGGCGGGGCTGGGACGACGGACCGAAGACGTGATTCCAGAGAGCTCTCTGGAGCCGCGCCGCAAAGCAGTGGAATTCCCTTGATCCAGGCTGGATCGGGGCCATCTGCATCAGGAGAGATGTAGATGAGAGATTGGGGAGCAAACTGAGGGAACTGGTCAAGGCATTGAACCAGTTTCTGCTTGGTATTCCCTTTTCTGTCCCTGCTTTGTCGCAGACACCATTTTGGTGACTGTGAAGGCTCGCGTTGCCGCTCACCCGGACAAGAGGAAAAGATTTATTTTAAAGTAGACTCCTTCAACGTACCAACCTTGGACTGGAGTAAGAGTTTCTCTGCTGATCTGGAAGAGGAGCGGTGAGTGGGAAGACAGGAAGGCTGAAATTTATAGGCATCTAAAAGAAACTAAGGGGATAGGGGTGGATCTCCCCCCCCTTACATGGACTCTGCTTCCCTCTTCTTTGCCTGAGCTGTGCTTGTTAAACTGAGACATATTGAATTACAGAGGGAGCTGCATTCCTTTGATTCAGTCTGGGAAGTTAACCCTGAATGTGCCAAGATCTGGTCTGGGACTATGTACTTACTGGAATTTGGCTTTGAATCTACTATTAGTTTTAATCTGGATTGTGAACTGTGATGCTTCGTGTGCCTTAAGTGGATAAGTTGGAAGTTGCAAGCAGGACTGAGATAAGGAAAAATGATGAAAGTAATAGAATTTTAAGTTGCTTTCCGTTGCAGCAGGAGGTGCACAGGAGCTAGAGATTTATCAGATGATGGAATTTTTGCAAGATATGTGGGCCAGCATTAATCAATTAAAAGAGACTCTAAATATACTTTTGTTAAATCAAAATAAAGCCTCTGGAGAAAGACAACAGATATTGATGCAATTGAAGTAGATGCAGGATGCAAGACTTTTGAAGACACGAGCTGCAGTAATTACAGAGGAGATTGTAGAAATTCAGATCATGGAAGAAGTATACAAGACCTCTGAACAACTGGAGGCTGCAACCTTTAAACGGCAAACAGAAGAACTTACAGCAATCCAGGTTATGGAAGAATTAGACAAGTGGTCTGAACAACAGGAGGCTGCAACCTTTAAATTGCAGATGGAGAGAGCAAGTTTCATGTTTAGAATACAGAATTTTTTTGCAAAGGACCGAGAAGATTTCTACTGGACTTTTATGGCGTGTTTGATAAAAGATTTGCAGATTCTGGAGGCAGAGGTGTTAGAAATTAGGAAGGGAACAGGTTAGATATAAAGTTTTGTGATAAAATAACTGACTGGGTAAAAACATTAGAAGTAACGAACAGACCACAGTGGATAATAGATTTTCATAATAGACAATATAAAGAATTGATTGTATGATAAATATGTATGAAGTTTATAATTTTTCTATTGGATTTTGAAATAGTTAAGATATTATGATATTGGGGTTATAAATTTAGGATGAGAGATTTACCTATAAGAGTAAGATTAGATTTGGAACTTAGGTTATAAAATGGTTAAACTTCCATATAAAGGATTTTATATAAATTGTTTTATCGAGGGTGGTTAACATCAAAGAAGTTAAGTAAGATGTTGATGAAAGTGTAAAGTATTTGTTGGAAAGTTAATATGTTTTGGAGGAGGCTTCCTCTGATTTTGGAAGAGATATTATATGGCACGCTGTTGTTTTTATAAGATTTGTTTTTATTCAATATGATGATATCAGTAATGTTTTAAAGAGATAAACATATTGTTGTATATACGGTTATTGATATATGCTCAGCAGTGAAAAGTTGAGATTGAAATTGAGATTATATTAGATATTGAAGAGTTAATGATTAAGATTTATATTTGAGGGATTTGGATGTTTAAATTTAACGTTTAGGAGATGGAAATGTAAAGAAGAGAACAGACTGGTAGTAATTATTTTATTTTGATTAGATGGAAAGGTAATGATAAAAAAGAATATTATTATTGTATGTATTGATGTCCAGGGGGTGGAAATTGAGTAAATATGGTCCTAACTTTAGTTAGTAAGAGAACAGAGTGGTAGTAATTATTTTATTTGGATTAGATGGAAAGGTAATTATAAAAAAGAATATTATCATTATATGTATTGATGTGCAGGAGGTGGAAATTGAGTAAATATGACGGTAACTTTAGTTAGTATAATTGAATAGTTGAGAGAGTCATCCTATGATAAAATGATGTCCGGCTTGTTAGTGTTCCTAATGTGTCATGTTGATATCCCCCCAGTTTGTCATTCCCTGTTGTATCATTTTTGTTGTTAGGTAGGTAGTTAGTTAGTTAGGTAGTTAGGTAGTTAGTTATTTAGTATTTTTATTATTGTATTGTCTTGTGTTTTATTGTTGGTAAATAAAATAAAAATATATTTAAGAAAAAAAAAAATATTTTGGCCACCTAATGCGAAGAGAGGACTCTCTGGAGAAGACTCTGATGCTGGGAAAGATTGAAGGCAAAAGGAGAAGGGGAAGGCCAAGGATGAGATGGTTAGACAGCATCACCGATGCAACAAACATGAAAATGAGCGAACTCAGGAAGATAGTGGAGGACAGAAAGGCCTGGCGGGATATGGTTCATGGGATCACGAAGGGTCGGACACGACTTAACGACTGAACAACAACAGACAATCTAAGACCTGGTGAAGGATATAAATGTTTTGGAACCGCTTGGAAACAGTGAACATGCTGCGATCTGTTCTGGGAGAAAGTGCCAAGCAAGTCTGACATGTTAGAGAAACATGCTGGCCATGAAAGCTTTCGAATGAAAAAGTCTGACATGATAACTCTTGATTATGTTCTAATCTAAATCAATATTTTTCATATTTCTAACACTTGAACTATAGTTTTATAAGCAGAACAGTAATATGTTTTCAAATATGTAGCCAAGTACAGATTGCTCTGAGATGTCTGAAAATAAGAAGGGGAATTTCTCTTCCATCTTTTCTCCTTGGAAATCATTGGGATATTTGTCAGATGAGGGCTGCCTTATGTTCCTGGTCTTTATGTGGGGTGGAAAACAGTAAAACAGAAAGAAGGTGTGCTGTCTGCTGAAACTTGTCACTCAGGTGTTGGTAACATGAGGTTGGTAACATTGCACTTCACACAAGTGTTGGTAACATGAGGTTAAACAAACAAGGTTATATACAGCTCTCAGCAGCATTCTACACATTGATCGGCAGCAGAGTGTCTCCTATGTTAAGGGAAGAGAAGTAGCGGGGGGATCTGGAGGCACTATGCCTGAACACAACATGGAAGAGACGGATTTGTTTCTAGTTTTAAAAAGTCTAGCAGTGGTGCTGTCACTGATTTATGGTAGCTTTTCTCAAAGTTTTCCCTGCAAGGCGAGGGGAACTTTGAGTGTTTGCGGGGGCGGGGCCAGTCACCCAAAAAGCGGTGTTTTTTTTTTACTTACTGGGGCTTCGGGGAGGCCTGCACGACCCTCCACAGGCCTCCCCGATCTTCAGAACGCTGCTCCGCAGCGATTTTCAACCACTTCTGGTTTTCGCGAAAACTGGAAGTGATAGAAAATAACCATTCTGCAGTGATCTGAAGACTGGGGAGGCCTGCGAAGGTCTGGTAAGTAAAGAAAAAACCGTTTTGGGCACCTTTTCGGCAGGATCGCCGCCACCGCCATGCTGTCCCCACCCCTTAAGGGGGCAGGAGGCAGTTAGTGGTTCCAATGGTGGGTCGCGACCCACCACTTTGAGAATGACTGCTTTATGGTGTTTGTTGTGTGGCATATGTGTAGTTACATAATATAAGAAAATAAGAAGAGCCCAGCTGGATCAGGCCTTGATGGGACTAGGTCCCATCTAGTCCAGCTTCCCAGATCTCACAGTGGCCTACCAGATGCCTCTGACAGCACACAAGACAACAAGATACCTGTACTCTGTTGCCATTCCCTTGCAAGAATTTGAACTTGGGCCATAAGAACATAAGAAGAGCCCTGCTGGATCAGGCCAAGGGCCCATCTAGGCCAGCTTCCTGTATCTCATAGTGGCCCACCAGATGCCTCTAGGAGCACACAAGACAACAAGATACCTGTATCCTGTGCCACTCCATTTCATCTGGCGTACCTCTATAACGCAGGAGTTGTATACAGTCATCAAGACTCATAACACGTGATGGACTTTTCCTCTATAACAGCCCAATCCTATAGTCACGATCCACCACTGGAACTAGCATTCCGGAAGTGGAACACACTTTCCAGCAGTCGTAAATGGTGATCCAGCAATGCAGATAGCTGCATGCTTCCAGACAGCCACTGGAGAGATCGCAACTGGCCTCATATGCAGCAGCGGGACGAGGATAGTCCGCTGACAGAGGTGAGTCATCTGGGAGGGGTGTTTGCAGGATGGGGTGGAAACCAGGGAGGGGTGGAGGCATGTTGGGGCGGGAGGGGGTGTGTCCTGACGGCGCAAATATGCCATCTCCTTCCTCACCTCCCATCCTCTTTCTCTCCTCAGACTTGCACCAGCTAAAGTCTGATGAGAACTACTGGCGATCGGGAGGCTTACCTTCGGAGAGGCTTACCTCTCCCAAGCCTTCCGATCAGCAGCATCCCCCACCCCACCACAGCATGCAGCTCAGTGGACACTATGATGAGAAAGATGCTGTGGGATCTTCCTGGGAACTGGCCTGTACATTTTTGCATGGAATGGTGTGTGGGATTTGTTCCATGATAAATTCAAGGCTTCCCTGCCATTGCCATGTGTTGATTAAAGCCTTCCCTGAACAGTTATTGTGGAAGCATCTGAATGCATGGTTGCGAGTGGTGGCTGACAACAGGTGCCCAGGGACACTGTGGGCTTCATGTGTCTGTCAGTGTTGCTATCTTAGCTCTTGTTTCTATAAGTATTGATCTGCTTTCTACTTCCCTGCTTGGAGTGTGTAGGATCGCAACCAAGTTACAATGAGGAATGCCAGCATCGCTGCAGTATAGCCCCTGCTTGCACGGAAGGGTCCTAGGAGTGACCTGCCTACCTGCCTGTCTCTCATGATGAGCAGCAGCTGCTTCCATTATGCATTAAACATGAAAGCCCTTCCTTTGCTATTTATAGTCATGGTAACACATTCTACCTGAATCTGATTTTATTCAACTTTTCTTATAAGCATATGCCAATTATCAAATATTAACTTCTTCAGACATATATAGACACACCACAATACCAGACATATAAAATTCCTCTTAATTTCTTTTATACATCAAAGACGACAAACAAAACACACTGGAAAAATTAGAAAACCAGGACAGTTTTAAATAACTCTCTGTGAGATACACTGTGAGATACAGTTTTAAAGAACCTGCAAACCTGCCATTTATCTGCTTGATGCTCCTCCTAAATACAAGCACAACACAGGCTAATGAGATCCTGTGTGAAACGTTGCCATTGTGTGATCTCTCCAAATTGCATTGTATGCGAAGATGCAGAATTCTGGCCATGCTGGGGACATTCTCTTGTTGAGAGAAACTGGTGCGGAAGAGCAGGGAGGCAGAATGGCAGGTCAGCTCTCTGAAGCTGTAAAACGATTAAAGGATATGAGCTGATTAACTGTACGAGTTTAAATCAATGAATTAGGAATGGATTTGTTGTTGTTCAGTCGTTAAGTCGTGTCCGACCCTTCATGGTCCCATGAACCACATCCCGCCAGGCCTTCCTGTCCTCCACTATCTTCCTGAGTTCGCTCATTTTCATGTTCGTGGCATCGGTGATGCTGTCTAACCATCTCATCCTTTGCCTTCCCCTTCTCCTTTTGCCTTCAGTCTTTCCCAGCATCAGAGTCTTCTCCAGAGACTCCTCTCTTCGCATTAGGTGGCCAAAATATTTGAGTTTCAGCCTCAGTACCTGACCTTCCAGGGAAGCAGTCAGGGTTGATTTCATTTAGGATTGACTGATTTGATTGAATGGATTAAAACTGCATAATTCTGCCTACTATGAATAAAGACGATTGTTCTTTTTGTAGGAGTAGGTTTTCTCTGTGCCAGGTGCAAGGGAGTAGAGACAGGATACAGGTATCTTGTTGTCTTGTGGTGGGGCCACTGTGAGATACAGGAAGCTGGACTAGATGGGCCTTTGGCCTGATCCAGCAGGGCTCTTCTTATGTATGTTCTTATGTTCTAAATGGGAAAAACATACTTTAGTTTTAGGTAGCCTGTAACCATCTAAAGGCCAAATTACAGTTTATTTGTCCCTGGTGTGTTCTTGTGTGTGCGCGTTCGTGCGCGCACACACCTATTTTTCAAGATTAGGACTGCAGTACATGAGGAAGGGGGCATTTAACCGTTTCCCCTTCTGCCACAGTCCTGAAGAAACAGCTGTTAGCCCCAGGAAGGAAGCTTGTTTCCATTGGCACCAATGGGAGCTTTGCCCCTGGGGCTAACAGTAGCTTTGGGTGATGGATTTCTCTTTGTAGATGCAAGGGGAAAGGGCTAAATATTTCCTTCCAAGTGCTGTGGTACCAATCTTGATTTCCCTGCAGCCGCTATACAAGTTCAAAAAACAGACTTGCAAGGCACAACGATGCATTTAATGTAATTCGTAGTTTGACTATGGGCAGAAACATTCCCTATCTTTGAGAGGAGGCAGAATGCTTCTTTTCAGACGGAGCCACCTGTCTGTGTTTTCTGTAAATACTGTACTTACATTCTGGGGGGTGGGGAACCCCTGTTGCTCAGTTAATGGAGGAATCTTGTAATCAATCAAAAGGTTTGTAATCGGTTATTGCCACAAACTAATAAAGCTAAACCTTGCAATTCTAGTTGCAGCAGTTCTAACCTCAAAATTATTCTCCTACTTCTCTTCTATGGTTTTTACAAATATATCAAGCAGATCATATTGATATAAACTGCAGCAATATTAATATTATGCACTAAATTAAAACAGCTTTTAATTTCAAAAGTTGCATCATCAAATCACGTGCTTCATGACAGACTGCAACATTCTACAGCAATTACGCAGTTTACGAACTGACAAAAAGAAAACAAAAAAACAAAGAAAATAAGCACCTGGATTTCTCCGAGCACGGAATATGATTTTCAGATTTCTTTTTTTATTACTGAATCATGGCTTTGAGAAGATGGAAAGTGGGAGCAATTTTATAGTATTTGTGGGGAAGCAAATGAGAACTGTCTTGAATAACCTGTACTGCAAAAAAGCACAACAAAGAGTCATCACGGTCAAAATAAAGTCCTTACTCAAATAATACATCCCAGCCAAAACAATTTATTTGCTGGCATAACATGTCTTGAATTGCAACCTACAGCAAAATAATATACAACGAAAATAAAACAACGTAGCTCTACAACAGGGCAAGGGGTTGGAGGTAGGGACCGTAACAACTGTCACATATATGCTTCCCTCGTAGCATGTTACCCGGAATGATGGCACGAATTCCGCCACACTGTTGCCCATCTACTTATGGTTAGGCAAGAGGCATCTTCATCATACCCGCTAGTTTTAATTATGTCAGCCACCTGGCACATGGCGAGAGTGAGCTTAAGCAGAGAGAAGCAGGAAGGCTTAAATGGCTTGGATCAAGTACTGGGGGGGGGGGGGAGACACAGAACAAAAAAGTAATTCCAGGTTTTACAGCAATACCTGTTAACTACAACACATACATACAACTGACATCTTTATCCTTCTCTAACCTGACCTGTTTCCTGCAGTTTGTGGTTTACCAGAACCACAGTTCCATTATAACTTCTGGCAGCTGGCCCTCGTTGTTTTCATTCTAAAAGTTAAATGGCAGGCTTCTGGACCAATAAAATGCCAGCTGGTTCCTGCAGACAACCATTCTGAGGCAAGAGTAAGTTTGTTTGTTTGTGATGGGCGCACATGCCCTTGAAACATGCTTGTCTCTTCCCTTTATCTCTAGTAGGAAGACTGGGCCATTGCCCAAGCATGCCTCTCATCACACACTATTAAGAATTCTCTGTATTAAGGCAAGCTATGCGCTCCCAGAAGAGATGTGGCAAGGAACTGATCACTGACACTTGCTCCAAGGTCCACAGCTACACTGACTCCTGGTTGAGAAAACCAGGTAGGGTACGTCTGACTGTTTTGAACATTTTAACAAGCTTTCGGTAGTGGAAAACTAAGACAGCTTAGGTTGCAATCTTATGCACACTTACTTGAGAGTAAGCAGCACTGGAACTATTTCTGAGTAGACATGCATAGGATTGTACTCTTAGGGCCAACCCTATCTAAATTTCCAGTGCCAATGCAGCCCCAAGGTAAGGGAACAAATGTTTCCTTACCTTGAGGAGGCCTCTGTGACTGCCCTTCCACCGCAGGATGCAACGCAAGCCCTGTTGGCACGGCGGCATCAGTGCTAAAAAGTTGGATAAGATTTGGCCCTGAGTAACTTAAGAGTCGTGACAAATGAACCGTCACAAAAAGTATGACTCCTAAATTTTAATTGTTCTAGTTTCCTTTCATTTTGGATCCTGACTAACTGAACACTTCTCTTTAAAATGTATTTCTAAGCAATGTTTTGAAATAATATGATTTTTCTTCTCAATCCACTTTCTAACAGAGTTTATTCATGCATTAAGAATCGGATATAATTAAGTGTGCAAATAATTGCCTACACAAGTGATCTACTCATCTGAGCAATGTGACTTTTGACATGTTTTCTCAAGGATGATGCAGTGGCAGCTTCCATGAGCAAGAATTCAGCCTGTAAGAGGCTGAAGGCAGGGTATATAAATGTTTTAATAAAAATAAAAAAGGTTTTTTTAGTGTGCTGCATGCATGAAAGTTGCCACTGCATCTTCCTTGAGTAAGCATCTCAGACACATTATGCACCAATATCAGTGCCAATATGCACCAATATCGTTCTACTTGCCTGCAATGGAGGCTGCTTCTCTGCTTGTTTTAAGGAAGAAACAAAGTTTGCTGAAAGAAATATAAGAGCTGGGGGGCACGCATGCCTCAGGAAACCATGGAGGGTGTGTTCGCTCCTATCCACGGTTTCAAGTATCCACGGAGGGGCCTGGAACATATCCCCAGCGGATATGGGGGCAGTACTGTAATAGTTCACACTTAGCTAGCAGGGTCCCAGTATAGCAGAGGCCATGGGCTCTATTATGCAAACATTAGCAGGATGTGCTACTTCTGGCTTTGCTATTCAGGGAGCCTGGCAGTTACCATAGTAGGACCCCTAGTTTTAACTCTTTGTCTCCTTAGCAAGCATTCAGATAATTTCAGAAAAAAAATGCTCTGAAAGCCAGCTCTGGGGTAAAAAGCAGTAGGTTCTTTTGGAGGACATCACACACACACACACACAATATTGTATCAACTGAACATTTGTTAACTGAACAGAAAAGTGGAGTATAAATGTACTGCCATGAATGAACGAACAAAAATTACTGCCAGAGATCATGTCAGCAATGATGATAATCTGAGTGGTGCAGTGTTTCCCGCAAGTCTTTTCTGCCATGTGGTACAAATCTCTGAATGTGATGTTACTGAGTCCAGTGCCAGTCATTTCCCACATGGATTTTAGTGGCAGGTGCATTAGTCAGTTGGACTAATCATTACACTACTGTAAGCTTATTCCAATTGCAACTAATGTTTATTGATGACTCTTGACGTTAATTAAATTGCACTGTTATGTGCTTCCAATATTTTACTGCCTATCTAGCTGAAGGAAGGAGGGGAAAAATCAAGACTGTATAAGTATAATTAAGAAAGAAAGAAAGAAAATGTCACATTAAAATTATTTCAATCAGTTGTGTCTTTCTGTCCTCTTCAGGACAATACAGCCCTATATGTATGACAAGCAAATCAGTATTCACTTTAACAGATTCCAACTAGGAGAAAGTGGCCTACATATGGAGAAACCGAGAATGTTGCAGATCTAGTCTATTACCAGTCTGAGGGTGCAATTCTCGAACACTTTCTTCAGTGTATGAAAAAGACACCTATACTCAAGTTGCATCTAAATGCCAAATTATTTCAATTGAATTACAGCCCAATCCTAACCAACATTTCAGCGCCGATGCAGCCACAATGCAACCCCAAGGTAAGGGAGCAAACGTTAATTTACCTTGAGGAGGCCTCTGTGATTGCCCTTCCACCTCAGGATGCAGCGCAAGCCCTGTTGGCATGGCGACATCAGTGCTAAAAAGTTGGTTAGGATTGGGCTGTTAATTCATTAAAAGGTAACTTTTAATCAATTAATACAGGTGGGCCCCCATATCCGCTGGGGATATGTTCCAGGCCCCTCCGTGGATACTTGAAACCGTGGATAAGAGCGAACACCCCCTCCAAGGTTTCCTGAGGGCCCCCCACCCTGCCTCCCCTGCAGGCATGCTTGCCCCCCCCAGCTCTTATTTTTCTTTCAGCAAGCTTTGTTTCTTCCTTAAAACAAACAGAGAAGCAGCCTCCATTGCAGGCAAGTAGAACGAGACTAAGTCCTAGAGAGGCTCTGCAAGGTTTCTGTTAACCTTGCAGAGCCTCTCTAGTACTTAGTCTCGTTCTACTTGCCTGCAATGGAGGCTGCTTCTCTGTTTGTTTTAAGGAAGAAACAAAGCTTGCTGAAAGAAAAATAAGAGCTGGGGGAGTCCTCACAATCCGTGGATAACTGAAACCGTGGATAGCGAATCAGTGGATATGGGGGCCCACCTGTATAACTTTTAACGTAACTCAAATGCCTTTATCTGATAGTCATTCTTTTACAGAGTGTGACCAGATGGGCTTCTCTCATTTAGTGTGGAAAGCGGGTGTCCCTGTTTTCCTCTGACAAATACTGGAGAACATGGACAATAACATTCATTCAAAGCACTGGTGTTGCTAGAGGTGGGGCGGAACGGTAAGTCTTGCACAGCGGTAACCGTTCCGTTCCATGCCGTCGAAACCAGTCGAGCAGCAAAGGCAACGCGCAGGAGACGCCCCACATCTAGCAACACCAGTGATTCAAAGAAATTCTTTTGACATAATGCTGCTGAAATTCATTCAATGTGAAGTTATCCAGGCAATTGTAATTTTGTTCTCTCTGCATTTGCATTAGATTACAATGGTTAATTAGATTATCACTTTCATTTCTGCTTGAGCTAAATATAGTTAAAATATTAGACTATTACTCCCAGTGTTTTTACTATGCTTCATGAAGGTGGTCACACATATTCCCACACACAGGGCTGACCTTGCCATGAAGTGACCTGAAATGGTGATGTGAAGTGGCACCCTTGGAGGAGCAGAGAATGGACGAGCCCCCAGACCATCTATTTGCCACCCTCTCTGGCTTGCCACTCCTCTGGTGCTCCAATCCTTTTCCCACTTGCTACAAGCTTGGTGCTTCATAAGCAGTTGGGGACCGGCAATTTGGAGTCCATCACTCCTTCCATTTACTTATGAACAACAGAGCATGCAGCCTCCCTGCTCCACACCGGTTTTGTTTGCAATAAACAGGAGCAATGTATGCCGGGTTTCCAGCATCTCCTACTCTCGTTCAAAGGGAAGGGGAGACAGGGACACACCTGCTCATGCGCCCTCCCACTCTCCCCCATCATTCATGGGTGTGTGCGCGCGCACGCAGAAGTGATATTTGGTGGGGGATTCACGTCGGCACAGGGGGACCTATTGCCCCTGTTTCCAGTGGTCAGCTTCCATGCATATGAGCAACCCCAAAGAAAATGTGTTCTTGGAGTTTAAATCAACCTTTATGCATAGCTAAATTAACAGGATATGAATAAATTGATAGAATATTAATAGAATAATATGGGTAGCTTAATTCATAGAACCAGCATAGAAAAGACAGAAATCACCAATGGCTATCCACAACTCCATTATTTTGGAGTAGCCTTAAAATGCAATCCTATGCATGTCTACTCAGAAGTAAGCCCCACTGAGTTCAATGGATCTTTTCTCAGATAAGTATGAAGCTTCAAGGGGTGAGTTGGGGGAGGTGGCAAACTGGCTGGGAGATCCCATCCACCCATCTCCCCTGGTTCACCCAGCTGGTCACTGCCTCTCTCTTCTCGCTTGCTCTCCTCGGAGAGTGTGAGCGGCGGAGGGGGGCACATCTTTCCTCCTGCTGCAACGCTGCTTCCAAGGATCATGGCAGCAAAGATGAAGGAAAAAATAGCAAAGACTGAGATCCCAATCACTTCCCTATCATGAGAGTGATAGAGAAGAGGGTGGTTGTTGCCGCCTCTTCTTCCTCTCCTCCTGAAAACAGGTCAAGTTGCGAGGATCTTGGGAGTGGAAGAGGTTCCCAGGAGGATTCTCCCTGCCTGGCCAGTTTTGCAGAAGTGGAGGAGGTAATGATTGGGGGCGGGGGGGGGAGGCACATGCAAAAAAGAAAGGTAAAAAAGAGGGGGGAAGAATGTGGCATTGCTTGGGGGACCAATTGTGGGGATACAGGCAGAGCATGTTCAACTTGTATACACATAGACACACGTGGAGGTCAGGAATAGAGAAAGCAGTTGCTGTCTCTCACCCCCCGTAAGTATACGTTCATTCAATGTGTAACTAGACTATATGCAAAGGGCTTGCATACTCCGAATGCCAAAACCGAAGGTGAAACTATGAGCGTGGTTTCGACTCAGCTCCGATTGAGATGTTTCATGCATTTAAGTTTTTGTCTGCCTTCTGGAAGCAAAATTCTCTTTCTGTGTGAGAGGATTTGCTTCTTGCTCTCATTGAGAGGATAATTATGTTTGGTAAAGAGCAAACTTTTGCAATGATGGAGATAAAAACAAAAATTATCTTGGGAGCTGAAAAACAGAAACTCATTTGGCGTGCTTAGTGTGCCCGGTTTAGGGGCGGGGGAGGGGAGCAGTGGTATTATGCCCAGCTGTGCATAGCACAGATGAGAAAGCAAGCTTAGTTCAAAGGGATCCTGATTTAAACTCTGCCCAGCTCTTGAACCAAAGTGACGAACCCTTTGAGATCACTCCCACCCCCTCTAATTAGAACATTCCTGTAAGCATGAAGGTTGCAAGGTCAAAATAACCAATTTTAAACATATGCACAATTTTTTGGTTTACATTTTCACATTCTCAAAGCATTGGCAGATGCTGAGTGTCCCAGGGGTCCCACAATCAAATGTTCATTCCAAGGACCTTTTGCTCTATTTCACATTCGATTTGCATATTAAGGATTTAAGTCAATGCTTCTTACAAAATCACCTAAAGGGTCTGGTCCAAAGGAGTCTGTCAACATAGCCAGGTTTCAGCGTTTGGCATAAAATCATGAATAAAAAATACTTCATGGCAATTAACGGTTATATGACTTGACAGTATATTCTAGACGTCATCCACAGACCAAGTTGTCACTCTCTTTTCTAGTGCGTTGTGTGTGGCTGAGATGCTATTGCTCATTTTTCTGTTTTCTCAGCCCTTAGAGGCATTTCACACTTTACACAGGCCAAACCAGGTTTGCCACTGAAGGCCAAACAACAGGTTCCATTAAACACACAATTTGGCTTTGCCTGCTTGCTTTTTCAAACGTAAACAGCAGCCATGGAAGGGGGAGAGGGATGGGATCCCGCTTATAGGGGGGAGATTTAACCCTTTGCTGCCCACAATCCAATGGGAGTTCCCTTGTGGAGCAAATATGAACCATGATGGAGCCATATCCCCACCCTCCAATGCTGTGATCCTGATCCAGATCCTTCACAGCTACTTCTAACTCATGTGTCCTCATGAGATTTGGGCACCGCCATCTTGGATCTCATGAGATTTCACGAGATCCAAGATGGCGCCGCCGAGAAAAAGGTAAGTTTTAAAAGCGGCGGTGACAGCTTGAGGGGGCAGGAGTCCTCGCTGGCTTGGATGCAGCCGGCCAGGCTCCAGCAGCAGCGGCGGAGAAAACGAAGACAACGAAGAAGAGACGATGGTAGCCGGTGATGGCAGCGGCAATGGTGGCGGCGGCAGAATGGCGGCGGCGGGACAGGCAAGTAAATAAATAAATAAATTTAATTGTAAATAAATAAATAAATACAAATGTTGGCCCCCCTTCTTTGCGCCCACATTTTTTTAAAAAAATAACTAATTTTCATACAAGGCAAAAATGTTGCATGAATGGATCTATGTATTTATTCATGCTATATACAGTATAATCAAATAAGGTTAGCTTCGTTTCTTCTGATCTTAAGAGAAGTTTTTTTTAATTTTAAGAATAACTGAAATGCCCAGTTCACAAACGCCCCAAGCCAGCACCTGAAGAAGTTGCTGAATGGCCCTTAAATCCAGCCTGGAATCAATGTGTTGATACAAAGCATGTCATTTTTAATAACTGGTTCTGCTTCTCTGAACTTAATTCAGGTAATTCTTTTCTTAAAAAAGAAGTGATAGTGATACCTATAGTGGTTGCCTAGCTATGGATTTCTGAACATGAGAGAATGATAGATATTCACACTTTTAAACATTTCCCAGAGGAACTGACTTTACAGGTCCTTTTCCTCCCCATTACATCCCCAATAGCGGATGGAGAGAAGTGTGTTGTTCCTTCCCCTGCAGTTTAAATATCACAAACCCTGGAAATGTGCAGCTTACGAAGGCTGTATTGGTGAAGCAATCTACAGTTTCAACAATTGTGAGGATTTTGATACAATTTGCATTACGATTTAATTGCAGGGGGCAGAAAACAAACTTGGTCATATTTCTTTGTTACACTTCTTTGAACTCTGAAACTATTTGTCATACTCCCAGGCAGAGAAATTGGTCCAAATAAGATTCCCCACCTTCATGGTCAGCAGAGATAATGGGCTCATGAATTTTACTGGACAATCTAAGTTTAGCTATCATCTCTGCGAACAGCTTAAAGTCAAAGCTCCTGGCACTTCCTCCCTTTTATGACTTTGGGGGGTTTATACAGAAAATGAATTGCAACTTTTTTTTCTCAGTTTTTGCCTGAGCAATAGTTATATGTCCAGTGATTCTTTCTGACACTTTTCACTTTATTTAGCAGAATCGGTTAACATTTTATTCCAAAATATGGCGCTCTATTGATGATGGAGCACCTAGGAGTGGACTCACATACCTTCTAACTAGTGCAACTATTGTGATGGAGTGTTGGTTGGCACCATGAGCTGTGCGTAATATTTTCAAAGTTCTACTTTATTACCAAGACAAAGTATATACTTAGTTGAAGTAAAAATATCAAATAAGAAATGTCCAAGGAAGCAACAGAATCAAGTGAAACCCCAGACTGTTACATGCTCCCCACTTGACCTAGTGCTAAGAAATTTTGTTTTAATTGCAAATTAATTGGGGATAAGCAATTACTCCTGAGGAGCTGCAAACATGCTTTCCGGCACGTTTGTGACTCCTTAGGCTGGCAGAGCGCTCACTCCGCCGGCCTATAGTTAGGCAGGATTGCGCCGTCACGCTTTCTTCATCTTACGCAGAAGCTGCAAACTGCAGGGTTGTTTTTACTCACACAACAGTCCCTCCCCTCAGCTGGGGCACATCTTCCAGTTCTTACCGTTTTCCACATTTCCATTAGCTCCCATTCAGAAACATCTACCAGACATTTGGGAATACTGACATTCTCTCTTGTCAAGGCTCTGATTGCACACTGCCTGAAGACAAAGCCATACTGAGAGGCCTATGCATAATAATGAGGCGCTAAGTCTACAGCAACATGAAATAAGGAGAAAGACAAAACAAGATCAAGCAAATACAGTCTAAGGCTGCGATCCTAAGATGCAAGTCATTGTGTGTCATGTGGACTGACCTTCATTCTTCTCTCCTTTTTGCATTTGTGGCATAATAGTCCACTTTATTCAAGCAGTTGAGGAACATTTGTGTTGCAATGCTTTGCATTAAAGCAACCAGCTATAATCTTTAATTTAAGCTAGAAGTTTATGATCTACAACTGCATAATATTTTTGGGAATTAGTGACACTCACTGTATGTTATAGCAGCAAGAAAATGTGGAACTAAGTGCTGGGGAAAAAAAACTTAACCCTGCTTCATCTGAATTGTCCTCAGTCATTAATGGTTATTACTCATACCAAAATGTGTATTATATATAAGTGTCTATTTCTGTTCTTCTCTAAATATAGTTTTGTAGTTTTTGAGCTTTCATTTCTTCTTAGATAACACCCAAATAACCTGGGTTCATTACTAGATCATAATGCAGAATCTACGCAATTTAAAATTCAGACTACGAAGAGAAAATTAACTGGTATTGCAATCGCTTTCATGTTGTTATCTCCAGATCAAACATAATTGATGGAAAGCCTTCCTCCTACTTTGAGAATTATGTGCAATTGCATTTCCATGTTAGGACAACACAATGGAAGCAGAAAAAAAAACCATCTGAAGACATATACTGTATAAATGGTGAATGCTGCTGTCTTGCCATCTTTCATTCCATATTATTAATATAATAGGCTGTTCATTTATCTCCACCCCACAAGTTCAATATGCGTGAGCAAGGGCATCACTGGGGTGTGTGTCACCCAGTGTGGGAGGTGTGTCACCCAGTGTGGGAGCACATCACCCCCCCCAGGTCAGTGTGTCACTCCCCAGAAGCAGAGCTGGGGTTGGGGGAGCCCTCTGGGCAAAGAGAAAAGTGGTGTGGCAGGTCAGGCATATGGTCAGGTCAATGTCCAGGCTTGTGCCACAAAGAAGGAGCCAGCCAGTTCCAACTGAGGTGGACACAAGGCCTAGCGCATGTGTGTGGACACAGGAGGGCTCACGCAGGTGCACTAGGCTGCTCTGGCAGTACCACAGGCCCCGTGAGGCCAAAGGTACTGCCGGAGTAGCCTGGCGCGCCTACACAAACAGAGGAAGACTTGCATAAGTGCATCAGGCTGCTCCGGCGAATCACGTTGGCAGCATCCTCTGGACCGGGTTTGGCATCCGTTGGAGGGCTGCGCATCACCCCTCCCAGCACAAGAGCGGTGTGGTCCGCACCACCCACACCAACGATGGCCGACTCCTGCATGTGAGGGGGAAGTGAAAGACCACCAGGTGCATTCACTCCTCCAATGTCAGCAAACCTATTGTCCATTCTCACAGATGCCCATCACATTCAAAATAGGTAAAGAGATGGTAAGTGAATGTCTAGTTGCTTTAAATTTATGTCACTCTCTAGAACCAGATGAACTACACCTCAGGATACTAAAGAAGTCTGCGGATGTGATTTTGAAGCTGCTGCCTGTAATCCTTGAGAACGGGAAAGTGCCGGAGGACTAGAGATAGCCAATCTTTCACTTATCTTTTTTTAAAAAAAAGGGAAAATGGGGGACCTGACAAATTACAGACTGGTCTGCTTGACGTCAATACTTGGAAAGATCCTGGAACACCTTATTAAGCGGAATGTTTATGAGGACGTAAAATGGAGTGATTCTAGGATGGGTTGTGACAGACTAATCTCACCTCCGTTTAAAGAGAATGACTAGGAGATCTTGGGAATGCCATGGACATAGTGTACCTAGATTTCAGCAAAACATCTGACAAAGTCCCCCATGATATCCTTATTGTGAATAAAATGGGGATGACATGTTGACTGGATAGTACTACTGTTAGGTAGGTTTCAACCAGCTGAAAGCTGGATGAATAACCGTTTGACTACTTAGTAGTCATAATTATCTTGACAGGCTCAATCACTGGGCCCATACGAACAAGACAGAATTCAACAAAAATACATTTAATGTCTTGCCAGTAAGTACAAACAACCAGAGGAAAAAGTATAGGATTGGGGAGACTGGGCTCAGCAACAGCATCTGTGAAAAGGATTTAGGTGCCTTAGAGCACAATCCTATGCATATTTACTCAGAAATAAGCTTCCCTGAGTTTAACGGAACTTACTCGCAGGTAAGTGTGTCCGGGATTGCAGCCTTTGTGGACCACAAGTGAACATGAGCCAGCAGTGTAATGCTCCATTCTGCACTACTCAGACCTCACTTGGAATACTGCGCCCAGTTTTGGCACCACATTTTATGAAGGACATTGCTAAGCTGGAGCAGGTTCACAGAAGAGCACCAAGGATGGTGACGGGTCTGGAAACCAAGTCCTATGAGGAAAGATGAAAAGAGCTTGATATGTTTAACCTGGAGAAGAGAAGACCAAGAGATATGATAGCTGCCTTCAAGTATCTGAAGGGGTATCACACAGAAGAAGGGGAGAACTTACTCTCTGTGACTCCTGAGGGCATGAAGCTATAGGAAAGTAGTCTTAGGGCCCAATCCTAACCAACTTTCCAGTACTAATGCAGCCCTGAAGTAAGAGAACAAACATTCCCTTACCTTGAAGAGGACTTCTTGACTCCCTCCCCCCAACCAGGATGCAGTACACGCCCCATTGGCACGGCTGCATCAGTGCTGGAAAGTTGGATAGGATTGGGCCCTTAGGCCAGACATGAGGATGAATTTCCTTACTGTAAGAGCTGTCTGTCATTCATAATACAAATTCCAAAATTCTAATAACAGAAGCACATATGCAAAACGTTTGTTGCGTAGATTAGTGAAAATTTGATTTTGCCTTTTGTCCACCTTTCAAATCATAAATTCAGAATTCTACATTGTTTATATCATAACATTCATAAAACATTTATCCCCACCAATAAGGCTAGAAAACGACTCTCGTGAATTAAAATCACGTATGCAATATTATAAATATCTTAAAACCAAGCCCCCATTTTTTAAAAGCCACCAAGCCAGTTCAGGTGATAAAATTAGAGCAGCTAACTCTTGTTCCAAAACCATGGTTTAGCCTCTTCATGCTTCCTCATCTATGGGCTAATTCAATTTTCCTAACCTGGGAGTTCCACAAAGCATTGCTGCTTGGAACCAGAAGGTTCACCTCAGGTGGCAGGGGAACCTGGAAATGGGCAATGAGACACACTAAGCCATCAAAGCATAATCCATGTTTTGCAATTTAGCCACTTAGAAACTTTATTCAATGTAAGTCCTGGTACCGGTAGATTTCAGAGCCAGATCATTTTACGATCTAATCAGTCTTTTTCTTTTCTTTGAGAATCAGAAATACACCAGATCAAAATGGATGTGGAAGTTAACACAACTTTTTCATAAAAGACTATTAGTGACAACAAGTCCCCTGTAGTTTTCAGAATTTATTTAGTGTTGCTGGCCCCAAAGAATGCAAGGACTTAAAAACAATACAAAACCTAAGTTCATGGAAGAAAACAAAATGGACATAAATATAATTTCATCCATGCTGGGAAAACAATTTATTTTTTTTCCCATGCTGAGAGTTTAGATAACGTTGCACATACAACATTGCTTTTAGTTTTGCTGATGGGCAAGGAGTTATTTTGTTGTTGGTTCCACATCTATTAATTTATCACATGCTTCACATTCTCAACTTTTGTTCAATAAATCCAACCAGTCATGTTTTATTTTATCAATCCTTGGAGATTTTCTGCTCAACGCTTTTGTAGCATGATCGGGGTGGGGCACACCCCAAACCGTATAGAATTTCTACCATTGCGACACCTTCCGGGGCTTGGGGGAGCCCTGCACGACCTTCTGCAGGCCTCCCCAATCTTTGGAACGCTTCAAAATGGCAATCTCCGGGTTTTTGCAAAATGGCAATCTCCGGAGATTGCAAAATTGAAATCTCCGGTTTTTGCCTTCACCGCCGCCGCAAAAAACGACCTTGCAAAGAATGGCCTAAAAAGAGGCTTTAAAAAGCCTCTTTTAGGCCGTTTTTTGCACACACCCAGGCACCGGGGGAGGGGCATTTTCGAACCTGCAAAAAACAACCTAAAAAGAGGCTTCTTTAAGACTCTTTTTAGGCCTTTTTTGCACCACCACCCCAGGCACGGGGAGCATTTTCGGCGCAAAATTGGAATAATGTATATTTTTTATAACTTTAAAATTTCCTTCATAAATCTGCGTTTGAGCAAACTGATTTCTTTCTTTTTTAATAGAAAAACCCTCCTCTCTTTGATCTGCTATGTGGGAAGATTATACAGGGGAGGGGGGGAATCAATTTTCTTATCACACCTTGTTAGGGTAGTTATTAAATTTTGCCAGTTCAGATTATAAGTTTCATTTTTTATTCTCCTGGAAGCAAAAAGCATATGCTCATGGCAACTAAAGATAAGGATGTATTAAGAAGGTAAAAATTACTTAATTTAAAAAAAAATGCTTAATAAAATGTACAAACAATAGTAGTGGGATTCAGTAGACATGCACTGAAGTTTTCGTTTGCGATGGCTTACAATGAGCTAAAATAATGTCTGTCATTAGACTCATAAATATTTTCCCTTGCCTTAAACTCATGAATGAATGAATGAATGAATGAATGAATGAATGAATGAAACCATGTATAATTCTAAAGTAATTACATACTTAGGCAATCCATGAAACTGCATGAAACCTAGAGACAGTCAGAAATCCCTTAAAAAGTACAGATGTTAGGATTACTTGCATTAATTCTGATCAACATTCTTATTGATGAGTTGAGTTTGTTAATACGTGTTTGCAGGAGAGAACAAATTAATTTACAACACGATCCTGGGTAAAACACATTTGCAACTCCCAGCGAGTAAAGGCAGATTCACACTACAGGCAGAGGCTCTGCCGCCGCCTGTGCCTCCGCCTCCGCGCTGGAAGCGGGGGAGTGTCTTCCAGCCTGTTGTCCCTCATGTTGTCCCGCCTTCTTAAGAAGGTGATTGGAGGCCACTCCCAACCTCTCCTGCGATTGGCAGGCTGCAGTAGCTCCGCGAACCGCCCCCTAGCTCTGCGTCCCGCCCCCTGAAAAGTAGGATTCCTGCTTGAGGTACGCGCCTGCCGTGGGGAGGTCGCCTCGGCTACGCTTGCTTCGAAAATCAGCTCAGAAGCTCCGCGACGCGTGTAGTGTGAAGCTGCCTTAAGGGCCACCGGGGTAAAAGCCGGCAGCCCACCAGGGGACCATCCATCACTATGTCAGGGGACCGTCTCTGTGCCCGCTGGGCAAGGTAAACCCTGCAGGGGTGGAGGGAGGGCGGACCAGGTGGCGAGGGAGGGCGGCCACTGGCTGAACCAGGCGGGGAAAGGGCAGGTTCACCGGTGGCAAGATCCGCTGATATCCCCAGCCCTCTCCTGGCCCGGTTTGCCCTTACACCCAGGCCTCAAATGTATGTCAGCTTCCGAGCTGGTGTACATTCGAGTAGACCCATAGGGCCTGGGCTGCCTTGCACCTGGGGAAGGGGATGAGCGTCCCCTTCTTCTGAGGTGCCCCCAGTCTCTCCCAAAACAGTGAAAGAATACCTACAACATTCTCAGAACGCATAACCCCTAAATCTGTATAATGATTTTGGAAACTCAGTAAACTGGAATTGTACGTATTAAGGGAGATAAATCAATAGCAAAGTTTCCCCTGGATGCAATGGTGTTGATTTTCACCCTGCTTAGTTCACTGTTGAAATTCCACCTACTGGCCTTCAGCCACATTACAATACACAAATGTTCAGCAACATATGCTTCGTTGTGGAACTGTGCATGTTTGTCAGCAAATATTTTCACTGCAGAAGCTTAACAAGTGTAAAATGAGATCTCATATGACAGATGATCATCTCCAAAACATCCTGAAAACTGCCACTGTTACTTGCCCCCAAAATTGCACAATGACATCACAAAAGAAATACTGTACAACTTTTCCACCAACACCCACTATGTTCATACAAACATTATGCAAATGATTTGAACAATTTCTTTATATAAAATCATGCAAATGAGCAAACAAAATAAAAAAACCAAGTGCATTTTGCCAAAAGCTGAAGCAATATCTACTCTAGTATCTACTCTAGTAATGCAAATTTTATATAAATATGCTAATAACATAGACAAAGAAAAGTAAAGCCATGCAAACTTCATCATGATTTCCTGTGAATTACAGCTCAGGGTTAAAATAAATAAACTGAACAGCCCATTTCCAGAGCAGCACTTGGCACTGCACAGTTTGCTCAGTGCTGTTTATATACATCAGCATTTGCCAACAGCGATTTCATTGTGCCCTGTTTTGCCTAGGGAAAGAGTAGCAGCCAGGCCAGAAATGGCAGTGCATGAGAGAAATGAAGTTGCCTTGTCCTAGTTCAGTCCCTCTAGCTCAGTATTCCGAACCCGTGCTATTAGTTCAGGGTTCGGGCTTTGGCTGGTCTCTTCTTTAGTGCGAGATGAGAGGGCGTTCCTCAGCCCCCTCATCCTAGGATTGGTGGCCAAGTGAGGGGGGCAGAGGGTCTAGGACTTCAACTGGCCGGCCCGCCGCTCTCGTGGTCACTCTGCGTGTCTCCGTCTCAGTGAGCAGCTGATCCCCTCCCGCCATGTCTTTATGTAGTCTGGGCTTGGCTGATCGCTCATTGGGGGGCCAGGTAGGAATTTTTCTGTCCACCTGATAGGCCGTGGTGGGCAGTTTTTTCGCCTTCCTCTGACTGCTGTTGGGCTTAGGTTTTTCTACTTTCATGTCTGTTAACCTGGTCACTGTCTTGCAGGTTAGTGTGGGTATAAAGGCTTGAAGTTGGGCTATCGGTGTAAACTCTGGGGCAGCGAATGCCCAATATCCCGCCTCTCCTCTGCCTTTTGGCGCGGGAGGCGGTCTGGGGCTGTGGACCACATGGTCAGCCTTAAATGCCCTCCAGCTTGGGGTGAGTCTGAGTGGTCTGGCTGCCTCAGCCCCGCATAGGGTTGACAGTAAGCCCACCTTCCTTGCAAAGCGGCCATGGCTTGGAGTCAGGGTTGTAACGCCCGCCTGGGGTCAGGCTTATGCCTGGCACCCCTTCAGCGTGCTGCCTCCGCACTATTTTCTGCCTTAGTTTAAATCCTGCTGGTCTCCTGATCTTCCTCTTCCTGTACTTTACTTCAATAAAAATGGCCCTTTACACCCATATTCCTGATTCACGTGTTTATTGAAGAGTGCACAGGCAACTGTCTACACTGAGTGGCAGCACCTCTCCAGGATTTTAGATGGATGTCCATCCTGAATTCTTATGCATACTGTTCGATGTCACTTAGAACCCTGGTTGCTGGGAGTGGGGCTAGCAAGTGCATTGGCAAGTGGGATATGGCTTTCAAGGGTGCTTCTGTTCTTCCTTTCAGAATAATGAATAATGGGTGAACTAGTGTGGAGGGGGGGAACCCAAACTAGAAACCGGTAGAGTTCAAGCACAGTTTGCTTGAGCCATGGTTTTCTCCCACATGCCTATAAGAAAATCGCATTAGCTGAACCTTCTGCATGTGCTCAATTTTTGAAGATCAGGGAGTAGAGGTGAAAGTTAGAATATGAAAGTTTGATTAAATGCTACTATTGGACTGGACACTTGCAGGTCACTTAACCAGCTTCATAGTACAATTTCATTCTCTTCGCTCTAGTAGTTCAGACTCTGAGCAGGGCTGAACATTTCCAATTACCGTGCTACAATATGGTTGTCTTACGGGTCTCCGCTTATAATGACAGATTTTTTTTTTGCCTGCCGGTTGAAATAATCTGTATACAGAAGGTCGAAGTACAATCTGCTTTACAGGAACAGCAAGCTACAAAGAAACCCTGAGGAGAAACCAACACAAGAAGTGTAGATTTCCTTACTTCCCAATTACACTGATTATATTACCTCCGACATACACAAAGACAAATAATCTTCATTAACAATGCACTGGAGCCCACTGTCACTGAGTGGCTAAAAGAAAAAAAGAAAAAAACAGCACAGCAGAGTTGACCGACTCTGCAAGAAAGGTCAACACCACACAGCTGGAACTGAAAGCGAATAATATTTACACTGGTGGTACCCCATAATGAAACATTCCATTATCAGGTTTGAAAGCTGTGCTTTCCATCAAAAATACATACATTATACACACACACACACACACACACACACACACACACACACACACACACACACACACACACACACACACACACACACACACACACACACACATGAAATCATGCCCTATCGCCTGCTTACAAGACTCTCTGAAGAAAAGAAAGAAAACACATGTAAACCACCTGTTCTCAAGGGATTACTATGAGCAAGGGCCAAAACAGATGTGATATTATTATTTTTTCTGATTGGTGCAGTGAGCTACAGAGGAATGTTTAACCTTGTCTCTTGCACTGCATCAAAATCAGTCTCCTCAAGCTTCTAATGACCCCACTGGTGGAAAGAAGTAAGTACTTGTATATATTTTTCTGCTGTGTGGTTAATAGCAGCTGGGGGGGGGAGGGAGGCAGACAGAGGAAATGGTGTAAGGAAAAGGGTCAAACACCCCTTCATTCAGCATCACTGCTCTGATCAACAAGGGAGTTGCTCTATCTAAGCATGATGATGATGGGAGATCTGTAACCAGATCTCCCACATTGTTTTCGCTTTTTAGTCCTCTCTGGCAGCTTAGTAACAGAGGGTTTAAAAAAACACTTCTTAATAATAATGAGAATACTGTAATATATAGTTTTCCTGCACAATTCTAGGTTTTTTATTAATAATTTGAACTGCATACACTTAATATCCTTGCCACATATACTGTACTACCCACTCTCTTTCTCTCCCAGAGGATGTTTAATGCTGGTTGTTAACTTTGGCATCAAGTGTTATTTTTTTTCAGTTCACTGCACTATTCAGATTTATGATTTACGGCTAAGTACATGGATTGAAGGAAATACGGGCAGAGAGAGAGAGAGAGAGAGAGAGAGAGAGAGAGAGAGAGAGAGAGAGAGAGAGAGTTCTGTCTATGCACACTTGAGAAATAAAGAGATGAGACATCATCTGTGAGTGAAACAAGGACCACAATTTCATTAACTGTATAAATGGATCTGCAGTGAAATCGTTCTTACGAAATACGTTTTCTCCCCCTTTTCCTCCAGGCATGTTTTCCTGGGCTGAGGCCACCAATTTTCCACTTGCAGTGCAACAGTGTCAGGAAAGCCCCAGGCTGAGTTTGAGCTAGGGGATTTTCCTACAATAGTCCTCAGCCACACATTCTGGCTGTGTTGAGGGAGGCATGCTGGAGTCACCACCCCTCAAGACCATTTACATTGGATGGGTGAGGCAGTCAAGCCCCAAGGAGAGTCTGTTCCCTGTCTCTCTCCCAGTGGTGCTTAAAGGCATGACAGATAATTCAAAGTGATGTTGAACAATATCTACCCTTATGGGCTAGTCAGACATGTGTTTAATTGTGCAACTAGGCTGGATGGGAGGTTGTTTTAGAGTAGTGAAGCATGTAATCCTCATGACCAACATCCCCAAACCAGTGTGACTAGTTTCATGCAGTGGCGTAGGAATGAGCCGGCCCCCGCCCCCAGCGGCAAACAGGGGTGGTGAAAACAGCAGCGGCTTACCCGCCCGCCCTTGTAGTGGCCTTTTCCCGCCGAAAAAACGCCGGAGGGGCTTTTCCCGCCCAAAAACGCCAGGAGGGCATTTTTCAGTCTGAAAAGGCCACAAAGTGGCGTCGCCTACAGAGGGGGCGGGGCCAATGATGCCACAGGGTGGTGCGTCATGGGCTCCTGCCCCCAGCGGCATGTACTACCACCCCCACCCCACCCACAGCTTCATGCGCCAAGAGGGCTTTGGATTTCTGAAATACCAGTCTCCCATGCCTTCCAGCAAGGAAGTTTTGAGCAGGTTGGGATGTGACTATATGAGAGCACTGTTCAAAGTGGGGGTGGGGGGGGGAAGACAAATATTTTACTGTGTGCATGCCCAAAGCCCTTGGCCTCGTCTAAGTAGCTCTTTGGATTCCAGCCCATAACTATTAATCCAGTACGAACAAAAAGAGTTACACAAAAAATGAATGATGAAGCTATTTTTTCATACATGAAAAATCTTAGGCAAACAGAAGACCTATTATCTACAGTGAAGCCAATGGTGTCCAGGTTTTTTGCAAATACAAAGTCCCTATTCTTTTCATCAGTGTTTCAGCACTCCTGCATGAGAAAATGTTTGCTTATTCATGTAGATTTCTATTTTATTAATATTATTATCCATAACTGCATATTACACAGTCAACATCTGGAAATATTACTTACTGGCATTAAATAATTGATACAAGTCTCAGCCTGAGGCCTAAGTATCAACTAAATATCTATGCAGTATGTACGATGTTCCTAAAAGTGCTTTTTTTTTTTTTTGTAAATCTGATGGTGTTATTTCAGTAACCTGCAGTTGTTTAAAATAATTTGCAATTTTTTTGAAGTTGTTCCAAGTGCCCTGACGACAACGGAGACCACCTTCGTGTGTTTTGTCCATAGCCGTGTGATTTCAACGGCCAGGTCTCGGTATTTTGTCATGCTCTTTTTCATCGACTCTGGCATCTCCAGGAATTGCAATATCAATTATCCAGATGTTTCTATTTTCTATTATTGTTATATCAGGCATATTATGTTCGAGGTGTCAACCCATTTGAATTCTAAAGTCCCACAGGATCTATTATTATTATTATTATTATTATTATTATTATTATTATTATTATTATATAACACTTCATAGCCTATGCTGCTGGGCTCATTATATTCTGCAATTCAAGATCTAGCCAAGATCTTGGGAATCACAGAGATATTGTTGAAGGATTCTTGCTGTTCTAAGCAACATTGTTTTCTGCTGCTGAGCTGGTATAATTTGCTCATGGCCAAGAATGTCAAGGTGTTTCTTCAAACTTCTAGGCACTGCTCCGAGGGATCCAATGACAACTGGCACAGTACTGACCTACTTCTACCAGAGATGCCCAAGTTCTGCATCTCCAAGGTCTTGATATCTTGCAAATTTCTCATGTTCTTTATCTTCAATTCTACTGTCACCTGGAACTTCAATGTCAATGATCCAAATTTGATTTTTCTTTTTGTCAACTAATACTAGTGTTATATGTGGCGTATTGTGTTCTAGATGTTTATCTGTTTGTAATCTGAAGTCCCAAAGAATCTTTGCTTGGTTGTTCTCAGTGATTTTATCAGGTTTTCTGAATACGATGATGGTGAATATACCTTGTCTCACAGCAGGCCCACCTGAGTCGGCCCCAAACTGCTGCCATTCTCCCCCACCCCCCTAAATCAAAACAAAAACCCCATGCACATTAGCAAGTCTAAGATAGTGGAGGACAAGAAGGCCTAGTGGGATATGGTTCATGGGATCACGTTGGACACGACTTAACGACTGAACAAGCACCCCTGGGTGGCTAAAGAGATGGGTGTGCAGAAGCAGAGTTGAGGATTCCCCCACAACCTTCCCTTTCCCTTACCTTCAGCTTTGGCTGCTCTGCCCGTGTCCTGTTTAAAATGACCAGGAACAGCAGAGTGGGCTCCCAACATGCTCTGTTTTTCTGGGTCTTTTCAAACAGGACCTGGGTGGAGCAAGGAGGTTGTGCTCAGAGGAGCCAAAGCTGAAGTTAAGAGAAAGGGTACAGGGTGAGGTGTTTTTTTTTTGTCTCTCCACCTCTAAGCCCACGTGGCTGCTTCTTGATCAGCCAGTGGGTGGGAGATGGCGAGAGAGTAGCAGCCATGACAGGAGTTTCTTCCTCCGGCAGCTGCCCAGACCCTCTTCCTGTTTGCTTTGATCAAGTTAAAATTAGATTGGAGACTGGAAAGTCACTGATGGTAAGGCAGGGGTGGATGGGAAGATGTGGTTTGCAGGGCACCCCTTGTCATTTCCCTGCCCCTGAACTTGCCACTTAATAGGAAACCTTCAGTCTGCATCATCAGAGGCCTAGTCCTCTCACCGCCATATCTGGTTGGCCACCTCTAGCATTATGTTATTCTTTTCATTTCATTTAATTATCTGTACTGTTTTGAATCACAGTCAATGAATCAATAGTCACTAATGACTAATCCAGGAAGGAGAAAAAAGCAGTAGCATGGGAAGAAAAATGGTGCCAAACAAACAAACAACCGGACAAAACCAAGTTGAGTGTTTTTAGAGAATAATTTCAATCCAACCAAAATTGCTAGTTTCTTTAGGAAAATGAAAACGGAGAACAAAAATGAAAATTGTTGCAGCTCATTACATCCTGGAAGCAATTCAACAATGCCACTTTGTGCTGGTAGGAAATGGCTCAGAGTAATGCGTGTCGCTGGGCTGTGTCGGGGGGGCGGGCCGCCGCAGGGTGACGCACGCAAAGGGTGACGCGCACACCCCCGCGCGTCATCCTCCAGACGCTCCAAGGCCGGAAGAAGGCCTCGGAGCATCCGCCCCGGCTGCCGGTCCAGGGCCTTCTGACGAAGCCCAATGCGTTAAAACGTGAACTTTTCGCTTTTTCGTGCATGTGCAGACTGTTTCTAAGGGCAAAAGGGCAGCCCTTGCCCTCAGAAACTGTCTGCGCATGCGTGAAAAAGCGAAAAGTTCACATTTTAACGCATTGGGCCTCATCAGAAGGCCCTGGACCGCCGGAGAAGGAGGACGCTTGGAGCGGGGGTAAGTCCTCCTTCTCCGGCTTCTCTGGAGGGGGGGAATTTGGGGGGGCACAGGTGGCAGCACGTGTGCCCCTGTCTTTGGGCGGCGCGCAAGTAGCGACGCCACTGCTCAAAATAAAGGAGATCCCTATCAATAAGCAATCTCTCACTACGCAACTGCAGGAGAATGAAGAATTCTTCCCACTGTTTACTACAGTGTCTTAGAATAGCAATTATGGAGGAGTGATTGCAAAGAGTATATGGTGGACATGCTGGTGCCATCTAAACACCACACCAAGGCAAGGAGGATCTTACTTATTTTCACATAAAACAGATGAGGTGTGAAAGACGTCTCCTGTATATGTGATATTTTCAATTGCTTAATTAGTCATAAGTGTACAACCTCCACTCCCAAGCTCCTTGAGATGGCTGCATTCTATTTATAAAACCTTTCAAGAGGTAGTGCACTCCATCAAATGTCAAGTGGGAGGCTGTAAAAGGTAACGATAACGTAATGTAAAGCATAAAAAAGAGAAATGATTCTACAAACTCTTAGGCCTGCTCCAAACGTGCTGCTATTCTGTGGGAAAATACATTGGTGAGTTTCAACCCATGTGGGATTTACGACTACAGGTTCAACCCCATGGGTTTACTCATGGAAAAAGCCATGCAAGTCCCTCCCTGGTGCTGCCAATCATCCTCTTCGGCAGACTTCCTATGTCTACATGTATCCAAGCAGCACTTGCAAGTCGAAAGGGGTGGGAGCTTCTTTCTGAGGGTTTGCCCTTCTGAGGGCAGTAAACTTCCTGCTCCTGCAAGTGACATCCCCTCAGTACCAGTGGCAGTGGTAGCATACAATGTGCCTTCAGGAGCTACCATGGGCGGTGGGCAGTGCAGGGCTTTGCCCCCGGGCCCTAGCATCCTGGTACTGACACTGGGTTGACAACACTTTCTTACAGATAACGTTTTTGTGAGCTGGAATGGTTGGTCCTAAGGTTCCCGGGACACAGCAAGGCAAGTGTTTGTATGCAAAACATCACTTCATGATCTTGTTCAAACTGTACGTTTTTAATAACCAAGAAGTTGATTGCGCTAAATAACTTCTAATTATTACAGTTTTACTTTTTGACTGAGGTAGAATTGAGGATTTGGTGCTGCTGAATTCATGATGTGGAACTGGGCTGGCCCAAGATCTCCTCATGCCTGAGGCTGTATGTCAAATGTTGACTCCATGACCTGATGATGTGCCAGCCTCTGTCCTCCTCCAATGCTCCAATGTTCTAGCTCAGCATTCTCCTCCCCTCCACATTTCCTCTTCTGCCCCCCTCTTCCTTTTCCAATCAAGGGAATGAAAGAAGGAGGAGCAGTTGAAGTCAGCAGGCAGGCAGAGATGGCTGCCCCTCCCCCATCAATCTTCTGCCTGAGATGGCTGCTTCAGTTGGTCTTATGGATGGGATGGCCCAGATGTGAATGTACCCTTTTGTGTGTGGGGGGGGAGGCTGCAACTTTTGGCATAGTTTCAAGACTTCAGCCCTCTAGTCCATTTGAATTTGACATCTCTGATTCTCCTGAGACAAAAATCAATCAATTGTACTTTTTTTTTTCCTAGTTGGTACCTTTACCTTTTTAACATAGGACACAATCAAGTCTGTGAGCAATTCTATGCACATGTACTTGGAAGTAAGTTCCATTGAACTTAGTGGAAGTTATTTCTTAGTAAGCATGCACTGGAAGGGATGTGCATCGCTTCTGAGTTAAGAAGGTGTTCAATTGAAATTCAGGTGTTCTTCTTTTCATCCATGAAATGACAGAGGCTATAATGTTCTATAGAAACCTGGAGCCTTTCCTCATCGTATACGTAATTCACAGCTTGCGGGTACTTTTAACATGGTACAGGAAGTTAAGGCTATGATCAGACTTCTGCTCTTTCATGACAATTGATATGGCTGATTTCAGAGGTATATATCAACTGATTGCCATTGTCTCAGATGATTGATTAGTTTTGAAGTATTAATGTACTGTGCTGTAAGCATTAGCACAAAGGCTGCTGCTATTTTTCATCCTTGTACATCTTTTTAATAGGACTGCGAAATTACAGTACCTACGTTATGTATAGGCTGCCGGACAAGCTTCTTTTCAGTTCTTAATGTACTAATTCTTGATGAAAGAATCTGCCATTAGAGAGAAGAATGAGCTCTCTTGGAAGGCCATTAAGGCCAAATGATGTGTTTTTAAAATTCAGAAGGCATCTTAAAATATCCCATCTATTTGGACACGGTTTTAGAATGTGTTTATTAAACATTGCCCTTATTGCATGTGAAATTTCTTCTTTCTCTTTAGCATATGCATCAATCAAAAGTCTGCTCACTTATTTAATTTCCATCGCTTTCAGATCTGGGCTATTTTTCTGCTAAACATCAGAATACATGTAAGTCTAGAAGCTCAGCCCTTATCCCTTTGAGCAAGCCAGCTCAGTATTAATATCCAGGTTTAAAGAGCTCATAGAATGATCGATAGCATGTCAGAACAAATTTGACTAAGGAGATTAAATAATGGGAAAGAGGCCTTGCTTGAAGCTTCAGTGTTTCATTTATTATATTGATTTGGTATCTGGATAAAATATATTTTTAGTTCAATTAAAGTTGCACTTTTAAGTTCTGTTTTCTTTGCCACCCAAACACCACTAAGGACAGAAAGAACCACACATTGATTAATAGTAATCAGTGTATCACAAGTGTCAAACCGTTTTGATGTTCAGGGCTATTTCCCAGATGTGTTAGGCCTCTTTCTCATTTGATTCCTTATTTTTGTAAATGAAAATGTGTCCCCAGCAATCATAACATCTTTTATTGTGTCTTTCCTGATAAGCATCAAGAGTGTTTTCTCCAAGGTGTGTTAGGAAGAGAAATAACACCAATTACTGAAGGGACAATCCAGCTATAGTTAAGTACCTTAAAGCCACATCATAGATTCTCATATCCAGGATCGCTTCACGAACCCCACCACCTCCTCTATTATACATTGTCGATGGCTCCATACTGCCTGCTGTGTGCTGTATTCATTTCCTCTGCAATAGCATTCCCGCCAGTGATTGAGAAACAAAGAGAGAGTTTGTTCCCTTGGTTAAAGATAGACTAGCACAAAAGCATTGTCCTTAAGATGTGATGCGTTCAAAATATCCCTCAGCAGATGCAGTGTATAAAATTGCTAGGCTGCGTTCCGCATGGCACCTTAGTATTCATGCACATGCATTTGTTTACCTACACGCATCCAGATGACCAGATGCATCCACCCACTCTCTCCGAGATTTTACTTCTAGAGATCCTAACGGAGGACCTGAAAACAGAGAACGACAATGCTAGCAAATTGCACCCACCAGATTTTATCAAAGGGATCCCCGCAAGGCAAAAATAAGGACAAAATAGGGACAATGGTTTACTAGGGACAGGTGCCAGAAAATAAGGAACATCCCTGCTCAGTAGAGAGAGTTGTAGCCTATGGAACGTGGGTTGTCATCTTTTCTGTTCCACTTTGTGTTCCACAAAGAAAAAGGACTTGGCTGAAAGAGACTGCCGAGGCCAGGGGCAAGAATGGCTTTGAATTCAGAGCAATTCCTCTAGCCCAGTAATTTATTTCCAACAGTAACCAAACAGATACCTCTGGAAGTAGAGCATGAAAGTGATCGCCTTACCCTGCTGTGTGTCTCCAGCATAGATTGCTCCTAAGCATATTGCCTCTGGACTAGGGATAGGCAAATTCTCCTTGCCTCACCTTGGAATTCATTCTATTCGTTTTTGAGTTTTTCTGTAAAATGCTTCACAACAAATGAAAAAACAAACTCAAGTCTTTTAGAGTGTTCTAAGAAAGCTCAGAAAAAAATAAATAAATGGATGAAAGGAATTCTCCTTTCTTTGACAACTCTTCCAACGCTTTCCAAGCAAAACCTTCTTCATTATTGAGAAGGGGGGCTGTAACTGGCTGTTGGGAAGGGTCACTAGGGACAAGTGAGGGCTTGCCAGTCTCTCCCTAACTGGCATTGGTTCTCCTTGACTAAAAGTATAATTTCCAGTTAAGGGCGATGCCTGCAAGCACATCTTTCCTGTCTCTAGCAAGCACTTCACACTGCCTGGTGCTCCCTCCACCTTATCAGTGGCATCTTTTTTTTTAAGCTTATAAAGAGGGAGGACCAGCAGGGAGCGTGGCTAGATATGGAACAAACCCCATCAGAACTTAGATCAAATCTGGAGTGATCTGGACTCGGCTTGCAAAAAAAGCAAGGCTTTCCAAAATCTTCCTCTTCCAAAATTGCCCCCATCGCTACTCTAAATGTGGAGTCTGTAGCTCTTGGTCCACAGGCCATATCCAAGTCATGGCTATGTCCCTTGCAAACTGAAAAGTGTTTTTGTTGTTGCTCAATGTACAAGCAAACAGTAGAAATCAACACACTGCTTTGTTTCTAAACAACTGTCTTGCCAAGGACTGTTTAAAAAGGACTGAGCTGAAATGGGGAGGCCTGTTTTGCAAAAACCACCACCCCGTAACGACAGACCACTCTTGTCCCACTATAAAATACACCTCTTCCTTTCAGTAATTGTTTTCGAGGGTCTACACACTTGTGTCCACTTAAAGTGAGGGAGGAAATAATGCTCTTGCTCTGGTTTGGTTTGTGACATCATCACATTGCTAAAACGTGGTTGGGTGAATGATGCTGTGCTGTCAATGAGCCCTGATTGACTGGGAGTGCAATCCCGTCGAAGTTTAAAACGGCAGAGCAAGCACTCCGCCATTTCAAGCTGTTCGCAATGACTTTAGAGTAAGGGCGGCCAGCGCGGAGGCTGGTCTCCCTCACTCCACCACTGGATCTTCCCTGCGGCTGCTGGAGACGGTAAGTGCAGCACCGGTGGTGGCGGTCCGAGCGGGGAGGGAGAGGGGCCATTGGCCGAGCCAGCCCGGGGGGGGGGGCAAGGATAGCGGCCACCATATCCCGTCCCCTTCCTGGGCCGGCGCAGCCATTACACAGCTCCTCAGACTTGTGCCAGCTAAGTGGCTGCTGGAAATCCGAAGAGGCCCATTGGGGCCTCCCCACGTTACACCAAGGGAAGGGGATGAATGTAGACCTCCGAGCCGATCCTGGAACGGGGATAGGATCCAGCGGGCAGCCTGGGTCGCCCTCCGGATAGTTAGGCAGGATTGCACTGTGGATCATGTAACCAGTAAAAAGAACCCCACTCTAAAACAAAACACCAGACCAGTTGCCAAGGGGAACAATGTGAAGGACTGAAAGGTGAATTTTGAAGGTCTTTCAGATATAATTTACGTCCCCTCAACCCTCCTTTGGGCACCAAAGCTCATTGCCCAGAAACATTTACTACAGCCCTAATTTTAATTATATTAGCTTGGTTAAATATTATACAACAACTGGGGTTAAGACTGAGGGCCAGAAAAGAAAGCTGCAGCACTATTAACATTTCCTAAGGCAAATAAAAATCAAATAGAACTGAGATAGAAAACACAATTTATTAAGAAAATTGGCAGAAGCGTGTTGATGAACCACGTCCTCCTACTGTTTCAAAAACCACAGGGAGAAAGAAAGCAAATATCTTTGTCCCTTAAGGGATGAATACTATTTTCACAAATTAAACAAGATGGCATATACCCTGCTCCAGAGAATGAAACATGCTGTTATCAGTAGAACTTCCATTTTTGATAGGAAAGAAAGACCCAGGCTTACAACAGGTACGGCAATCTAACAATGCCCTTACGCCCACTAAAGCATTTTCCCCCTCTAAAACCGATCAGAAGGGGTATTGGAATATATTGCATCTTTTCTTGCTGCCGGGTCCTGTGAATCTGTTTTTCGCTGCTATGGATCAGTTAAAGCAGCATTCTATGTATGTAAAATAGAGCATTACTTTCCTACTCTGCCCTATTTGCCATATTGCCCCTTTATTGCTGGAAATACCATAGTGGATGATTGCACTGTTTTTCCTGCAAAGTTCGTAAAGGCCCCATAGAACTGGGTGTAAAGGGTTGTCTGTCTGTCCCAACTCAAGAGAGTCATTATTTATTATTTATTAATACATTATACCTCTATCTATCTATCTATTGATGGATAGATATAAAATTTATTTGTATAGCACCATCAGTGCGCAAGGTGATTTAAAATAGAAGAGGTTCCTGCCCCAATGAAGTCATGATTTAAAAACAGTCACAAGGGAGATAATAATGGAAGGGACATAAGAACATAAGAACATAAGAAGAGCCCTGCTGGATCAGGCCAAAAGCCCATCTAGTCCAGCTTCCTGTGTCACACAGTGGCCCCACCAGATGCCTCAGGGAGCACACGAGACAACAAGATACCTGTGTCCAGTCGCCACTCCCTTGCACCTGGCACAGAGAAAACCCACTTCTAAAACCAGGAGGTTGCTTATGGCTTGTAACCTGTGATGGTCTTTTCCTCCATGAATTTGTCCAAACCCCTTTTAAAGGCATCTAGGCCAGGTGCCATCACCACATCCTGTGGCAAGGAGTTCCACAGATGAATCACACGCTGGGTAAAGAAATATTTTCTTTTGTCTGTTCTAACTCTCCCTCCACTCAATTTTAGTGCGTGTCCCCTGGTTCTGGTGTTGTGCGAGAGGGAGAAGAATTTCCCTCTATCCACTCTCTCCATCCCATGCATAATTTTATAAGTCTCAATCATGTCCCCCCTCAGGCGCCTTTTTTCTAGGCTGAAAAGCCCCAGACGCTGTAGCCTTTCCTCGTAAGGGAGGTGCTCCAGCCCACTAATCATTCTGGTCGCTCTTTTCTGCACCTTTTCCAATTCAGCTATATCCTTTTTGAGGTATGGTGACCAGAACTGGACACAATACTCCAGATGTGGCCTTACCATCGATTTGTACAAAGGCATAATGATATTGGCCGTTTTATTCTCAATCCCCTTTTTAATGATCCCGAGCATGGAATTGGCCTTCTTCACAGCCGCCGCACACTGGGTCGACACTTTCATCGACCTGTCCACCAGGACCCCAAGATCTCTCTCTTGATCCGTCACAGACAACTCAGAACCCATTAGCGTATATGTGAAATTTTGGTTTCTTGCCCCAATGTGCATCACTTTGCACTTACTTACATTGAAGCGCATCTGCCATTTTGCTGCCCATTCTCCCAGTTTGGAGAGATCCTTCTGGAGCTCTTCACAATCCCTGCTGGTCTTTACCACCCGGAAAAGTTTAGTGTCATCCGCAAACTTGGCCACCTCACTGCCTATCCCCAAGTCCAGGTCATTTATGAATAAGTTGAAAAGCACCGGTCCCAAGACCGATCCTTGGGGCACACCGCTTTTCACCTCTCGCCATTGTGAAAATTGCCCATTGACTCCCACTCGCTGTTTCCTGGTCTTCAACCAGTTCCTAATCCACAAGAGGACCTGCCCTCTTATTCCCTGACTGTGGAGTTTTCTCAGGAGCCTTTCATGAGGGACCGTGTCAAACGCCTTCTGAAAGGGATGGGGATGATGCCAGGGTAGATAGGGAAGAACATACGGTACTATTATTTCATATACACTACTTAGTAGTTGTAGGAAACTAGAGAGCCTCATTATGATACAAATGCACAGTTCAGCTAACAAGGACTATTGCACAAGTCCATGCTGAATTACCAGGTAAGAAGTTGGATTGCAATCTTTTGTTGACCCTGAAAATTCTACACATGATCCTATGTTATCTGGTGTGCTTCCAGAGGCATCTGGTGGGCCACTGTGAGATACAGGAAGCTGGAATAATTGGGCCCTTGTCTTGATCCAGCAAGGCTCTTCTTATGTTCTTATGAGTGAGAAACAGAAGCTTAGGATGGGATTACAGAGATAAAAGCCGGCTTGATTCCTAATGAATGAATGAATGAATGAATGTCACATGGTACAGGAAACAGGTTTAGCCCCAACCCAGTGAAATCTCAAATTGCATTCCTTTACCTTCTACTATATATGGGTAAATATCAATTCACTCCTAGGTGAACAAGCAGAGCACCTCACTTGGGAATGCCCTTGGGGCAAGAGAAAAACTGCTTTGACACCCAACGCTGGGTAGCCTGCTGTCAACTAACAAGGATCCACCCTGCCAGGAAGAGGGTTCAATAAGTCTCTGTACACAGAACACAAACAGATGTACAATGTACCAGTGATTTAATGAATCTCAATTTAACAGACTTTGGAACCAATGGATGTTTTCTGCTCCACTGAAAACTAGCCATCTGCATTTTGCTCACACGTGTCTCAACTGTCTTCAATGCATTCAGAATTAATGGACTTCCGGCATTAACTGACATCCCTTCCCCCATTACAGCACAATCCTATCCAACTTATACCACTGGTGTAACCAGCGGGGGAGGGCAGGGTGGGAGGATTGGGGGGGAGGGGAGATTTGAATCCCCTTTCCGTTCTGGGGCCTCCCATTCTCGCTGCACCGCTGGTTACCCCGATGGTGTTATTTGGATAGTATTGCGCTGCTAGTCTGTTAAATTGAGGGCTCACTGCATTGTATGCACATGTACCACATGTTCCTGCCATATATGCACATACACCATGCACACAATCCCACATCATAATGTTGCTAGTATTCAATGGTCTGCTTGGCATCTCAATGAAAATATATTGAGTCGCTGCCGGATACCTCTTTCCATGAAGAGTAATTAAATCATACATAATGTTTTAATGCAAAGCAATATGGTCTGATTCCATATTCTTGCAAACAAAGACCACTGAGCCCCATATCAATCAACTGCTTCTTTTCTGCAGTCCTGGACAATAGCACAATTTAACACCAAAAGGTTAATATCCCCAATAAACCCCAAAAAATGCATAATGAAAATAAATTAGTGAATTATCTCATAACTTACAATTAGCCAGTGGTGCAGTCGTGCAGACTCTCCCCTCCTTATAAAGTAAATGTAGTTCGTAATTAAAAATTAGTGTGAAGGAGCTGACGCTCCTTAATCAGTTTTTTCAAGAGAATTGTCATAGATTGTTCTTAAGTTATTACAAATTAATATACACTGGAATATCAAAATCTCATCAAGTCCAATTATCCAAGGAGAGGAAGCTCAATACCATTAAAAACATATACAGAATGAAAGGTTGAATATTAATTTTCCTTCGGAAAGCTAACAAATAGCTTCACTGTGTAAGAAGTTCACTAACAATCAGCTTCATTATTTCATACACAATTCTGCTGGCCTCTCTAGCACCATTTCATTCATCACAGAATCACAAAATTGGAAGGATTCCAACAGCATCATCTTGTTCAAAAGTAACACAAGTCCAGATATACTGTCCCTAAGCTGCCTTTGAAAGATTCTTCTCCAGCTGGTTGTTAAAAACTTGTCAAAAGAAGGTGGGGGAGAAGGAAGGAGAAACCCCACAACAACACTCAACCTGTTCAATAGCTCAGACAGCTATTGTGAGTTTGAAAGCATGTGATTGCCAATGATCCATTCACCCACACACAACAATAAAACTTCTTGAAGCATCTATGTTTGAACACAACAGGGGAGCAATAGAGACCTGCACCCCATGCAATCAATTTGTATAGTGCAATTCTATGTATGTTTACACAGAAGTAAACTCCACTGAGTTCCAGTTATGTGTGCATCAGATTGCAGCATTTGCCTTCAAACGTTTGTAGTATTACAGCCCAATCCTATTGGGCTGCCCCGCTGGTGGAATGAGCGTTCCGCAAGTGCTGACTGCCTTATGACGGTCATAAAGAGCACTCTGGAAGCGCGAAAAAGCATGTACTGCCAGAGCACCAGCGGGAAGGCCAAAGCCTTCCCACACATGCCAGCAGATCCCCCTGGATTCACCGAAGCAGGTAGGTTGGCTGGAAGGCAGGGCGGGTGGGGGGGGGCAGAACGGAGATGTGAGTACAGAACGGGGAGGCAACAGGGCAGGAGATCTGCAGATAGGGTCTGGGAAGGGGGCATGTTTGGTGGCAGCGGTGGCTGCCAAATCCTAACCCCCTTCCCTGAACCTCATCCCACGGTGTGGGTCCACGCAGACCTGCACCAGCGAATTCACTAGCACAGGTCTGAATAGAACCACCACCACCCCACACTGCAGAGGCTTGGCCCCGAGTAAGGGCAGGAATGTTCCCTTACCCAGAGGAGACCTCCGCAACTGCCCACCTGCAGGATGCAGTGTGAGCCATTTCGGCGCTGCTGCATTGGTGGGGGGGGGGAAGAGGGACGTTCCAAGCGTTGAGACAGATCCACTGAACAGCCTGCATGACTCTTGTTAGAACAAAATAATTAGTCATTGTGTATTGAGGAATCTCAAGTGACTAAGCACTAGGAAGACAAAGTTCCTGTCCATGGGAACTTTTCCCCACCTCTCCCTACCTCCTAATACTTGAGTCAAGAGACATAACATTCCATCTCTTCTTGCCTTTCCACAACCATCTCTTTCTCTTTTCAGTAGTACTTGGAAAGTAAGGATGCCCTACGTCTTTGGCAGAGGACTTGATTTGCATGCTTAAGGTCACAGATTCAACACTTTGCACATCCACTTTAAAGTTCCCAGGTAACTGAGCTGGGAAAGCATCTGACTAAGGCCTTGGGCAATCATTGCCCATTAGAGATGACAATAAAGGGGTACATGCACCAGTGGTCTAACTCACTATATGCAAATGTGAAAAGACTCCATCCCTCGTCTTTCCTGCCTGATATCACATGGCCTCATTTTTCTTTTCTTTCTATTGGCTTCTTTGTACATTAATAATCCTATTTTTCACCTGCTTTCTCTATTATTTAAACACATGGTATTCAAATGCCAGGCTTAACTCTGCTCCCTTATAATGTGCTATGGGGTCATTTTAATGTATAAATAATATAATGTATAAAACCATCAATATCTCCCAGGTTTAGACTTGCGTATAAATTCAATGTACATCCATATAAGTGTGCACGAGATTGTAGCCTCACATATGAATTTTCCTGCAAACATACAGAATGCAGAATTTGTCCTTATTTTATAAAATCCAATCTGCTGGAAGTATTCCACCAGCTTTAACTGCTGCAAAAGCGCCGTAAGCACTTTCCGGCAGCACACTCAGTAGTGCGCTGCCAGGATACCGGCAGGAAGGCCAGTGCCTTCCCACCCGCGTCATCGGCTCTCCCACCAGAGCAGGTAAGTCAGCGGGAGAAGCGGGAGGTGGGGGAGGGCAGAATGGGGCAGGAAGGAAGCAGAACAGGGCAGGGAGGCTGAGGATCTGGCGGTAATGGTGCGAACCGGATCCTATCCCCTTTCCTGCTACCTCCCCGCTCTCTCCCTCCCTCCTCGGACCTGTGCTAGCAAAATCCCTAGCGCAGGTCCGAGGAGACCCATTATGGAGCGGGAGGCTTACAGGAGGTGTAAGGGGCTTTATCCCCTTTCACCTCTGTACTAATCCACCACCCCGCTGGACACAGCACACCCATTTTTGCTGTGGCTGCATCTGCGGGGGGAGGGAGGGAGAGGATAAGCTTTTACAAAAGGATAAGCTTTTACAACAATATATCTACAACAAGATATATAGTCAAACATATAGAGGATTCAAAATGCCCTTTGTTGCTGCTTTAGAATCTTTATTGTTCAAGCTGTTCTATTTGTCATGATGGTTATTTATATACTATAGAGAAATTGTAACAAAATTGCAACCAAGTTTGGAAATAATATATTTTGAAAAGGGACTACAGGGAGATTCCTTGGAAAAAATGGTATCATCAGTTTCTAATGAATATTTCAGTACTTGTCAGAGAACCCATTTAGGAGGAGACCAAAACAGCTTTCTAATTTTCTTTACAGCTTTATCATATCCCCCTCACTCCCAAGGACAACAGTTGGCCAGAGTAACTGGCCCATGATTTTACATCTCCGCTAAGATGATTTATCATTGCATGGAACAACTTATTTTCTCAATGATAAAAATATTTGCATTTGTATGGAAAAAAGGTTAAAGAACAACTGAGACAATTCTCTACGACGTCAAACTACCTATCCTTGGAGTAGAGCCTGCAGCTGCTTAATACAATGATTTGAAACCAGGAGTAAGGAATCAGATTGTATCGATCTAACCAAGACTGCAAAAAGGTGATTTTTTTTCTAGTAGAGCAAAGGTGGAGAATATTCACATATCTATTTATATATGCATTCAGATATTTTTGTGACTCATCCAGAAGCAACACACAGTAACACTTTTGGGAAACAACTTTTCATTATTATTAATTCTAACCATTTCTACAGTTTATTATGGCTTGATCCAAACAACATGACTAGTATTGTGCTCCCAGATTAACCTTGACTTGTGTTTCTCATACAGTAACCCCGTCACTGCCACAACAAGTTTGTAATATAACAATTGGGTGATGAGGGTCTGCTATTCAAAAGAAGCCACTAATTCCAGTAGACATGCACAAGTTCTCGGATCTTGGGTCGTGGCCAATACGGAGAGAGAAAACATCCATCGAGTGTCCTCTGCTTTTGCATATACTGTATCTGTATATTTCACATACAGCTAGTGTCCCCCATTTTACAGGTGGCGAAAATGGGGGAGGGCACTTTTGATGATGCTGGGGAATGGGTTCCTTGACATTTTCAGTGGGGGTGGTCTGGGTAGGCTCCCTTTTGCCCTTGATTTATAACCTAAACCAAAATTTAGGAAGGGTGAAAATCATGGCAGAGCAAAATCATCATGGAACAATAAAGGAATTGATGAGTAGAAATTAGTTCCTCTTTTGTTAGGGAAAGCTTGCAAACCTGAGGCTCACTCATATCCCACATTATGTGGCACCAGCATACCAGAATTCACATTTTTGAGGCTTTAGAGACTGGGGTTCAACTCATCTTAACCACGGAATGAATGGCCTTCTACAAATCGTAGAACTCAGCTTCATTTGGAAGAGCGGACACAGCTCAATGGTACAGCACATTCTTTTCACTCAGTTTTCAGGTTCAGTCCCTGACATCTCCAGCAAAAAGGACCAGGGATGGAAAGACCCTGCACCTGAAGGTTTGGAGTGCTGCTGCCGGGCCGAGTAGACAATGTTCAACTAGATGAGAAATTGTCTGACTCAGCATTTGCCAGCTTCATCTATTAGTGGGAGAGAGTTCATAGCTTGATGGTACAGCACATGCAGAAAGTCCCAAGTTCAATGTCGAGCACCTCTGGTGAAAAAGGACCCTGGGTAGGACCTCTGCTTGAGAATGTGAAGTCTGCCAGACAATACTGACAATACTGAGCCCAAATGGATCAATGACTAAACGACACATTTGTCTAACTGCCCAATCCTATCATTTCCACACAAGAAAAAGTGCATGCTGTATCCAGCAGGGGGCAGAGTGGGAGGATTTGGAAGGGAACAGGGATGTAAATCGCCTTACACCTCCGTAAGCCTCCCTCTCTGCAATGAATTCCGCTGGAGCAAGTCTCCTCCTGCATCCACCTCTTCCTGCAGCCTCCCCGCCCTGTTCCACACCCTCCCTGCCCCATTTTGCCCCTGCTCTCCACCCCTCCCATCTCCCCACTGGATTACTTGCTCTGGTGGGTGGCCACCTGCATGCGGGAAGGCTCCAGCCTTCCTGCCAGAAGCTACTTTGCAGCAGTTTGGAGGGAGGGAGGGGTTTTGGTGGGAAAATGGTACGGGGGGGGGAGAATTAGCCTCCACAGTTGCAAGCAGAATCAGACCCTCTGCAGCTGCTTTGTGTGATGGAAGCTTAGATTTTAAGCATTTCGTAAAAACACATTCAGGCAAGTTTGTACCTTGGCCCTCAGCATAAGGCGGCTTCATGAGTATTTCTGTTTTCAAGTGTAAACTGTGGCTTACATTCATGCACATCATTATGTTGTCGTGTAGAGAAACATATTAACAGTGGTAATGAAATGATTTATCATTGCTGTTGTGACTCTGAAGTGAGAAATAATACGGCAGGTAATTTTTGATATCCTTTTAATAACAAAGCGGGAAATAAGAGACATGCCGTGCCTCGCCGTACCTATCCAAAGACAGCTAGCTTATGATTTGCTCAGCATGACAGAAAGACGAATGCCACTTTCAAAGTAAAGCCAGGTCATATTTATCTAAATCTGCAAGGAGACCTGTCAGTAAAATCAGGCATATCTCCTGAAGCTAGAAGTCTACCAGTGACACCTTAACAGAAGACAAGCATATGCAATGCATTATTATTAAAGGAATGTTAGGCACATTGTAACGTCTCTTGAGACACTTAAGGACAGAGTTTTATTGCCAAAGCACTCAACTCCTGCCATATTATTTCTATGCAAATATGTGTAGAGGAATCAGCATCAGACCAGAAACCTCTTCCTGCAGCGCCGGGACGACAATCATTTATCTGCATCCGGCACCGAGTGGTGCAAAATGACGCCGCTTTGTGATAGAGACTTAAACTAATATGCAGAATCACCTCCACAAGTGCAAGGGAATATTAAAGATTCTATCTTGCTGACAGCTTTTCATCAAGGCTTCAGAGCGCGCGAGGAATTGGAGGCTAATCCACATTGTGTATCATTGGATACTGTCATTTTCACACTCTACAGCTGCCTCGCAGAGTTGACTTGAAGAGTAATTACTGCTGAGATAAGCCTTTTTCTGGAATACGTGCAATTAATTCTCCCTGTAAAAATGGGGAAGGGAATCTGACACTTTAATAATGTTTAAGTACACCTAATCTATTTCTTTTCTACTCAGATGTTTCCTAAATATGAGGAAGAAAGAAGATTTGAAAGTACTTACAGCTGTCTCTTCTTATGTAAATCATCCATAGACCTATAATATCGTATCATAAAGTAGCCAACGTGAAATAAGATCACAAATTATAATAGAATGCAGAACAAGTAAGGAATTATCATAAATATGAATGCACATGATTTTCTTGCGTACAGCCATTACTCTTATCAAACAGAGATTATCATGCTATTAAACGTTCAAGGGCATGAAATTTAATTCAATTTCTTATATGTATTTTGAGCAGAATTAAAATTAGTTCTCTATTTCTATCTACCTTGCCATACAATGTATATACTTGCATATTTTTTGTTAGTTAACTTTTTTCCGAAACAATCTTCATTGTAATGAATCAAGAAACACTTTAGAGAAGTAGGGCTATAGCTAGCGTAAACGAGCATGACTGTTTCATCAGCACGGGTTGAGAATCTGGCTTAAAAAAAAAAAAACAGAAAAAAATATTTGATTATTTTATCAGTCATCCTGTATAAAATAGGTACAGATCAACAGACAAGCAGCTTTGAAATCTATAGCACTTATACTATATTATGGAGGTAGGGACAGGAACAGGCAAACTTGTGTGAACAAGCTTCATTCTCAGGAGAAACATATGCTATGTTTCTAATGCTCCTGATTTCAGATTCATTGTCAAGTTAAAAGATGTTAATGCCTGCCATAGATTTAATCACTCAAGATTAACACAGGACCTCTACTTCTACTGCATATGTTCCAACAGCTTGTTCTAAAGGTATTAAATACCTCCTAAGCAGTAGCAGCACAGAGGGCTCAATCAGAGGCGTAGCCAGGCGCCCCTGCTACTGTGGCGGAAAAGCCCGCCGCCCCATTATGCAAATTAAATAATTAATTTGCGTAATGAGTTTCGGGTTTTTTAAAAGGTTTTTTTAAAGGTTTTAAATGCTAACGGGGCTTCTAAAAGGGTATGTGTGGTTTGCGCAAACTTATCTGTAGTTCTAGGACCCTCCAGCGACGATCAGGGGCGCAGATCGTCCCTCTGCAGCTCTACTCCCCGGCATGAACTCTGCAAAGCGCCCAGGAGCGCGCTGCGGAGTTAACGCATGCGCAGAGCGACGATTGGAAACATCGTCGCTCTGCGCATGCGTTAACTCTGCAGCGCGCTCCTGGACGCTTTGCAGAGTTCATGCCGGGGAGTAGAGCTGCAGAGGGACGATCTGCGCCCCTGATCGTCGCTGGAGGGTCCTAGAACTACAGATAAGTTTGCGCAAAGCACACATACCCTTTTAGAAGCCCCGTTAGCATTAAAAACCTTTAAAAAAAACCTTTTTAAAAACCCGAAAAAGGGAAAAAAAAACAAAAGTTAAGGAGGCTCCCGCCCCCCACGGAGCCTTTCCGCCCCAATACCCTGGGGCCCACCGCACCACCGCCCCATATCAGACGACGCCTCTGGGCTCAATCCTATCCAAATTTCCAGCACTGATGCAGCTGTGCCAACAGGGTGTGCGCTGCATCCTGCAGTGGGAGGGCAGCGATGCAGGCCACCTTAAGGTAAGGAAACGTTTGTTCTCTTATCTCGGGACTGCATTGCAGCTGCATTGGCGCTGGAAAGTTGGATAGGATTGGACCCTGAAAGTATATTCTTTATAGGTCAGCCAGGAGGCGATATTTTGTTTTTCCCCATTGAAGTGGAGGGTCCTCCTGGTGTTGTGTATGTTTTTAATGTTCTGCAAAAGGAGAATTGGACTGAGTATGGATTCTAACAATGACTGAGAGATTTTAACTGTTTAGTCAATATAATGATACCGATAGGAAAGTTGTGTATGCTAATGAGATGTTCTCAGTAGCTATTAATGCAGGGACTCCAATATAATCCCTAACTGCTATAATGGTTCTTGTGGTGTGCAGGGTGTCTGGAATCTAACTGGCTGCAGCGTACCTATTTTCAGAATTCCATCCTGTGATTACACCAGGCTGATAATTGTGCCACACAGAATGCACAATGTGATATGCCATGTGACAGCCTGGGCTGGCCCAAGCTGAATCCATGTCTCAGAAGGCACATTCCCTTGTCACATCCATCCCATTGTCACCTCCATTTTTTCTAAGGTTGCTTGCACATGCACCTTCTCCTTCATCTTCTTCCGCTGCTCCTGCCTTCTCCAAATCTTCCTGCTCCCTCCCTGTTTAAAAATGCTACCAAGCTCAGGGAGCAAGTGAGGAAGAGATAAAGTTTCTTGAAGAGTGGGAAAAGACACACAATGGGGATGGAATAAGGTGGCTGGTCAAAAAGGCATGTGAAGGCAGAGCCACTCAGAGGAATTTTATCAGCGGGTACAAGTTTATTTCCGGCCTCTTCATGTGAATTTGGCTCCTGGGTCCGCCCTTTTTTGTTATGGGGCCCCTTTTTGACCCCGGACCCAGGTACGATTGTACCAACCCCCCTCGCAGAGGCCCTGTGTGCAGGGTACCCACAAGGCAGCTGTACCAGACTGTCCATCTCACCAGCACGCTGCCTGAAACAGCTGCATCACCCAACCTCCAGAGCAGGGCAATCCTAGAGATAGGTGGGAGTGGAAATAGTTTTAAAGATGCTGTCTTAGGGCAGCAATCTAGGCTCCGTTACACTGTCCCAGAGGATGCTTGCTCTCATGCTTGTGTCAACAGCCCATTCTTCTATCTACACGATGGAAGAAATGCTAACATCAAGGAGGTTTCAGCACAATATATCAACAGAGTGCAATTTTGCAGTGAGAAAACCTGCCAGCCTCTTTGTAATATATTCTTCAGACAAGACTGATGTTGCATCAGTACGCCAGTAATGCACAAAAGTTTGATGTTCTCTGTATTCCATTTTGTCACTTAATTTTATATACTAATTACATAATACATCATTCCTTAATGTAATCACATCTGAAAACAGAACACAGATAACCAGTATATATTGCAGAAGCACTGAGTAAGGGCTCTTTCATCCTTGCAAACAAATTAACTTTTTCCATGCAAACTGAATTAAGCTTCTCATTTATGAATACAGTATACAAGAACGTGTATGGAAAAATGTAGATGCCATGTAAAGTGAAAGCAAATAGCCAATTAGGTTTGTCTACTGTCACACTTTAGAGACAGTAATAATAGCCTGAAATCAAAGATCATGTCCCTAAGTGAAAGTTGCTCCTGGTGTGTGTGTTTCATTCGTTTCCTTCCAGGCTGCAGCCTCCCCGGTCTCATCACACAACGCTCCAGAGAACCTTGCGATCTTCCAGAGCAGCTTTTCAGAAGGGACCACTTGCCGAGGTCCTCTTCGGTGATCCAGAAATTGCAATTTTCCATTACTCAGCAACTAGACTGCTCCATGAGCAGTCGTTTTCAAGTCAGCTGATGGGATGGGATGGGACGGGAGTGTGGGATGCGACTCTCTGGCTCAAATCTTGGGTCACAGTTACTTACAAAACAATATGAATAGTCAAACAGAGATAAGATTGAAACCTGGTTCTTGTAATTTTGCCAAACAAAAAAAAACACCACCCTCTTTTAATGGACGGGAATAGAGCACAAGTGAGTTATAAACAAGGTTATAAACTGCTTATAATTATATACAATTATACTTATAAGTTTACTTACACACACACACACACACACACACACACACACACACACACACACACACACAAAACATTGAATACATTTCCATTAAGAATACAAATACGGATAAAACATTAACAGTGCAATCCTATCCAATACCGGTGCAGCATGGTGCCAGACACATGCCATATCCAGTGCTGGAGAGGAGCGGGCTGGGGGTCTCACCAGAGTAAGGGGACATTTGTCCCCTTACCCCAAGTAATGCCCCAGTCTTCACTACGGGGCTAGTCGGGTCAGCACCACCTATTTCAGCGGCGCTGGCCCAAGAAGCTCTGTGTCAGGCCTGGAGGCCTGGGAGGGAGGTTAGGATATGGTGTCCGAAATGCCAATAAAGGTTTCTGAATTCTGGTATGGTGTCTGATAAGGATGCCGATCCCAACCCCTCCCAGGCCCAATCCACCCACTATCCGCCCTCCACCCACCCTCCCCCAGCGCCACTCAGAGCGGGACTTACATGCTCCACGGCGCTAGCCTCCCTCTTCAGCAGGCGATGCTGGCCTAGACGTTGCCGCTGCCTGCTTGCCAGGTGACGCAAATGTGCTTTATAGCACATTTGCGATACCTTAGGCCAGTGCCAAGGTTGCAGCTACGGTGCCAGCTATGCTTAGGATTGCGCTGTAAGGCACAGAAAATGAAAAGTGCAAACTAATACAAGGTAGCTAAACTTAAAGTTTGACTTCCAGCCCACTTATACTCCAGATACGCCTGCATATCTTTACACAGAGCAATGCAACAACAGCCTAGAAGTCCGCCTGCCAACGATCGTACCACAAATGCTAGTGCAACACCAGAAAAACTCCACACTGACATAGCTCAGTCATCACTTGGATGCCAGCACAACTCCGCTGGTAGAAAGGCCAATGGAGGGGGGGGGGAGAACTGGAGCATAACATGAGAGGGACAAGGGAGGGACCCCCCCCTTCACATACTGGACATGCCCTCAACGCCAGAAAAACACTATGTGAACAACAGAGCTGGCATAGGTAGGAGTAACCAGGAAAAACAGGGATGGGATAAACAACAGAAATGTCTGCTCTGAGAGAAAATAAAAAGTACACTTAGCCATTTTGCTGGATAGCTTTTCCTCAGAACACACTATTCATAGTCAATCGCCAGGAACACATGTACTGTTCTGTCAAACACCACACAGAGAGGTGGCTTTTCTCTCACAGTGATTAACGTCTCTGACACTGCAAGGCAACTGTCAATGCAATCTTCTAAAACAAACAGCCACTATCAGTGTGCCTGGGTAGTAGCCCTTTCTGAGCTGGACAATTCCTGGATATCAAGGGTCATAAAGTCCACCTGAATCAGCGTCAGTGATTAATATAGCTCAAAGCTATCCATCTTACAATAAGTATGAAGCTTTATTTATTTATTGGTTCCCAGGAAGTGACCTTGTCAGGTAGAGTGAATACCAAAAGCAAACAAGGGATGCACCTTGCTTACCAGCTCTTCACGGAGTTGGGAAATGAGCTCATCTCTCTCCTTCAGTTGCAGTTTCAGTGCCGAGCATTCGTCTTTCATTATATCCTATAAAAACATCAAAAGAGATGTTATAATAGACTTACTGCCTTTTCCTTTAGTGCTCCTGACAAGAAAAGGCAGCTTCAAACAGTGCGAGATAATTACATCCAAGTAATGAAACTCAATGCCCCTCTACCATGTGCGATATTTTTAATAACATATTCTAAGTTTGCAGTATAAACAACCTAATGCATTCAAAGATGTTATATACAAAGAGATAGGAACAGCTCCCTGTGCGTTAAGTCCATTTTGTTAGTGTCTGATTCTTTTAAGCCTTTCATTGAAGCTCCTGTCAGGCGTCTCTTTATTTCAGCGAAGGAACAGATGGCCGTAAAATTTCATAGTTCTGTTCGCACAAAACAGCATTGCCGAAATTTCACTTCAGATGCGTTACTGGGATTAAACACACACACAGGCACACACACACACGGACACACACACGGACACAGACACAGACACAGACACACACACACATCACAACCACCACAACCACCAAGCCTGTAGACAGAAATAAAGAAAGAGAGGCACAGGCCCATTTCCAGCAACAGAAAGGAAGCAACACTTCCATTAATAGAAAGAACTCACCATGACAGTCAACAATATTTCTACAGAGTCAGACCTAGTGATCTGTAGGTGAGTTTAGTACACTTCTAAATGAGATTCAAATAACACAGGTTATTGGCTGGGCTTGGCAAGGGGCATGAAATTAAACCGATATAGAAAGTGCGCATGAAAATGCGGAGGCTGAAACCAGAACAAGTTTCTTTACTATCAGGGTGCATCTACACTGCAGAGTTAAATGGGTTTTGTCATCATCCCTCTCCCCAAAGAACCTTGGCAAACTGTTGTTGTATTTATTTCAATTGGATTTTTAATATATCCTACCCTTAAAGTTTGAGGCACATAATAATATGTTATGTGTCCATCCCTTCTATGGAGGGGTCATCCCTAACGGAGAGTTCACCACACTCTCAACAAACCACACTTCCTGTAATTCTTCAGAGGAGCCATTGTATATGTTGGTAGTGAAGTTATGCACTCAGAGGACTGACATAGGGAGCACACCAATCTGACAAGTTTGCACTGTGGGTACACTAAGTCCCCAAGATATGTACTAGTTTGTACTATGAACTAGTTCTATATTGGGGGTTTGTCTGGAATTCGGAACATGTGTATGTTGAAACAACAGGCTCTGGCTGCACAGCACTATTGCGCCTGTGCAAAAGCACCACAATGGACAGACTGCACCTGCATGAAAGTCCAGACATGGCCATCTATAACTCGTAACTCGGAGACCCAGTGTATTTGTCCAAGTGAATTAATTATTCAAAGTTTCCTGTCCTGTTGAAGTGCAGAAACTCAAAATCAGCAATGTGGCATTTGCAAGGCAACATGACAACGTGTCAGGTCAGAGTTACAGGACCCTTCAATTTAGCTTGCATTCTGGAAGTATAGACCCATATCACTGGCTGCTACTGATAAATCAGCATTAATTACTAACTTTTCTGATGTTAAACATTTCACTGTTCCAAGCTCATACGTTTTGTTGTGATGAGAAAATAGATTGGACAACATTAACGTCCCAATTCTAATGGGGCTGGGCGGCAGAGGAATGTGACTGCCGTAAAGCAGACAGTGCCAGCTGTAAAAGGTGCTCTGACAGTGTGCGAATTCCTGCGATGCTGGAGCAGCAGTGGGAAGGCCGGAGTCTTCCTGCGCACCCCAGAAGAAGCTGTTGATGGAGGTAAGGTGGCAGGTGGGGGGGCGGGGGCGGCGGAACAAGGCTGGGGGTGAGTGGATTGGGTCTGGGAAGGGGGTGAGTTCAGTGGCAGTAGCAGCCACTGAATCCTAACCCCCCCCTTACCGGACCAAATCCCGCAGCGCAGGCCCATGCAGACCTGCGCATACAATTTCATTAGTGCAGGATTGAGTAGAACTGCCAGTGCTAGGGAGGCTAAGACCTCCACAACTGCCCCCCGCAGGATACAGCAGTAGACATTTTGGCGCCTCTGCATCGGTATGGGGGGGGAGAAAAAGGTTGGGCTGTCATTCTGAAATCCTATGTACACTTTCTTGGGAGAAAACCCAGCCAAACTCTGTTGGGCGAGGTTCTGAATAAGCATGGTGTTTTAAAACGGGGGGGGGGGGGACAACAACCCAGAACCAGCCACCAATGGAATTACATATTCAAATTATTATAGAAAATATTTGTCCAAAAAGATATGAAAAATATTTATGCATCTCAAATGTAACTCTTCTTCTAGAGCAGGGGTTCTCAACCAGTGGTACTAGTACCACCAGTGGTACTATCCGACTACTGATGGTACTCTATTCGCTGGACCACTGGAACTCCACTCCAACACGGTGCTTTCAGCAGAATGCTTTCGCTCACGAGAGGCTCCTGCCATTGGCCGAGCCTCTCAGGAACGCTGAGAAGGGCCCTCCCACCTCCCAGAGTCTCCTTCTGCATTCTCTGGCCTCCGAAAACCTGAAAACCCAGGAGTAACTGGCGATGATGTCATTGCCAGTCACTTCTGGTGGTGGACAGTGGCACCGGAGGTGGTACTCGGCCGGGAAGGGGTTGAGAACCCCTGTTCTAGAGTTTTGCGAGGATAGCTTTTAGTGAATTGTTACAATAACTAAATTTTAAATAAGGTGGATACTGTTCACATTAACCATAGCACAACCGTTTAATGCTCTATGTTTACTTAACAAACACTGACTACACTCCACCAAGGCATCCCCATGCACAAAAGCAGAGCTTCCTCTGTGGCACAAGTGAAGGAATGTTTCCAGAAATACCTTTATTGTTGCCAGATACGAGAATGATGCAGGAATGGGGTTGTTGTTGTGGGGAAGGAAACCTCACTTATGCATTACCTGACGTAGCTCTGTGGTTGCTCTAGGCAGTACTGTATATCCAATCCATCACCTGCCCATATAGGTAGGACTGACTGCATAGTTACTATAGTGACTACATCTGGGCAGCCAGTTAGGTATGCTGTCAACATGGTACAAAACCAAACAATCCACCATCACCTTATTTATTTATTTATTTATTTATTTATTTAAATAATGTTTACTCCGCCTTTCTCCTGATAAGAGCAATCAAGGCAGCTTACAACATGTTAAAATACATAATAAAAATACAATAATTAAAAAGCCTGCCCACCATGTCAGACATCGAACACCAACCTGAATAAAAACGTCTTGAGGCCCCGTCGAAAGGTCTCTAAAGAGATCTTTCTTAATTCCAGGGGGAGGGAATTCCATAGTTGGGGTTCCACCACTGAGAATGCCCTATTCTTCGCCGCTATTCCCCTCACCTCCGTCAATGGCGGCACGGTTAACAGCCCCCCCCCCCCGATGACCTCAGAGTACGGGTCGGATTATAAGGAAGGAGGCAGTCCCTCAAATACGCTGGTGCCGAGCCGTAAAGGGCTTTAAAAATCAAGCACTAGCACTTTGAATTGTGCCCGGAAATGAACCAGCAGTCAGTGTAGCCACAGAAGCAAGGGCCCGACTGAGTCAAACCAACAAGCCCCGGCAGCCACACAGGCAGCCGCATTCTGCACTAGTTGCAGTTTCCGAACAGTCTTCAAAGGCAGCCTCATGTAGAGCGCATTGCAGTAATCTAATCTAGATGTCACTAGGGCATGGGTCACTGTGGCCAGGTCTGCATAACGGTGGAAGATGTAGCTGTTATCCAGACTGCCATGGGAGCAACACCACAAGTAGCAACAGGAGTATCGCATAAAGCAACATGGATACAGGGCCTCAGTCACTTTATGCTAGATTAGAACAAGGCATCAAAACTGAACCAACACTGGTGAACCTGGATTCTTCAACAGTATTAAAAAAAAAAACCAAACACCTGACTAAGCTTTTGTACATGAAATTTGCAAAACGTTAATAAAATCTACGCAAGAAAAAAAATAGTGTCAAGAAAGCACTTCAAGCATAAATGCCACCAAAACACCATACTGGGAAAGCAAAAGAGCAAAGACATAACAAGACAGGAAAGGAGAGTGGGTGACACATTGGTGGGCGTAAACTGCAGAAGAGCAACTTCAATGTCAAAAAGCAACAGCTCTCCACAAACGTTACTGAATCCACATGTACCTTGAAAGGCCTAAAAGGAGCAAATACCAGGAAACCTGAGGTGAAGAACAGGTCATCATTTCAAGGCTTGCTGGTTCTGGGCCATTACTGTCAAATACATCACAATTTGTTATGGAAGCTTTTAAGGTGAAGGGGAAAAGAAAGACACAAGCAAGTAAATCCTCATGAGGGAGAGAAAAACTACAGTGCAACAGGAATTTCACCACAGAGGGTTAGTCCACGCGAGAGGCTAATTTCCTGTAACATAGCCACGACCTGAAGAGATTACGGGCACATTTACATTGAAGTTCCTTTCACCCCAGAATAAAACTGCAATAAACAGGCTTACCATATTTTGAGGTGCCCAAACGGGGGCATACCCCTACCTTTTTTTTTCTCCTCCAGAATTTATTTTTAAAAAAATTATTTCCAGGCCTTTTTGCTTCTTTTTGTGTGTGTGGGCGCAGAACGCCTGCTTGCCACCCATTAGGATGGCTGAAAAATTCCAATTAATTAATTATTGTTGCCCCTTTTTGCTGCTTTTCACCCCCATCATTTTCACCCCCTTTTTGGCTTGCCTCCAGTCCTTTCTGCTGCTGCTGCTGCTGCTGCTGCTGGCACCGCCCGAGCCCGATTCCTGGCTGGCCAGCTGCATTGGGCCAGCCAGGACTCCCCCATGGGGTCGACTACCCACTGCCGCCGCATTGCCACCGCCTCTGCTGCTGCTTCCAGGATTTTAAACGTGTTCACACTTTTCCTGTACGACACCATCTTGGATCTCACAAAATCTTGCGCGATCCAAGATGGCGTTGCACAGAAAAGGTTTGAACACTTTTAAAATCCTGGAAGCAGCAGCAGCAGCAGCCCCAGAAAACCGGGATTGCCCTGGTTCCAGGCCTGGTGACTAGGACTAGGACATTTGAGGAGAGATCCAACAGTTAGACCTAGATTTGCAGAGGGGTATGCAGCTTCTGTTCTGAGACAGGAGGAGCAGGGCAGGGGAGGAGGTGAAGATACTGGCATCTCACCAGCTTGAGGAGAGGTGCAAAGCAGATGTGCGTTGGTCACCATGGTGTTATCAGGATGCAGTCAGTGTTGAACTTGTGTATCCTGTTGATCATCTTGGTGATTAGCAGAAAGGGGAGAACACATAAAACAAGGCCCCTAAGTGTTGCCTGACAACCTTTTTATCCTTGTTACAGGTGGTGCGTAACTTGCAAGGTGTACACGTTTAGGTGGCGCTGGGTGCCTGCTAGAACAGCATAACTCAGTCCGGTGTCGTGACGTTGGATTTGGGCCGCTGGCAAGAGGCCTCAGACCTCACAGACCTATCTCAAGGAAGGCCACACTTTGGTTCGTCAGACTAATAACCTGCCCCCTCTAGCTTGCTGTCTTGGGAGAAGCCTTGCCTGGCTTCGGTTTACTAGAAAAATCTATGATTATTATTTATTGGATTTTTATTCCGCTTTTCTCTCCCATAGGGAACACAAAGCAGATTTGTAAGCCCTGGCCGGGCCCGTTCCTGCAGCTAGCCCCCGAGTCCCTGCAGGATCTACAACTAAAAAGGAAAATAATTATTTTGCCACAGCTCTAAATTGTCTCTCAAGATTTTTCCCTGCACATCTGATAGGGATGGGGGCAGCAGTCTCCACACATGATTTTTTTTTAAAAAAATTATTATTCTCTATACTTAGAAACAAACATATTGTGTATATCCCATAATCACATAGTAGTAGAAGCAGACTTAACATGGTTTACGGGAAATACATTTATCAGAATTTGTTGCCAAAACAGTACTGTAAAATTATATATATATAAGACATTAGTTAAATATTCTGAATTAGCATGTTAAGCAGACTGTTTACTGACTCGGTGTAATCTCTGCTGCTGAGAACTCATTGCATTAAACAAAAAAAAAACAGACTGAAAAGTAGTCCAGATTAACTGGATGAAATCATATCCCACTGAAGACATTCCTCTTGAGTACTAGAGGTCTAAAATGCTATATATAACCAAACAATGATGTGCTGGATTCACATAACTGCTGTCTTTTACAATTGCAATATGAAATTGTCTCTTGTGATACACATGTTCAAACATACATTTTAATCCTCAAAAATTCCCAAGCTTAGTTACTTAGCCACCACGCAATCAACAATCCAAAATGGGGGTTACAGTTTCATTGGTAATGGCATGTGCTGGGGGTGGAAGAAGGGAAATATGTTGGATCCTTGCACAAGATCAAGTTCCACAGACACAGGCTTACCATCCATCCCGGAAGGCTCGGGACAGACCTGGGTTCCGGGCTCCGGATCGGTCCCAGGCTTTCCAGGCCCGGTGAAGCCTCCGCTGTTGCCGCCGCTGCTTTTTAAAGTTTAAAAACCTTACCTTTTTTCCTGTCAGCCATCTTGGATTGCAGGCCATTCCAAGGCCCACAGAGGCCAACAGAGTAGGTCACGGGCCCGGTGCAATACGGAAGAGGCCTCTGGAGACCCCTGGTAAGTGAATGAGCTTCTGGAATGGCTCCGATTTGGAGCCAAACAGACGTCAGTGCGGGTGGGAGGACCCAGCTGCATGACCCTCCATGCACCAGGCCGTGGCCCACCAAGTAGGTCATGACCCACAGTTTGGGAAGTGCTGATACAGAAGTTTATTCATGCTTAAAGGAAATTTATAGCACTACCTTCTTAAAGTGGGTGCCATGTTCAAGCCCTGCTCCACCCCTATTAGCCTCACGACGAAAGGTGCAAGCTCCCTTCCTTCAGTGGCCAATACAGGCAGTTGTTTCAAGAGACCACTTCCAGCATCCCCTTATCCATTTGCTAGCCCCATATTCCAGGGAAAAGAGATCCTCTGCCATGCCCAACATCAGCCTGCTTTTATTTGGCTATCACATCACTTATTTGGCCATCACTTGCAGCCGTTTACCCAAAGTAGATGCTTACACTAAAACTAGTTGTTCAGTTCTGATATGAAGGTGGTAGTTAATGGCTATATGGCACAAATGATTGCACCATCTCTGCACGTCCTATGCATTGCCATGAATAATAAAACCTTACTACTGTATATACTATGTAGGAACCAAAAGATCTGAAAGCACTGCACATTTACATTTTAATGCTCATGGATGTTGACACAAATATTGTTTGGAAGTGTTCCCAGGATCCTTCATATGCATGGTATGGTAATGGGAAATGGTAAAATCATTCTATCACACACACTAAAACGAATTAGTTTACATTTAAACTACTATAAAACCAATACATCCCTCTATACAGGGAAATGAATCACAGTTGCAGCAGCTTTTCAGATCTAAACATATGTGCAGTGCAGAAGCAGTTGCCCGAAGCAAGGAATTGTATCACGTTAGAAAGACAAAACACACATACCATCACTATAAAAACAATATTGTTTGCTTTAACGTAGAACATTACATGCTTATTTTTAAACTCCAAATATCACTCTGCCACGCTTTAATCCTGATATTTTTACCATATAAAAACTTTTGAACAATGATAAAAGTGCTCAGATAGTCACTACAGGAGTTCGATTTGTCACATTTGTTTCCCACTCTTCTTCCAAGGGTCTCACTATGGCCCACATGGGTTATCCCATCTTATCCCCATAGCAACTCTGGCTGCAATCCTATCCACACTTACCTGGGAGTAAGGCTCATTGACTATAATGGGACTTACTTCTGAGTAGACATGCATAGGATTGGGCTGTCTGTGTGGGAGGTTAGGCTCAGAGATTGTGACCAAGGTCCCTAAGGCTGCAATCCTATGCATTGTTACCTGGGAGGAGATCCTATTGACCTCAATGAGACTTACTTCAGAGTAGACATACCTAAAACTGTCATCAATCAGTTTTCTGACATGGGGGGGGGGGGCTAGCCAAGCAGGCAGACAGGTGATTAATTCGCCTCTGATAGAGGTGTGTTGACAGTTGGTGCATACGGGTTAAATTTCATACACTTAAAGTTTAGAGGATGTTTCATTTTAAGTGTACTGGGTGGAAAGAACTCCAAACTTCTTTGCTAGTGATCCAATTACAAAGATATCATCGATATAAAGCCACCATAGGAGTAGTCTTTATTTCAGTTTTTTTAAGGACAGCTTTCTCAAATTTGCATTCCATGGGGGGAGCAGTTGTGGAGGTCTTCTCATGGTAAGAGAAATTTCATTTCCTTACCCTGGGGCAAGCCTCTGTTGCCCAAATGGGTCTACTCAGATCTGTGCCAGTCATTTTGCTGACACAGAAACAAATAGAGTAAGGGAAAAGGAAGAGGAGACAGAATGGGGATAGGATCCTGGTGCAGGCCGGTGCTGCCAGGATCCACCCCTCCCTCCCCATTCCACCTCCTACCCGTCCCCTCTCTGCCAAGAGATTCCATCATTCCTTCCCCTCCCCACACCATTCATTTCCCCCCCCCGCCCCGGCTTATCTGCGCTCCCATGTGTAGTCAGATGTAGCAGCGGGCTGCCATTACCACTACTGTTTGTGGCAGAAGTTCCAAAATGGCCACCGTATGACCATTTACAACAGCAGAACCTCTGTTCCATTGTTCTGCTCATGATGAACATAATGCTCATGGTTTGACGCCTGTTCTGCTGTTGTTAAAGCTTAGTTAGGCGGATTGGGCCATTATTCATATAAAGTGAAGTGACATCAAATGTATGAAGGAAGGACATCATACATCTTTGATGTATGAAGGAAGATTTTGAAGTAGATACAATTTAAAAATAATAAATTGCTGTTCTTATTGTACAATTATATGCATATATATCTTTCCATTATGCTAGAGAGAGAGAGAGAGAGAGAGAGAGAGAGAGAGAGAGAGAGAGAGAGAAATCTCAGAAAATGTACAGAAAATAAATCATAACAGGAGCTCTCTTTGTTGGGTTTCCAACACTGAGATCTATGAACTTTTCATGTAATTTCCCCATCTACCGGTTTACAGAAAAATAACATTTGTACCTAGCAAGATTCTGCTTTCACCGTACAGAATACAGTACTTTGCAAACCGCACTCCCAATTACATCTGAACTTTACATTCAAATGTATTTTTCATTGGAAAGTATACTTTTGTTAAGCTATTGTGACACTTCACAGACACATTTTTGCGCAGCTATATCAATATTTAAATACCACTGATTTTGGATAAATGCAGTCAATTCAGTTCCTACAAAGACATTAAGAAGATCATTACACCAGAAAATATGTAGGTTTAAGGAACCTTTTAAAAAAAAATGAGAAAAAGAATCTACAGTATTTGGATTAGAAAAGCTGGTTATAATCATGAAGGTACAGTTTCACTAAGATGTGAGTGAAGACTTCTACAAATGGTACAATATATCAAACCCTTTCAGTTGTGAAGTATTAATTTATTGCAACAGAAATGTGAATACAATAGGTCCCCAGTAAACGCGGGGGATAGGTTCCTGCCCCCCTTTGGATACCGGCAACCCACGGATAGGAGGGAACACTATCCCCCGTAGATCGTGGAGGTCTCCTCATGGCAAAGGAACTCTCATCCACTGGCCCAATGGGTCTCCTTGGTTCTGAGCCAGCCATTTTGCTGGAACAGAACTTTGGAGAGTAAGGGAGAGGGAAGAGAACAGGGATAGGATCCTGGCACATGCCAGTGCCACCCAGATCCCTCCCTCCCCGTTCTGCCTCCCGCTCAACCCCCCCCTGCACAGACACTCCCGTTCCTCCCCCTCCCCACCCCGTTCCTTCCACTGCCTGCCCCCTGTACTAGTTTACCTGCATTCCCATGGGTAGCTAGTAGTGGTAGCAGGCTGCTGACACCACCGTTTGCAGCTGTGGTTTCAAAATGCCCACTGGTGGTGTGCCATGTGCACCGCCGTATGGCCATTCACAACAGCAGAACCTCTGTTCCACTGTCGCAATTGTTAATTTGGATTGGGCCATAAGTCTTCGAAACTTTCTTCTTCCTTTCTTCTTCCTCCCCACATTCACGATGATAAACATTATATATCTACAAGGATTGTTATGGTTAGGAGGAAAGCACAATTCTGTTCATCCTCCAGTTTGAATGTTCCTATAGCAAACTTGTTGCTAAACCAAGATTGTACTATATTGCTACCAATTGTAACTGATTTGTGGGGGAGAGGAGGCTGTGCCCCCGCAATTATATAGGGCTCCAATATAGTCACTGAGTCTATTTTTTCCCCTTAGCACTCCAGCAATTTGTATTTTCCACTCCTGGTACTATGTGTTTTCTTACTGAAAGGGAGGGAGCAGTTATGAACAAATAAACATTTTATTCACTTAGCACACTGAAATATGAGCTGATAAGTATTTAGGCCTGATCTAGGCTAGTTGATCTTTTTCCACCTTGTGTTGCTCCTCTTATTCAGCTCTGTTCTGCCAGTGTCACCCCACATGACACCAAATGAATTAATCCTGTAGTGTAAATAACTCAACATTACAATGACAATCTCTGTGACCTGAGGAAAAAGAATGCATTCTGCAAGCTATCTTGATAAACTCTTGGTTCCTTGTAGCAATTAAGCATTTTACCCTGATATATGAAGTAAAACATCTCTCCCATATTATTATTAGCTGATTTTGGCTGAAATGCTCCTTTGTTTCATTTTTATTTAGTTGATAAAATAAATTTTGATTATGTTTACTTTATAAATACCACATATCTACAAATACCACAGATCTTTCAATGTGAGAGAGGAAAAGAAACAAGTGATTGGTAATTCATTTTAGTGAATTTTAAAAGGTGTGCATAAGCCCATGTCGGTTTTGCTCATTTCCCCAGAAATCTCTGCCCACCTGGGATAATAATAAATATATACAGAGATAATTAAGCTCCAGTGTGAAACCTAGTTGGCCTAGTTTCTCTTGTGACTATTAAAAGAAAAAATATCTGAGAGAGGTTCTGAATTTGAGAAGTATGTGAGCAATATCTGGACAAATGACATTCATATCAACTTACTGCTATAGCCTGCATGGAAATATTTTCTTAAAATCAAAGGGAAAGGGAAGTTTACGCTTTATTGGAAGCTATCAGTCACATCTACCTAGCACAAGGGATAGAGCTGATTTTATTGACCCAGGAGCATTTGAAGTCAACTGTACCAAACTCATCTTCCCTCAAGTCAACAAAATCAAATCAGACACCTGCGGTTTGAAAGGTTTTTTTTTTAAGATCACACTTCAACATTTGTCATTTCTCCCAAAACGTTTCATAAGATTGGAAAGAAACATTGAGTCCACCCCATTATCCAGATGTGCAAGAAGGTAATAGGATGTGAGGTAAGACTACGAGAGGAGTGGTGTGCTGTGAGGAATATGCACAAGATAAATGGTGAATATGTATTATTCATAGTGTTGGAAGTGACCCACAAGGTCATCTAATCCAACCCCCTGCCTGTAGCAGAAAATCCTCCTAGGGCATCTCCGGCAGGTGCCTGTCGTGCCTCTGCTTGAAGATCTCCAGTGAGGGAGAATCTACCACCTCCCTTGGCAATCTGTTCCACTGCCAAGCCACCCTTGCCATCCAGAATTTCTTCCTGATATCCAACCAGAAACTCCTCTCTTGCAGTTTGTACCCATTGGCTCTAGTTCTACTCTCAGAGACTGTTGAGAACCAATTTGTTCCTTCTTCCATATGACAGCCCTTTAGGTATTTGAAGAGCGCTATCATATCCCCTCTGTCTTCTTTTCTCCAGGCTAAACATACCAAGTTCTCTCAACCTTTCCTCGTAGGGCTTGTTCTCCAGTGATCATCCTCAGTGCTCTTCTTTCTTTTAGGTATGTCTACTCCAGTTTGGTTGCATCTTTCCTAAAGTGCGGTGTCCAGAATTGGACACAGTCTGACCAACACGGAGCAAAGTGGAACCACTACTTCTTGCAACTTAGAATCTACAGTTCTGCATTGAAGAAATGCAGAACCCCCCTGATAAAATTTCACTGGTCTTATAGAAACTTATAAACCCTTATAGTGGGGCTATATAGTGGTGGATCTCTACATACATTCTAACAAGTGTACATAGTCTGCCACTGCACCGCACCGCTGTTTCCCACTTCTGCTGCCTGTGCACATCCATTTTATTCTGTATTGATCTCAGAAAAGGGCTCATCTCTTAGCCTAAAGAAGAAGATTCTGCTGTGAGGTAAAATTGAGTAATAACTGCAAAAATGCATCATACATTTGAGTAGGCAACAGGAGCACTTCAGAATAAGGAAGGCTGGACTGACTAGAAGTCAATCAGAGCACTGACCAATGTGCTAGAACTCAAAAGAGCAAGCATCCAAGAATCAGATACCCAAGTTTATTCAGTGCCAAGAGCCCCAAGCTTTACCTGAATCGATAGACTGCAGGCCAGGAATTGCCTTGGTTGACTTGATAGAATACAGTCAAGGTTGGAACTCAAATACATCTGTTTTGGCTCTAAATAGATAACACTGAAGATGAACCTTCTAAGAGTGCTTTTAAACTTGTTGAGCACCTAAAAATACAATTTCACCTACTCCACATATCTCATTCTGTGGAAAAACTAAATGCAAACATAGTTAATATTTATACAAAGTGCTAAAATGTTTTATTGCTGCCAGCCAAAAGTATACTCTCACTTCCCTTTCTCAGTTATCTGAACCAGCCTAAATCACCTCATGATTTTGAAGTATATCATTGATTGTGCAGTGTACCTTAAATCCTTTCCGTTTGTAATCCATAAAAAGTAATAAATTGATTTTTAAAAATCCCTCTGAGGTAACTGTCCTTTTTTCAGGCCAAGAGTTCTCTTCAGGCAGACCTTTGAAGAGGTCCAGCTAGTGGACTTGGTGAGGAAGAGCGGCTGGATTAATGAGCTCATTATCATTCATTAAAGAGTGTTGTGTGGATGACTGCCTACCTTAATTAGTTTTATTACTGAAGGAAATTGCTTCATATGCCAAGCTCATCGACAAGCATGCCTGGAAAACATTAGAGTAGTAATCAGACGATACGAAGAACCGTACATTAGTCTGTATGGCCAAAGGCACCTATTATGAGCAAGGATAGTATTAAAAAGATGGACACGACAGCATCTGGCATAAAATAATTTATCACATCTAATAATTCTGGGATTAAATGGGCAGCAATCATTTTAAAGAAAAGGATTTAGTAGAACAGAGGTGTCGATGTGGCAGAAAGACGTCTCTTCCTGTAATTACACCACACGCTGACAGTAATCGCTTCTGAAGGTTTAGCAGGTCAGGTTTACCCAGATAATAAATCCTAATGCAAATCATTCATGACTCAAATGTTCTAATGAAAATGTTAATTAGTAACCGGAAACTCTGCAAAAATATATATTTATATACACGAGCATCTCTCTGCATATTTGCCTGCTTTCCGCACCCCTGCTGCAGACTTCACAAACAGCCACCCACGCAAACAGATATAAAGACCCTCTCCAGAATATGTTGAATCATTAAACTCACTACTTGAAAAGCATCATCACAGAAAGAACTACCACACTGAAAAAGTTTCCAATGGCTGAAGAGGCAGCAGCCTAGCAACCGCTGCAAAAATTGAAAATTGAAAAAAAAAAAAGCCAAACAAACAGAGGCATAAAAGTGCTAATTCTCTTACTGTGATGAATGCTTTTTTGTAACAATAGAGAATAGATGTTTCCATTATAATTGTGTTAAGCTTGAATTGTATAACAAATAAAAAGGGACTTCAACTGACAAAAAAAGTCTTCTTTTTATAGCTTGACAGAAAAGTTTCTCCAGTTTATCAAATTATTGGCTACATAATTCCAGGCCATTTAATTAAAAACATTGGAAAAATAATATGAACAAATGTTCAGTAGCAGACCATTAGGTCTAGACCATTTGTTGTTTCAGACAAAGCCATCTCAAGTCAGTGAATAACCCTCTATGGGATCATGGGATTGCATCACCCCACCACACACACATCTGCAACGGGCAGCCCAATCCTAACTAAATGCTGCCCACAAGGCACAGCAGTGCTGACATGGGCTCCGCTACATCCTGCGGGCAGCAGAAGACCATGTGGGAGCAAAGAGGGAAGTAAAATAATGTTTTACTGGGCTGCAGAAACTTGGGGTTCTCTTCAGAGTCCCACATATTCCCAGAAAAAGGTTGGAAAACCAAAAGAAGCCAGTGATATGCAGCTCTTTTTTAAAATTTGCTTTTAGTGATCTGGCAAGGTGGCAGATAGGTTTCAGGGAACTTAGCAAAAGGGAATGAGAACAAGGTTCAGGAAAGTGAAACAATTCTCAAAGGGTAGGGATGCTCCTTTTAAAGGGAAACACCCTTATCTAAGAAAGGGGTGTTGGGGTCAAAGGGACGTCTTGGGTAAAGACTTTACCTGAATTCAAAAGGAGAGGGCAAGCCAGGTTTTTAACAGCGGAATCCTATCTAGCTCCCCCACTGGATTTAAATCCCCTTTCCCTTACAAAGCCTCCTGTTGTGCCCTCCTCCACTGGCTGCCCCAGCAGGGGAGCTGGAAAGGATTGCGCTGTAAAAGCATTCTGGCTCTCTAGTTCAAGGTGAGGCGAAATCAGGTTTTTAAAGCATTTTGGCTCTGTAGTTCAAATCTCAATACTATGTGGTATAATAAGATGATAGCTACCACCTGGGGGACCTCCATAAAGCCATCAAAATTATACAAGGGTTATAATTTCTATCAGCCTGCTGCCAGTCAGCTGAGGGTATCTCATTGTCTCCACTCAAGGGAGCCATCAGGGCAGAGGCCATGGATGCTACAGTACTATGCAAATTGTAGCAGGATACATTGCTTCTGGCTTTGCTACTCAAGAGGCTCAGCAGTCCTTATAGAAAGGTTGCTAGTTGTAACCCTTTGCCTGCTCAGAAGGCACAACAGTTCAGAAAAATAGCTCTGAAAGGCAGCTTGGAGTTAACAAATCAGTCCAGATGCAAATATTCTGGCCAGACTACTCATTTGCCTAGACTAATTATAACAGCTTTTGTTACACTAACTGCGTCAATAGTCTTAATTGAGTCATTTGAGGCATTACAACCTTTTTTTTCTTTATCATATAATTCTTTAAATTTCTAAACTCTTAGCCTTCATGGCTTTTATTTCTCTCTCATCAAATCATTTGTTAACTGGTATCTCCTGCTTCCCCCCCCCCCCTCCAGATTCTAAATGCAGTTTCCAATACTTGAGCAGGGCTACCTTCTCTGCCAATCAAGTACAAAATCCTAAATTATTTGTCATCCAATAAAAAAGCAGCTTACAATTCTAACCAATTATGAATATTCATCCTAAGCATACATATTACACACACACACACACACACACACACACACACACACACACACACACAAAATGATCCAATTGAGTAATCAGAACATAGTCCATTAAAACATATTTAAACCCAACCCACAGATCATTCTGTCACAGCATGCCAGCCCAACAATCTGAGTAACCTTGCAAAGAGACTGGGCAGGCATATGAGCACTCCGGTCCAAACGGTTGCAGCCAATTGGCAATTTACAACCTCAGTTCCACAAAAGACTTGCATCGGGTCCATCATTTTTAGGCAGCCATATGGCACATGGGTGGAAAAAGCCTGCAACTATCAGAAGGCAATAGGCAATAAACCAATTTTAAAATCATATAAATTGCTAGTATGTGTAAAGAGCCTGAACAATCTGGTTCCTAGACCTCAAAGACTAATGCGATGTCTGGAGGCCCAGATGCAGTACATTTTTTTCTGGACCACCCCAGATGATAGTCGATATCATTGTCCAGCCAGGAACAAACTATATGTATTATCCTAGTGATGCAGCAGCAAGATTTCACACTTTTTTTATGTCATATACTAAAAAAGTAGGAAGAAATCAATAAGGGCAGAACAAGGCATTCACATATAATAAATGAAGCCAGCCAATCAGGGAAGAAGTGCATAATAGCACCAAACCCATGATAAAAAGGGAAGATGTGTTCAGGCAAACGTCAAGGCATATCAATCAGATTATTCTGATTGGCACTATACCACATGGTAGAATTGTTACCACAGCTGAGGCATGCTTTTAAAATGCTTTCTTTAACTAGATCAAAGGCATTTCTTTCCTTTTAATTTTGCACCCCAATTGCAACTAAGCAACATATCCAGACAGCAAAAACACCAAAGAGCTCAACTAAAATTCCTCCTTAGACTACAGCCAGACTACCTTGAAGATGAAGGTTAAAGGGGGAAGGAAAACACCTGTATTTATGGCTTTGATTTATAACGGTTACTACCTAATCAAGGCAAAAATATTCAAACTGGCATGTTCATAGTTGAGACATTTGTGTTGCATTGGGGTTGCAATTCTAGGCACAGTTTCTTGGGAATGTCCCATTGAATACAGTGAGACTCACTTCTGAGTAAACGTGTACAATGGACCCTCCCGTATCTGCGGGGGTTCCGTTCCCAGAACCCCCACGGATACTGAAATCTGCAGATAGTGAAGTTTGCTATTGCCGATACCAGGGCCAACCTAAAAAATTTTTTAAAAGAAAAACTGATCCTTTTCCCCTTCCTCACCAATGACTCTTGTCTTTACTGTGCATCTTAAGTCTTAGGAAGGGCCTGCTTGAGTTTTGTTTTTTGTACAGTGATCAGCAAATTTTAGGCATAACACCAACAATAATGGAAATGGTGATGATGAAAAAGTAGTAGTAATGGTGAGTAGTAGTGTTGGTAATAGTTTTCTTTCTAGATAGCAGATTTCTGGAATGACTCTGCTCCTTGGAGAATGCTGTGGCAATTACACTGTAGTCATGACATAAGTTCTATTATTTTTCACTCTTCAGATTCAGCTGAGAAGCTAACGCACCTCTGAAACAGGTCCGTTTACACACACCAGAAATAACACACAATCAACTCATCGCAGTTCAGTCTCATTATGTGGGGAAACATCTCTTGGATTTGACTAGATTCTTAAAACAGCTCATCTGAAGACAAAGAAGATGAATTACTCTTTCTTATGAGCTTCACTGCACAGCCTTTGAGAAGTTAGACTTCATAAATGTTTTATAACTTTATATTGTACCTATTTCGGTTTCGATGAAATGGCAAATGAGCAACTATAAGTTATAGTTAGAGAAACAACAACAACAACAACAGCCCCAGGTCTAAAGGACAAAATTGCAAGCTTTCACTTGCAGAGTTTTTGCAGGATCGATCTCTTTGATTGACAGAGGAGTTCCGGAATGGTTTCAGTTCAACTGACAGCATGTTTCCCTAACCTCTGAAGTTCAAAACAACGAAGCAAGACGCCGAGAACTATATAACATCTCTCATTCCTTTTTGGGATTGCCCCAGAAGATGTGTCCAGATTAGGACACGAAACGTTGGGCTCACTTGTCCAGCCGTGGTTTCTTAATAATTTCTGTTTGTCCGGGAATACATCATTAAACCCAGATAAAATAGTCATTGTTTTTAAACCTCAGTCGGATTGCTGTGTTTTTACTTAGATATGGCTGCGTTACCCGTACTACCTGTTTCTCTAACTATATCTGCTGGCCATGAAAGCTTTCGAATGAAAACTATAAGTTACTAGCAGAATGTGTGCCTATTGAGATGAAAGTGATGTAAAATATAATAAAACTTGCCTTGGATCTGACACACAGAACTGGAATTAAATCAAGCTGGGATGAGCATACTAGGGGCATGGCCATCATGTTTATCTCTTATGTCACTGTCCAACCTCAACACTAAAAGCAAAACAATGATACCGATTGCTACAATAAGTTATTTTATAGGTCAGGCTCCAAAGGACTGTGAAACTAGTTCCCCACAGGGTGCATCAGACTTGTGTTTACTGAATAAAAGTCTCCCATGTCGCATAGTGAGCCTCCCATGAATAAAAGCCTCCCATGTCGCATTCAACTATTGTTGAAACGGATAGAACTGTCAAATGTAGTTTGTGATGAGGCTGCTGCTCAAACAGAAAAGTCAGATATCCCACAGGGCATGCCCAAACCCGCTGGTGTGTCTTAAGTAGCTGTTCTGATCCTGGCAGGACAGACCTCAGACCTTCCAAGGCCTGAGGAACTAAGTCAAATGCTGCTCCCCCGTGGCCTGATGATATGCCAGCCTCTGCTTCTCCCACTCCCTGGATTGGAATAGGAAGAGAGGGACAGAACAGAAGAGAAAGTGTGTCTCCAACACTCTAGCCCAGGGGTTCTCAACCAGTGGTACTTGTACCACCAGTGGTACTTTGGCCGACTGCTGGTGGTACTCGGACTGCTGGACTGCCAGAACCCTGCTCCGATGCGGCACTTTCGGCACCGTGTTTTCGCTCCCGTGAGGCTCCTGCCTTTAGCCGAGCCTCTCGGGAACGCTGAGAAGGGCCCTCCCGCACACCCAGAGCCTCCTACCTGCATTTTCTGGCCTCCGAAAAGTTGAAAACCCGGAAGTAACTGGCGATGATGTCATTGCCAGTCACTTCTGGTGGTACGCAGCAGGAGAGTGGTGCTGGAGGTGGTACTCGGCCAGGAAGGGATTGAGAACCCCTGCTCTAGTCCACCACTTTCCTTTTCTCCCCACTTCCTCTTCTCCTTCTAATCCAGGGAGTGGGAGGAGGACTAGCAGCAGTGGAGGCAAGCGCGTGGACAGAGCTGCATGTCCCCCGCCAATCTGCTGCCCGACAGCCTCAGTCAGCCACATGGATGGGCCAGCTGTAGATCCTGGTCACTAGTGAAATGTGTCTACTGTCTATAATCGCTGCACTGCTGTTTATTTAGACTGAGGTTCTGATCTAGTTTTAGGACAAAGGAAAAATAGCAACAGTAAGAGAGCTATAAAAAGCAGAACTGTACACAGCATTGGATTTCCCTAACAGGATTTTCTGTGCATTATAGGTTTGTGCCAAGATGAGAAAAAGAGCCAGGCAATCGCCATGTGATAAACGCAGAGATTTGAGCCTCCTTAACCCCAAACTGTATCTTTCATGGCAGGAATCAATACCAGCTAGAAGAAACTCATTGTTGACAAGGTAATATCTGTATTTATCTTGACCTAAATAACCCCAGAACGTTATAGGCAAAAGAAAGTGCCTGGTAGAGTGACACAGCGCAATCTTGTGTAACCTTGCACCGGTGTAACAGTAGATGCACCGGTGTAAGTGCATTTACACTGGGATAAGTGCACTTACACTGGTGCATCTACTGTTACACCGGTGCAAGGTTACACAGGATTGCGCTGATAGACAAATATATAAAAAGGAAAATAGCAATAGAAAGTGATGTGTTCAATTATTTCCACGGATGTAGAAGGGGAAACATCTCCTTCTCTTCTCAAACCTTACTTGCTTTCCACTTTCACATTAAGAGGACTAGTACCCTGTTCCAGTCTCATGTTTCCCTTCATTTTTTGTTAATGTTATGTTTTATTAGACTTCATACTCAAGGAAGCCCTTTATAGCGCAAGAAGTAAACTTTTTATGTCCAGCACCTAGTCATTAACGTTTTTCCAGTATGTCTCTTCTGCAACTTTTTTTTTTTAAAGATTGAGAGTCCTTTGGGGACCATTTCTTGATTTATTTTGCTATGTAACTGTTGTGAACTATTTTTTTAAAGCGGCAAATAATAACAGACCACATATTTATAATTACATACGTATAAATGTATATAAAATTTTATATATGTATTCATATATATTTAATTCTGCAGTCATTGAAGAACATAAGGTTTCAGCACACATTTTCATTATGCCACCAATCTCAATGGCACAGAATATACAGTACAGTACAATAAAAATTCCCTTCCAGTAAGTAAACATCACACCTTGAAGTCCTGTTTGTACAGTAGTTTAAATACTGGTTTGTGTGTGCGTGTTTTTTTTAAACCTAACGTGTTGTGAAACATCAGCCTGCAACTTTAAACCACATAAAGAAGGTTGAAATCCATTAAGAACATAATAACATTTTATCTTATTAATGCAAATATTGTTCATCAGCCCTTTATCTGGGCCTGTGGGACATTCCTACTTTTGGTTGCCATCAGCATGCCTTGATCCAACAAATGCATAATGTCAGATTGAACCATCTAATTTCCTTTTCTGATTTATCTGGGTATTTGTATGCTGCATTTGCACCTCCAAAAAGGCCCTCAAGACAGCTCACATTAGGTTAAAAACACAGTCCAGCTTTAAAAAGCACAATAATGGCTGGTTTTCCTTCTCACCATAAGTAGGCTTACCATAGTCCTGGAATCGAGTCATGCTGCGGCCTAGAAAAGACCATACGCTCCCAAGAGTACACCGTGGCTGGCCAACGTGTTTATCGGAAGCCGCGGCTTGCATTGATCAGCCACGGTGCACTCTTGGGAGCATCTCGTGTCTTTTCTAGGCCGCAGCGCGACTCGATTCCGGGACTATGGTAAGTCTAACCATAAGGCAATTGGTGTTCCTCTGGGAATGGGGAGGGGCACAATTCAGTTTTTAAAAGCACCAGCAGGGGGAGGTCATGAGGGTGATTTTTGCTTTGCTGGCTTTTTTGTTATTCCATATAATTACCTTTGGAAGACTATTCATTGTGAAACCTGCTTAAAATATTCTTTTGCTGTGGATTTAATGGTGGGAGGCACTTGGAATAGACACTCTCCTGAAAGCAGCAGGGGGCCCTTTTATCCCATTTGCAGGTTCATCAAAACCACCCATGCTTTGTGATTTAAGATAAAATCATCAACGGTTGATGGAGATCAGATTATTGCAAGCTCTACTCTCACTTCGCCTTGGAAAATAAATGCAGGAAATGAACCTTCTATTCACGTATAACCGCTACATTTCCAGTGATTTTAAAGCATAACGGAGATCTTGACTTCACAGGATCATACAACAGAGCTGGAAAGCATCACCAAGATCATCTTTCCATCAAGACAACATTTTCTATAACTCTAAGGGCGCAATCCGATCCTACTTACGCCATCGTTGTAACCAGCGGCGCAGCAAAAACAGGAGGCCCCAGAACGGAAAGGGGATTCAAATCCCCTTTGAATTCCCCTTTGGGAAGGGATTTTAATCCCCTTTCTGTTCTGGGGCCTCCCGTTTTCACTGCGCCGCTGGTTACAATGGTGGCGTAAGTAGGATCGGATTGCGCCCTAAGACTGAAAGATATTTAGCCAGCCTCTTTTTAAAACAGCCTTCACAGAGGAACATGCACAGTATTACCACAGTAGTTTAACCGGCATGAGAGTTAAGTTGTTCAACAATAATACCACTGAATGACTGTCATTGTGACAGATGAAGGATTGCATATTTCAAGAAACTGTGGGGTATTACCCAGCACTCCTATGTACTTTGGGGTGACCCTGACACGAGCCTTTGGTCATGGTACAAATATCAAAGATGCATGTAGCCCCCCAAAAATCTATGTGCCTTTGTCCAAAGGACAGTGCTAGAAATGCATTAGGCCTAAATTGGATTTTAAAAGGTCATTTTAAAAAAATTCCTTTGCATTATCCCCCCCCCCCTTTGGTTGGAGAAGTCACATAAAAATTTCCTGATGTGACTGCACTTGGATAATTGCATTATGAAGGTATATAAGACATCCGAAGATCTCCAGAATCCTAAATTCAATTATCTTGTCCTCAATCAAGACAGTTCATGGAACTAACCCTAATCGAATTATTCCAAGTAAACGGAACCGGTCCAACCCCTGAGGAAACTGCATCTAAACCATCAAAGTTTTGGTACATAAAATAACATAAATGGGCACAAATTGCTCTTGACTCTTATCTGTGCTTTGTTACTCTTCGCTATTTTCCGAGTGTCTGCAGAATCTTGGCTACCTAGTCTTGAGATTCCCTCCTCACCTCTGTGTTCCTGCAACAAGAGACTTTCTCAGCAGATTAAGGAGATTAACAGCGCAATCCGACGTAATTTTTGTGCCTGTTTAACCAGCGGTGCAGCGAGAATGGGAGGCCCCAGAACGGAAAAGGGATTCAAATCCCCTTTGAATTCCTCTTTTGGAGGGGATTTGAATCCCTTTTCTGTTCTGGGGACTCCCGTTCTCACTGTGCCACTGGTTAAACTGGCACAAAAGTTAAATCGGATTGCGCTGTAACTTACCTTGGCCATTGGCCCTTCCTTTATTTCCAGATTCCTGCACATGGTCCATTATTAGAAGTGCAACTTCTTCTTCTTGTAGTTGTTGTTGCTCTTTCTCCAGAATTTATATTGCAAGTCTGTCTTTTATAGCAAGGTACCAACCAGCTCATTAGAGAGCTGCATCATGTTTTAAACCTTATTCCTTTGTTATTTCAAGTGAAGCCACAGCTATGTCTCTGTGCCTTGACCTGAGTTCCTGTTTCCTCTACACTTAACCACAGAACTTCTCTATCCTTCCTGTGTTCATTCTAGAGCAGAGGTGGCTGACCTTCCACCATAAGGGCCTTCGCTCTTAAGAGTTGTGTCGAAGACAGAATCTTGACAGCTGCAAGTGCTGATGGTGCTGCTAAAGCAGCTGCACCTGCTGAAATGCCCTCACCCATACAACCATGAAAGGGCCAGGAGCATTCATGTTGAAAGGTTGGCCACCCCTGTCCTAGAGCCTTTGTTTCCCCAAGATCAATTTGCCCCCTGGGTAAACAGTCTCATTTCCAGGAAAGTTAGAAGTTAGCATCTCTCTGCTTTGCATCTCTCCTCTTTCCCCTTGCTCCCCCTTCTCTTCCAAGAAGCTAAACCAACATTATATATCTCTTTCTCTCTCTCTAACTTCCCTAAGAACTAGTACTTGTTAGATTATGTGCCATTTACATACAACTTTACTGTGTATGTAACCACTTGACTCACTGCTTGTTTGATTGTCCTCTTTTTGTGATCCCCCTTCCTCTTATTAGGATTCTCCCCCCCCAATAAAATTCTATTTGCACCTATGACTCTCTCATATTTGCAGATGCCAGATATAGGGTGGACAGCATATATCCAATGATCACAGTCCCACATACATACGCATGACATCTTTGCTGCCACGCCTGCAGGTTAGCACATGCCCCTGAGCATGTGTGGCAACAAGGGGATCTCTGTCAGTGGGGCCACACCACCCAGAGTCAGGGGTGAGTGGGAGGGCATGTTTTGGTCTCATTACAGCACTAACCCCAAATGCACCACCTTACTTAGGCAGCAATCCTATACATACTTACCTGGGAGTAAGTCCCATTGAACATAGGATTATGCTGTAAGTCCCATAGAATGAAAGTCAAGGTTAACTGATCCTCCTTCTATCTGCACAGCTGGATTCAATTTCTTGATCACATGAGAGTGATCGTTAGATACTCTAAGCAACTGATTAGAACAACCAAGCTATTACTCAGTTATGTAGATACTCTCATATTATTCCAACAATGTAAACATACCAATTTGTAGGCTTACCAGATCCATACTGGAAGGAATGTGGGCAGGTGTAGCTTGTTAATCCTTAGAGCACAGCACAATCCTAGGCATGTCTACTCAGAAGCAAGCCCCACTGAACACAATAGGGCTTGCTTCTGAGTAGACATGCCTAGGATTGTGCTGTGCTCTAAGGATTAACAAGCTACACCTGCCCACATTCCTTCTCCTAAAGGTCTAGCACTCTGTCCCGGTTGGAGATCTGGTAAGCCTAGTAAACCATCTTGTTCTTACCTTCAAAACACTCCATGTTCTTGTCTCTATTCTCTCTCTGCTTTCATAGGCCTAAACATCCCTGTCTGTGACCTTCGCTTGTCCAGCTCCACACTCAGCTTTCTGAAGGCCTAGCACTCCCTCAAATAACTTCACCCTTTGCATTCCCTTATGCCTGGGACTGCCTCCCTGAATGCCTCTGCAATACCACCTCTTTTGTTTCCTTTAAATCCCTCCACAAAACTAGGCTTACCATATTTTGAGGTACCCAAACCGGGACACACACCCTTACTTATTTTCCCCTCCAGAATTTTTGTTTAATATTTTTATTTTCTGGCCATTTTCCTTCTGGTTGTTTTGTGTGTGTGTGTGTGTGTGTGTGTGTGTGTGTGTGTGTGTGTGTGTGTGTGTGTGTGTTTTGGTGGGCGCAGAGCACCCGCTTCCCGCCGAAATTTTTCAATGAATTAATTATTAACCCCCCCCCATTTTTGCCACCTTCCTTGTGGTGGTGGTGCTGCCGCTGCTCCTCGTGATGGTGCTGCTGCCGCCGCCACCTGATTCCTGGCTGGTCAGCTGCTCGAGCCAGCCAGGACTTCTCTTTGACCATCCCCTCCTCCCGCCACCGCAGCTTCAACCATGATTTTAAAAGGTAAAAGTTTTTCTGTGCGGCCATCTCACGAAATCTCGTGAGATCCAAGATGGCGCCGCCGAAATCTCGTGAGGGCACATGAGGCAGTAGCACACTGCTGGATTTGGGCGCCACCAACTTGGATATCGTGAGATTTGGTGAGATCCAAGATGGCCACACAGGAAAACAATTACCTTTTTTAAATCGTTGTTGAAGCAGTGGAGGCGGACCCGGAAAACCAGAACTGCCCTGGTTCCAGGCTGGTGGCTGGGACCAAGCTCTGGAAACCGGGGCACTCCCAGTTTTTCTGAGATGGATGGTAAACCTACACAAAACCCACTTTTTCCATGAAGCCTTTGGCCCAACCCACAAGTTATCACACTCTCCAGTAACGATATCTAGAATGCAATCCTTGCATGTCTACTCAAAAGTGTCTCACTAATTTCAATTGAACTTAATCCCAAGTAAGTGTGTATAGGATTGAAGCCTCAAGCATAAGTTATTTGTAGGCTTACCATCGTCCCGGAATCGACGCTGGCTTCGGCCTAGAGTGGACCCGAGCCGCTCCCAAGGGTGCACTGAGGCTGTTCAATGGGCTTCCAGCTTCCAGAACCTCCGGTCATCGACGTGACAGAAGCTGGAACCCCGTTGGGCAGCCGCAGTGCACCCTTGGGAGCGGCTCGGGTCTGCTCTAGGCCGAAGCCAGAGTCGATTCCGGGACGATGGTAAGCCTAGTTATTGGAATGATTGCATATTCTCCCACCACTCATCCCTGCTTACACTTCCCTCCCCTTCTGCTATTAGTTACCTCCCTTCTGTCTGATTTTAAACTATGACCACTTTGGGACAGGAACCTGTCTCTAAGGAAAACTCTTTGAAAACACTATGGACACATCCATGCAGCACTATATAAACAACAGCACTGGGAGAAGACCTGTTTGCAATATTATAATCCTTGGGACAAATACTCTGTCCACATGTTAGAGCTTGTTAGAGCAGGCACAGATTTATTACTTATTAGTTTATACAAAAATCAAGAATTTTTTCTTTGACATTTATTTTTAGTCCATATATTAGCATGTGAATGCGACAAGATATTGAATAATCCCCCCCCATATTTTTTTTACATCTACCATTTTTTTCTCTTGCATTTTTAACCTCAAAAAACTGGCATGGATTTTATTTTACAGAATGCATCAGGTCATTCTTTTCTCCAGATGGCCATATAAGAAGCTCTCGCTAAGGGTAGGGATTCTGTAGAAACATTAAGGAGAAACTGTGAAAAATGATCACAGAATTTGGAGCAGAGATTGAAGGCTGTAACTGATACAGCTGGCCCCTAGTGTAGGAAAAATGCAGTAGCAAGCTTTGGTTAACAATTGCTGGGGAAATGCCATAGGTGCACAGGAGATCTCTGGGGCCTGCTCAAAAATCCCACTTGATACTTGAAAAAGGATTTCCATTTTTCATGCCTGCTAATGTCGGATAGCTTAGAACAACTGGGTGCCTCTTTCCTGACAACTGAAAGAAAAGAACATCACGGAGCTCCCTTGTTCCTCATAATAGGACACCCTGAGAGAACTGATCGAGCAGTAATTTGCTCTTTCGCTTCCATTAGTCACAGACAAAAGCTTCCCGTGGAGTATTCGCACCATGAAAATGGGCAATGGCACTATTCTCAATGGGCTTAGGGTGGTACAATAACTATGTTTCCTCATGGAACGAACGGTGTGCCTTGACTTTGGTACAATGCCGAGAACATGGTGCTCTTTTAAATCATTAGCACATTGGCATATAGGCCCCCTTTCCATCCACACTCAGATGGTGATGAAATCTAGTCAAACTGGATGAGCAAAAGCAACAGAAACTTTCATACTGGGCATTTTTTAGAATACCCCAAAAGAAAATGGTAGTTGAATACAGAAGTTATGTTACGCCAGCCTTAGTATGTAATAATAAGTGCGGCAACATAATGTCAGTCCTGGGGCATATACTACAAGGTTGACTTCTGCTAATTCTTCTTCAAACTATGAACAGGAAAACAGATTTTTGGCCCTTTTTAACTATTTTTTTCTCAAAAAATCAGAAAGTCAGACCTGTGCTCTCGAAGTTGGTTGCTTAAATTATCATTTTCTTAGTTCAGCTTGCTTATAACAAACTGTATTAATCTTTTCTTTTTTTGTCACTTGAGGCAGTGCTTTTTGGATTCACTGAAGCTGTCACCAAGTCATGATTCCTCATATGCATGAAATTAAGTAGAACTAAAACATCATGTTCCCCGTAATATAAGCTGTCAGTCTGCTGAAAGCTCTGTTATCTTCAGGACAGAGGGAGACTGATTAAGATAGAGCTGCCAAAGAGAAGACACCTCCAATTCCTCTCGTGTAAACTTATAAATCTAGTAATATGCATATACACCTGTTCAATTACATAGGTTAAATAATTAACTTTATAGCAGGCTAACAGCTAGCTGTCAGAATTCTTATCAGCATGGGTTATTCTTATGTAATTAGCAACCAAATAGTTTTGGCTAAAGACACAGTCTTGGGCTTCTTATTTAGGATTGAAGTACATGCTGCATTAAATTTGTGTGCTGGACTGTCTTTGTCCATTGTAGTGTAGGAGAACACCTGAAATGGGATGAAACAGCAGCAGACGGTGTTAACATTTTGGCCCCCACCATGTCTGAACCATGAGCTGTTGATCAAAAGGTCGGCAGTTCGAATCCGTGCGACGGCTCCTGCCAACCTAGCAGTTCGAAAGCAAGAAATTGCAAGTAGATTAATAGGTACCGCATCAGCGGGACGGTAACAGCGTTCCATGCACCTCGGTGTGGAGTCATGCCGGCCACATGACCATGGAAACGTCTTCGGACAGCGCTGGCTCTTCGGCTTTGAAACGGAGATGAGCACCGCTCCCTAGAGTCGGACACGACTGGACTTAATTGTCAAGGGATACCTTTACCTTTGTTTACGTGCTAATTTAGGGTCCAATCCTATTCAACTTTCCAGTACTGATGCAGCCCTGAGGTAAGGGAACAAATATTTCCTTTCCTTGAGGAAGCCTCCGTGAATCCCCCCCCCCCGCAGAATGCAGCACATGCCGCCTTGGCATGGCTGCATCAGTGCTGGAAAGATGGGTAGGGTTGGGCCCTGCCCTGTGTTGTTAAAAAAGCTTCCATTGAAACCCAAGATGCAGGGATAGCAGCCACTAGCGTCACTAGGACGCGCGTCACCCTGGGGCAGGGGGCGCGCGTCACCCTAGTGACGCTACGATATCAGCGCGGGGGGGACCCGGCTCCCCCCCCGCGTCGCTCTCCGGACGCTCCAAGTCCGGCCCGGGCCTTCTTCTGAAAGAAGGCCCAGGCAGCGCGTCCATCCGGGTATTTCCCGGATTTTCGCACATGCGCAGACCCGTTTTGAGGGAAAAAAGCCCTCAAAACGGGTCTGCACATGCGTGAAAATCCGGGAAATACACGGATGGACGCGCTGCCTGGGCCTTCTTTCAGAAGGCCCTGGAACGCTGACGGGGTCGGACGCTCCGAGGCCGGCTCCCGGGCCGGCCTCGGAGCGTCTGAAGGGTGTCGCGCGTCACAGAGGTGGCGCGCGTCACCCGGGGCGCCCCCCCGCCACGTTCCAGCGACGCCCCTGATAGCAGCAACATAGCAATGGCAGCTTGTCAGCCTGTCAGTGGTTCCTGTTCTTGCCATTCAGGAGCTTTTTCCCCACACGCGAAAAACTGTCGGCAGATTCTGCTGCTCTGCTTTATCAGAAGAACAATCCTGCTCAATCAGGCACCATACATGCACACATGAACAGATGGGGGTAAGTTGTCTCCCAAGCAGCTCCTGTCAGCGAGCACCTTGCAAACAAGGATGCAAAGTTAAGAGGAGAATTACAGCTCAGCTCTAATAAGCATGAATTTGGTGGTGCTAGACCTAAGTTTAGAGATCCAAGGTCAAAGACAAAATTCAAATAAACATCTGTTGTTGTTGTTGTTTTTATTTCTCTCATTTCTGAGTCAAAATGGAAACTCTCTATGCCAGAGAGAAATGTTCTACAATCAGGATGATTACTTGATGTGCCATAAGAGAACAGTGAGTTGTTTCCATGCAAGGATGCGGAAAGAGTTACAGAAAGCAGCACCATCGTCAAGGCAAGACAATGAGAGGTCTTCGCAGAATAAATAAATACGGATGATGATCTACATCCCGCCTCATCGTTTATATGTTGAAATCACTGGCATGGTTGTTATGCACCCAGCATCTCTAATATCAACAGTGCTGATCTAGAAAGCTGAAGTGACAGCTTCATAATATTCAGTAATTTTTTTCCCAATTAATCCCCATTTACTCTAAGGACCTCTCTGTCTGAGAGGCACAGACGGTTTTCTAAAGCAAGATAAAATCCAATAATAATTTCATTTTAATTTATGGAAAGATTATTCTGTTTGTCTTCTCATGATAACAAATTACCATTTTTGCAAACAAATTTTGCATTAATTCTCATAAAGCAGAGATGACAAAAGAAAAAAAAAATCCTAATAGAAGTACAGTTGATGCCCAGTTCAGACTGAAAAACCAAGTGTGGTAGTTAACTATTGATGAGAACGTTAGGGCAGAAAAAAGGCAAACGTGTGCATTTGTGTGTTTGTATCTGCATCATATGTTAGAAGTTAATAAACCAGAGGTGACTGGGTAGAAGTTGCCAAGGCAGGAAACAAATCTTGCTGGTCCTCTTGCTATAGACTAGTGCCTCTCTTACGTGCCCCTTATTCCTTAAGGTCAAAACACACCGGGCGTGTCCCGCATGCGTCGCGCACGTTGCAGCCGGCTGCCCCAGCGTTCTTGCAGTGGGACTTGCCTCCGGCCAGAACACCAAGGGCCGCCAGAAGCCGCCAGGAGGAACATTTGCGTTGACGCCTCCCTTGGCAAATTCCCAGGTTTTACCGCATTTGTCACGCCGTATGCGACACACGTGGGACGCGCTCAGTGTGCTTCAGCCTTCATGCATCTTTTGCAACATGCATGCTATCCATTACCCCACTTCATTCAAATACTGCAAACACAAAGGTTCCAATTCAGAGAACCTTAGTAGTACCTGGCCCACTGAAGTCAACAGAGCATGTAGCTGCTAGCAGTACAGATCCAAAACAATTTTCCAGAGTTTTTGCTAGTTTTCTCCTTTTGGGGAGGGGGAGAAAAGGTTTTGAGACAAAAAAATGTTTTCAGGGAAAGAAAATACCCCCACAACTCAACATTTTCACCTTCATCAGTGTTTGTTCTGCTAGACATGTGGCTGCCATTTTGGTCTTCCCAAGGTGCCTTCCTTCAAGGAATAAAAAAAATCTTGGAAAAAAACAAAATGGCCACTGCAATTTTGATAGAACTTCAAGTGGTCCAGAAGTTTTAACTCCCCTAGCGCCAAAGAATTTCTCCCCCCACCAAAGGAAATAGTATAAAAGGTAATCCCATTCTCAATGACCCAGAAAACATTTGAGAAACGGGGGAGGGGGAGGGGGAGAAGGCCCAGCGACAGAGTGTGAAGTGGCACCAGCATTGGAGTTGCACTGCCATGGCTGCTGGACTGGACCAATGCTGGTAAACTGCCATGGGGGCATTCCATGGGTGGAGAGGGGGAGGGCAGGGGTGTAATGTTAAGAGCAAATCTCGGTCTCTTGTAAAACTCCATCTTGAACAGGATGTGCAGAATCTGCCTATGTCATGGTGATTGAACGGCAGCCAAATTCTCAGAGGCCCACTTGCACTCTCAGCCCTGTCCATGCTGGCAATGCATTATGGGAACTCGTTATCTGGTGGGAATGAGATAGCCGGCGACGCCATCCTCGGTAGCCAGTAACACCTGTAGATGACTCCCAGTTGGGAGGGGGTGAGCAAAGGTTGTGTAACCTTCTGGAAGGAACTGTGCGGATCCGTCTTCTATTGGGCAACTTAACCTGTCAATCATTGGACATCTCTAAAATGTACTTAAGTGTCTCACTTTAAGGTGGGCATTCTCGCTCGCTCTACTCGTTTGCCTTGGTTCACATCTTGCTCCACGCTGCTTTGTATGGGACCTGATGGAGTCTTGCCTACCCTAACATCTGATGGGTAAGGCCCCAGACCCCCCTAGGGGCTGGGATGGAACTACTCTTGGTGAGAGATAGGGAACAGTCTAAGGAGTTTAGTCTTATTGTTTTAATCCTGTAAGTCTGTAATATGTATGTCGTCTTCATTGCAGTATTAACTGCCTCTGAATCTATGCACGCATAGTCTTAAAAGATATCTTAAATAAACATCATTATATTATTACCAACGTGTGCTTATTGGGAAGTGAATGGGCTAAGTCCTGGCCTGAGACGCCTGAGCCATTCTACCAGATACCCAGTGCAAGCTGTCAGTGGCGTCTCTAGCCCAAAATGTACTAGGGGCCCACCCTCAACTTTCCGCCCCCTCCTCCCTTCTGCTTCCCCTCTATATTCCTTGCCGCCGCCAAAGGCGGTGGCGGCGATTTGGGGGGGCGCAAATTCAACCTTCCGCCCCAGGCCCCTCCTCCCCTTTGCTCCCCCTCTACCTGCACAGGACAGGAAAAATGTGTGGCAGGACCCACTCATTCTTGGGCTCTGGTGGCAGCAATTCTGTCCCCCTGCTTTCAGGCACCGAGAGGCCTGGCCTGAATGATTGTGTCTGAATGAGCCTTCTGTTGGACTGGTCAGGGGCACGCAGCTATTTTATTGAATTTCAACTCGCTTGCAGCCTAAAAATATTTGTGTAATTCACCAGGCTGTTGAAAAGCAAAGCACAGATAAGCAGCTCGGTGGCTCCCTCCCCCTTGGCCCTCCTCCCCCCTCCCAATCGCAAATCATCTGCTCTGCCCTCTCCTCGCCTCTCATTTTCATTACAAAGCTTGTGTGTTTACCTGGGATCCCAGAACCGGGGGCATTCCTTTGTCTCCAGATCAGATTGCTGCAGCCAGCTGCTCTTCCCAGCCCTTTCCTGTGCAAATCTGATCGTGGCCCTTACATGTGTTTTCCTGATTGAAAATGGGGGGGGAGACCTCAAACGCGGTGCGAGGAGGGGCGCGGCAGCAGTATCGCTTGGCTGGTGAGTTATTACTTTCTTTGCCCCTTTCTCCCTCCTTCCGCTGTGTTAGGTGACTCGTACAGTTTGCGCGTTGTTGGGAAGAGCTGCTGGGACAAGGGAAGTACAGGCAGAATAATCCCCCCCTTCTTCCTTCCCTCCTCAAACTGGAAAGGATTATTGGCTGAGTATTCTTGCAAGGGACTGAGGTTAGTCGTGTGCCGAGGGAGGCGTTTTATCGCCAAGCACTGGCTTCTGCTGCTCGCCACCTTCCAGTGCAACTGTTAGACTCCCTTTCAGAGCCGGCGCCACCTCTCTCTCTATGCGCCAGCCAGTGAGACATCGAGGAGGCCTTTTTGCGAGCGACGCGCTTCCCTTTTGGCTCAGGCTCCCTGCTTTTCGAGGTGGTGCGTGGGGGGGCTATTATGGCTGCGGGCGGGCGCCGCGCTCCAGCTCAAGCCTCACGATGACGCCTCCCCTCTCGGACTTCAAAGCTGGAGCCGCGGCGCCCGCCCGCAGCCCACATCCTCGTCTCAGAGGTTGCCCGAGTGCCTTGCGTTATCGGCGCCCCCCGGAAGCGACGCGCCCTTGGCGCCTGGGGCCCATGGCCACGGGGCCCCCCATTATAGTACACCACTGCAAGCTGTGCTACCTTACTGTAAGTTACCTTGTAGCCTGACTCCCTTGTTCAGGGAGGTCAGTCCCCACAACATCTACCTTCCTATAGACACTCAGAGCCTGGGGGCTGAGAGGTCTGGCTCCCTTTCCTTTTGGCCTGCACTGCCTCACTCTCCTCAGATTTATACAGCTGGCATAAGTCTGGCATACGTCTGAGGAGACCTATAGGTCATCAGGGAGCCCACCTGGATTTAAGGGATCAAAATTTTCCTTATCTTGAGGAACCCTCCATACTAATCACCCATTGGATGCAGCGAAAACCGGAAGTGCCCGAAGATAGCTGTTTTGCAGTGATCCGAAGATCGGGGAGGCCTGCAGAGGGTCGCACAGGCCTCCCCCAAGCCTCGGTAAGTGCCGCAATGGCGGTTTTGGGCAATTTGGCAGCGGCGATCTCCTGGATCGCCGCCGCCATGCTGTCCACGCCCCTTAAGGGGGCAGGGGGCAGCTTAGGTTCTCAATGGTGGGTCGCGACCCACAGTTTGAGAACCACTGGAGTGGACTATCAGTGCCTAACATGCCACAGTAATCCTTGCTTTGGTGACACCCAGACTTGATTACTGCAATGCATTAGACATTGGAAGAATATATGAAGAATGTTCAAAATTTCAACTGGTTCAGAATGTACAGTACCACGCAGACTGTGAACCTGTGCTCACTGGCTCTCTTCTTCAGCTGTTGCCACTTCCACAGGCTCACAGAACAATCCTAACATGTCCTCAGAAGCAAAACTCACCGAGTTCAATAAGATTTACTTTTAGGTAAATGTGTAGGATTGCAGCCTAAGTTAGGTGGCTACAGAGAGAGGCCTTTTTCTGGGATAGTACCCACTCATGAAACCCTCTTCATAAACAGGTTAGCCTGGTCTCTTTACTATCTTATTGGATGCCAGGTTGAGGCTGCAGTCCTGTACAGACTTACTTTGGAGTACATCGTACATACTTCTATGGAGGTGTACACAGTAACGTACCCAGCCCGTCTGGTGCCCAGGGCGGTAACTCTTAAGGTCACCCCTCCAGCGCACAGACGTGGAAGTAATTTGCGGTGACATGATGACATCACCACGCCGCCACCAATTACAGCTTGAAGCGGGAGGGGGAGGCGGGTCCTTACATTCTCGCTGTGGCCCCATTCCAGCTTCTCCTTTGGAAAGAGGAGGCCAGAACGGTGCGGCAGTGAGATCGCAAAGCCGTGGAAGGAGGCAGCGGCAGGGCTGAACAATCTCACTGTGGCCCCATTCCAGCTTCTCCTTTCCAAAGGAGAAGCCGGAACAGGGCAGCAGCGAGATTTTAAAGTCCTGCCCCTGCCTTCTCCTCCTGCTTCAATGGTGTGCTGGAGGAAGGGAGTGGAAGAAACCATTCAGCCCCCCCCCCCCCCAAAAAAAAAACAGTCCACAATTTCTCCTTTAAATGACTGTTGAAGGCACCATGTCCATAGCGAGCCTTTGACTTTTCACCTTTTTCAATCTACTTCAGCATTTCTAATTTATTTGCAAGAGACAAAGTCTTTCCAGATTTCTTTACCTTAGTCATCACACCATTGGAGGCACACTGATGAAATGAAGGGCAATGTTGAGTAAAAACAACACAAGATCACTCAAGAGCTTTGCACACAAACAACAATAACTGAGAGCATATCATGGGATGATGTGATGTAGACCCACAATGCATTTGTGCTTAGTGTATTCATTCACAGTGCAAAGCGGAAAACAAAGAGTGATTCACTCACAAATGAAGAGATATCTTCATTTAACAGAAAAAAATTTCTTCACAAATCAAAATTAAAGGTTAGTTTGTCAAAACAAACATTCATAACTCAGGTGCTCATAAATTGAGGGACAGGTGTTTTTCAAAATTTGTTACATTAAACTGGTATGCAGGTTACAACTCTAGGGGAAAAAAGAAATAAAAAAACCCCCTAGATTTTGAATGAAAGATCTATCAGCAGACTCCCACGCCTTCTTTCAGCATTACTGCCAAGGATTGTTCCCTTTTATTAAAGGTGCTGTTTCTCACTTTCAGGATTAGCATCAGCCAGACTAATTACTGAAGTGCGAACAGAGTAACCAAGCTAATAAAAGCTGAAGAGAATTATCAGTTCCCTCAAACTATTATAAAGCAGACAAACCTTTGTCATTTTAAAATATCCATTTAGTAAAGCAAGCTAATATTCATTAAAGCGCAATATTGCTTAGAAACCAACTCGCTATGCAAACACTGCTATTATTCTATTCCTTGCCTAGGGAATTTGTTATATTTCAGCTATACCACAAACCATCAAAGCATAGGCAGTCATGAGAATGGAGCCAGGAACCAGGAGTTATGCCAGGGGCTCCCCGACCCACAGTCAACAAGGCCACAAACCAAAACATAACGGAGTCAGGAGATTATCGTTGCCCAGGTTGCCCAAGCAGAGTTCCATCCAAACAGGAAGTCTTTTAGGGCTCTCCCTGCTTGGGAGAGACCAATGTGCCACCAGGGTAGGTATGAAAATTCTCACTGAAGAATTTTCAGCTCAAATTCCAGCGTACAAGAGGAATTCGGTGAGTATACAAAACTGGGGCAGTTTTGTGGGGAATCTAAGAAACTCCTGTAAAGTTGTTTACCACTGGTTGGCAACAGTGGTGGCTCTTTCTTTTTCATTATTTTGTTTTGTTTTTCTGCCTCTTTGGTAGAAGCGGCAGCCGCCACGGCGGAATTCCACTCAGTGGATGACTCCCACCATCCATCACGATGTTTCCTCCAGAATGCCCAAGCAATTTTGCTAGATCATAACAGTTCCTCTACACTAGCAGCCAGAATGCCATTCCAAAAGCCATCTTGGAATGATGCTATAACATGACATACCATCATTCCACGGGAAAATTTGGGGGAGAACATTGTGGTGCAGGGCAGGAGCCAGTCACAGCCACCAAGAAAAGCTCCAACACTCCTGTGGCTATCGTCAAAGTGGCAGCAGAAAAAAAAGTGATAGCTGACACCAACCAGTAGCAATCCCCCTCCCAATAATGTTTTGAAGAATTTCTCAGGCCTCTCCTGCAAATTTAACAAAATGCCCCTCATTTACACTGGCAATGAATGGGATGGAGAAGGAGGGATTCTTTGGATCATCCCTAGTAACCAAAAGGAATGGTCTTTTAAGCTGTAAACATAATACAGAATTTTTAATTCTAAGATAATACCGTAGTTTATGGGTTCTTTAAACATAGGGATAACTTATGCCAGAAAGTTTACTAGACATGGAATTATTCCTGAAGACAAATGTGGCATTTGCTACAGTGTAAACTTGTCTAATTACAGTACTCATAATATATGTACAATCTGCCTCTTTTCATTCTGTTCCTCCTTCTTTGCGGTACCTGGGTTCTCTGTTGTATGTTGCTTTATATGCTATATTTTTAAATATTACACAGTAGTTTGAAAAAATCCAATACAATACCATAAAAAAGAGAGAGAAAAGAAAAGGGTGAAGGTGAATTCTCAACCTTTCTTGGGGCAATTTTTTGTTATCCCTGCTTGTGTATGCTTTTTTTAAAAAATCCTGCTTTTTTTTCCCCCATGCCACCTGAAGACACTGAAAGAGTCTCTGTAAACAACAAGTAAGCCCAGATGGCACCTTTTGCACTGAACAAGGCATAGAGTTGCCTCTGAATGCTCCCAAAACAGCTCTGACATAATTGTTGATGGTTCAGACTGCATGTCAAAAACAAATGCCACATAAAAGCCTGAAGGACCCCCTCATTGATTGCAGCTGGATATATAGCGACGCTGGGGACAATGTGAGTTGCCGAGGAAATGGCACAACAGGGGTCCAGTGGTGATTTTAATTACAAATTTTCTGTGATGGAGTCCTCAGACTTAATGTGCTCTAACAACAACTTTAGCGCTATCTCAAATGTATGTACATAAAGTATGACCTATGCTCAACTCAAGCATCCATTTGCCTTTTATTTTATATCAGGACAGAGCAATTTAATCCATCTCCTAAGGCACTTCTATGCTTCCTTCTTTTACAAGGCGAAAGACCATTGGCGCTAATCTGTGGACAGATCTGGTCCCAGACTGCATGACAGGGAAGGCAAAATATTAATCAAGATGTGGTACAAAGTTTGAATAGTTTCACTTCTTAGGAAAATGAAAAAAAAAGTGTTCTTAGGCTGTACAATATAAAGATAAGCTAAACTTTAATGCTATTTCTTCAGATTTTGTCCGTTATGTTCCTTCTACACCTGAGCTCATGGGACTCTGGGAGTTCAATCCTGCTAGATGGTATAAACTTTACTACTGAGCTTGACCATGTGGAAGGAGATCAGATGCTCCTTCCTGGGGCTCCAGCATGAGAAGCTTTATCATGCCAATATTTTTTTTGTTGTTGCCCAGGCATTCAACTGCTGATTAGCTGATATTTTGTGATTACACTGGTGTAAATGCCTCTGTTTCTAGTCTTGTAATTTCTTTGTGATCTACTTTGAAAACACGGGGTAAACAGGGAGACAGTGGGCAGTGTCCTCTATAGATGGATGTTTGGGACTCTCCAAGAAGAAGAGTTCTTAAGCACCAGGTTCAGATTACAAGGGTGATGGTGGAGAAAGAGAAAGGGTAGGATTTATTGATTTTTTTAAGAGAGAGAGAGAGAGAGAGAGAGAGAGAGAGAGAGAACAACAATGTGATGATATGTGGATTTAATGAATAGAATGTGGGTGATATTTTGGCTTGGATATTATATGTAGAAAAAAGTGAATAGTAAGCTAGTAGGATGTATTGCTTTGCACTTGCTATAACCTTATGAAATATGTATTGTTTTTATGTTTTAATATATTAATAAAATATAAATATTTGCAAAAAAAAAAAAGAGAGAAAGGGGAGGATGTTTCAGGCATACGGGTCAGGCCTGACTGAAGGCACAGAGACTGAAGTAGAAGGAGACAAGGGAAACAATATAAGGATATAAGATGTATAAGGTGGGAAACACTTCATAAGTAGAAGTTTTCTAGAACAGAAAAGAGCATTATAAAATCCATTAATGGACACTTCCTTTTTGTATCATCAATATACAGATATATGGTCAGGACAGCTTTGGTTTATTTCAAATTCCAAAGTAAACCATGGTTTACCAAAAGGCATCAGCTACCCCACAGAGGTTCAGTTCTTATATCTTGTCATTTAGTTACACTGCTTTTCTCAGCATTGCACAAGCAAATCAAATTAAAATCTAAACATTTTCTGTTTACTGTACTTGAAGAGAGTGGGAAAGTGGGAAGTATTACAGGCGTGTTGGGCAGAGTAATACACTTTCTGTCATCAGAAACCAATATTATAGACAGACAGTATTTGGAAAGGGTTATTGCATATAAAATCGCTCGCTCACATTACCACTGAAACAATATTGCTCTCTCCTGGAGTGAGACAGGAAGCAATAACACAAACTGTTGCATTTATTACTTCTATTTCCACTTAATGGTACTGCCTCAGAAACGCCTCTGACTCTCCCTGGAGCCTGACCTCAATGTTTACATGAGTTCCACAGGAAAGTGGTGACCCTCCTTTCAAAAGCTACTGAAAATGAAAGGACCTTTGAGGTCACAGCAAAAGCACAGCTGCTTCTGTTTTTAACATCCTGTCTTATTTTTTTAAAAAAAACAAGCAAATAGCAGAGGGGTCTGTATGCCCACAGCCTGAAAACAGAGTAGCTCAAGAATTGCCTCCCCCCCCCCCCATAGAAGAGCATGCCTGGGAAGTCAGATCTGTATTGGATCACTCTTCCAGCTCGTACCACCATTAGATGTGCAGTGAATGGGTAACTCCCAAGAGGGCCTTTTCAGATGCAACACCCAAGAGGTGGAACAGCTTCCCAAAAGAGGTATAATGACTCTATCAGTGCTGGCTTTTGGAAGGGCAGTGAGGACTATTTTATTTCAATGGGTCTTCCCTGATATGTGTTTGGCAGCACAATCCTATCCAACTTCCAGCACTGGTGTAACCAGTGGTGCAGCAAGAATGGGAGGCCCCAGAACAGAAAGGGGATTCAAACCCCCTCCAAAGGGGGATTTTCAAAAGGGATTTAAATCTCCCCTCCCCTCCAAAGCCTCCTGTCCTGCCCTCCCCCGCTGGTTACACCAGTGGTGTAAATTGGATAGGATTGTGCTGATAATCAGGTTTAAAACTGGCAAGATCCAACACCCAATGGCTGCTGAGACAGCAAAGAACTAGAGCAGAGGTTGGAAAAAGCAGGCAATTAATCAGAAGGATAACGGGCAGGGAACCAATTTGGAGGTGCAGGGGATGGCCTAAAGACTTCCCGTAGCAAAGAGTTGCCCAAACCTTGGAGGTATGGTATATAACAGACAATGGCACAGGATTCTATCTCCAGGATCATGTGATTCCCAGGACCAGGAAAATTTGTAGTATCTTGGTTAGAATAGACTACAGTGCTGTCCTCCACTCAATAGCCCTGGTGGCACAGGAAGTAAAGAGAATCAGTAGCTGACCCCCAGAGCTTCTCAGCCACTGTGTGGTATTTGTGCTTTTGGGTGGTGTGGAAGCATCAGCAATACCATGAAGAAACACCTATACAGTACAGTACTTGCTAATGGGGACAAAGTTCTTCTTTTTGACTACAAGGAATTACAGATGGGACACACACACCAAACATTCTCCTGTTTGCTACAATGGTAAGCAGAATTTCAAAAGGGTTGAAATGCCTAAAGGTAAAGGTATCCCCTGCTTGAAAGCCAGTCGTGTCCGACTCTAAGGTGCGGTGCTCATCTCCATTTCTAAGGCCAAAGAGCCAGCGCTGTCCGAAGACGCTTCCGTGGTCATGTGGCCAGCATGACTAACTGAATGCTGTTACCTTCCCGCCGCAGTGCTACCTATTTATCTACTTGCAATTTCTTGCTTTCGAACTGCTAGGTTGGCAGGAGCTGGGACAGGAGATGGGAGCTCACTCCGTCCTGCGGCACTCAGGTCTCGAACTGCTGTCCTACTGACCTTCCAGTCTGCAGTTCAGCGTCTTAACCACTAAGCCACCGCAGCCCCTATCTTCTGCCTTGTTGTTGTTCAGTCGTTCGTTTAAATAACAGAAATGCAGAGGACAATAATACAAAAACTAAATGTAGAGAAGAACAAAAGTGAAAAATTAGCCAAAAGCCCTAATAATAATAAAACAATAATATACAGTATTTATATACCGCCTTTCTTGGTCATTGGATTTCTCCTCCGACTTTAATTCAAGGCGGTGTACATGGGCAGACTTTCCTAACCCCCCTAATGAGAGATTTTACAATATATAAATGTCCAATCTTTCATGAACAGCTACATTCCAGGTGGTATCTTTTTGCAGCCTGGCTTTTCCGCTTTTAATGTTCTTCAAATACAACAAAAGTTCATTGAAACAAGTTCTAACACAAAACGGAACCATATGTAAAGACAAAACATAACATAGGAAAAAGAAATAGATAAACTCTACAACAGCTTATATATCAAAATGTACTCCCCTGGAGACCCATTCCAAAATCTGCAACAACCAGCCATTTCACAAAATAAATATTGCTTTTTGTCTCTCAGGTCATGTATATGATGACTTTGTCAAGTCTACGTTAAGAAAGAGGAATGACCTTTCCTAAAGTAATCCGTAAGCTTTAGGTATAAAAAGCCCTTAAGGAGAGGTATTTCTCCGATCTTGAATGGATGGGATTCTAGCCTGCTTCCAACTGCTCGCAGTGGCATATTTGGCAGTCATAAGTAAAAGAGAAATTAATCCTCTACTTAAAGTTGAAAAATAATTGTTTGTTCAGACTTCCAAAAATAATTCCAAACGGCTCAAATGGTAGCCTATATTGAATAGTTTTAACTAACTCAAAACAGAAGGGATCTTAACAGGAATCATGGCAAAACAGGGTCAGAAGTCTCAGCACCTGTTATTATTTCACGAAATATATAGTATAAGAGTCTGGTTTCACAATATCTCCACTTTTGAGAAAGAAATATCAGTCAACTCCTCAGCATGTTCATGAAGGAGTAGTTATAGTGAGGGCCCCTAGCAGCATGTGTTCCTAGGTCACATAGCCATCAAGCTTTGATAATATCATGGAATAGCTTTACCTTGAAAGGCAGTGGTTCTTCAATAAGCGGACTCACAGGAAGTGAATTGGTACTGCTGGCAGGACTCATATCTGCACTCTAAGAGGAAAAGAAAATAGTCCAGATTAATCTGGGAAAAAATTAGCACTGTTGTGACACTATTGATGCGCTTGATGCTCTGTGACTATGTGCTGTAACATGGGGGATAAAGCAGCAACACTGCATCTATTACAACGAAGAGAAAACAAACAGGACATAAAAAATGTAATTAAAGTAAGTACACTAACTGTGCTACTGTTAAGTTTGTTAATTTTCCTTGGTATGTTTTAATAAACACCTTCTGGAGTACAGTACTTCCATTAAAAAAAAAACCTGAATTAGATCTTAAGAGCAATGTACTGAGAAACACTAATGCATAAGCACCTTTAACAGTCCCAATGGGAACAATTACAAACAAACACCAGAGTTCAATATGACCCAAAATGCAGTGGTCAAACTAGATTTTTCCCCCCACTGGACAACAACAGAACAGCCCGAGGGGAATACAGAAGTGCTGAGTTTTTTGAGTTTCTGAACTTTGAAAGCAATTTCCTGACTACTGCAAATAAAAGAAAAAAGAAAAAAAATAGAACATTAAATATCAAAAGGAAAGAGCAAAGCTATACTTTTTTTTAATGAGAATGATTATGGAAAGATCTCCATGGGAGCTCTTAAAAAGCTCACATTCAGTTCTGTGGGACTTGAGCAGAACAACCCACTAGATTGCGCCCTAAGAACAGACCTGAACATCTCTGCACAATCCAACAAGATGAACTCAGTCCACCAGCATCTCAATAAACCTGCTGGCTTTCCTGCCTGTATGACACTGCAAAAAAATAAAAATAAAAATGGGTGAGTGGGTTGCAAAGCCTTAAGCATAGAGGACCTGTGGTGGCTAACTCCTTCAAGAATACTCCAGAGTCCTTCCTTGAATTTTCAGTTGTCATTTAGAAAAAAAAAAGGAAGCCTCTAGTCCAGGGGTTCTCAACGTTTGGAGGCCCGGGTACCCCCTACCATGGTCCAATTGTCTGAAGTATCCCCTGCTTATCAACTGCTAATTAATTGGATTACTCAACTAATTAATTGGCTAATTAATCATTTAAAATAAAACAAGTATTAAAACAATTTTAAATGTGAAAAAGTCTAACTGTCTCTGTGTGTGTGTGTGTGTGTGTGTGTGTGTGTGTGTGTGTGTGTGTGTGTGTGTGTGTGTGTGTGTGTGTGTGTGAGAGAGAGAGAGAGAGAGAGAGAGAGAGAGAGAGAGGCCCAACACAAAATCAAAGAGACAGAAGGGGGGTATTGCATTTTCTCAACTACAAAAAATACACTGCACAGATGGGAGAGAAGGAAAAACAAACAGAGAGCTTGATCTCATGTTAGTGCAAAAAGACACATGCCAGGATCTCTTTTTCTCTCTCTAAGCCATCTTTTCCCTCTCCCACTTCCCAAAATCAGCTCCTCCCTCCCCCACCCCACCAAAGTACATTTTCCAAAGTATAAAAATAATAAGCACAACACAAAATCAGAGAGACAGAAGGGGGGGGGGATTGTATTTTCTCAACTACAAAAAATACACGGCACAGATCAGATGGGAGAGAAGGAAAAAACCCAAACAAACAGAGAGCTTGATCTCATGTTAGTGCAAAAAAGACACATGCCAGGATCTTTTTTTTTTCCTCCAAGCCATCTTTTCCCTCTCCCACTTCCCAAAATCAGCTCCTCCGTCCCCCACCCACTCCACCCCACCCAATCTGAGAGAAAGAGAAGCAGACACTCCAGAAGCAGGCAAACCTCATCGTGTTGCAAGGAACCCTTTTGCCATCCTTGGGTCTCCTTGGACCCATGCCAACTATGTTGATGGTATATGTCCAAGGAGAGGCAGGTGGGAGGTTTGGAAAATGGGGAATAGGATCCAGCATACACCCTTGCCACCGGGATCCACTCCCTCAAGCCTGCTCTGCGTCCCCTGGCCCCCCGCCCTGAAACACTCCCGAATCTATCCCTCCCCACTGCCAACTTATTGACACCGGCACAGCCTCTAGGAGCCACTGGCATGTGTGCCACACCTCTGGCCATTTGTGCCAGTGGCCCAGAAGCACACAATGATGTCCTGGCTTTCGTGCTGCTACAAAGGGCCTTGCACTTCCAGAGCATGCGTTCAGGCAGCATAAGGTCCAGATAGGATTGGGCCAAAAGTGGTGACAGGTTAGCGGACATACTGAACTATCAGGTGGGCCAAGGCACCACTGATGCCACTCAGGTGGCCATGGCAGCTCGGAGTAATTGCTAAGGCCTGGCTGCCTGTATGTGAGCTCAGTGTACTGGGACCCACTGCTGGCACTGTACTTGGCGCACACCTCGCTGCCTTACTGAGAGCTTCCAGTGAAGCCTGCTGCACGGTCCTGGACACCAGTGAGGGTCTGTTGCCCACAGCGGCTGCTTTGCCAGGATGCACCTGGAGCTGAGCCAGCTGGGAATCCTGAGTGCATCCAGATCCTCTGCAACCTCATGGTGGCCAGGAGCCATTTTGATGTTAGACTATTGGGAGTGCCATACAGTTGAGTGTGGGGTTATCAGAAGGTTCTACTGTCATGTGATTCTGGGGAATCCTTGAAATGGTAGCTCCTAGATGATGGCCACCAGGAAGCCACTGCCATATAGGCAGCAGCTGTGTGCTTCCAACCCTCCTCAAATTCGAGCCTGGAGAGAACTTTGAGCTCAGCCTTTGTTTCAATACAAGAACATACCTTTAAACATAGTAGGCTACCTGTACTCATGCTCTGGCTGGTTTGCAATGATTCTCTGTCCAATTGAGACCCCCTCACCACAAAATGTTTGGCTATGGCCTGGAGGGTTGTCAGGTACAACTAGGTCACATGTTGAACAGGCTTGCCTAAGACTAGCATGCCTCTTCTTCTACGAAATGCATGTCACAATCTTGCAGTATCTTCCAAACATATCCGTAACTCCCTCTTTGTGAACATGTAACTACAAGTGAAAACTGATTGCCTCTTGCTCCAACTCATAAAGCTACATTGTGCAAGCTGCAAACCTCTATTGTTCTATACAGGGAAGGCAATATGGCCGTCCTAGACAATTCTACTGTAAAATATGTGCAGTGCCTTGAATGTCAGTCCCCCAAGATAGGGCCAATTTGGTTTGCAACAACTGCTTTTCAACAAGAGCATACAGTGCTATGATGGCTGCCAGACACCGAGTTCCCTCAAGATCGCTATCAAAATTTATTGATCTAAGAAGTTAATACTGGCAGAAAATATCTTCAGTGGATATTAGAAGCACAAGAACAAATAAATCTTGATAACTAAAGAAAGAAGACAATCTATGTATTTTATAGCTGTTTAAAGGGGGGTGACTGCAACTTATTTTCAGGGTGATTGCTTCTGCTGTATTGTCAGCTATTAAGTTCTGTACAAGTTCACAGCCCAGAAGTTGAGTGCAGCTAACAAATGGGATGTGACTGAATAAATGCTGCAGTGTTTAATGCTTCATATATAAAGAATACCAAGGGATCCACTGCAATTCCCTTGTGACACGAACGGGTAAGATTATTATTATTATTATTATTATTATTATTATTATTATTATTATTATTATTATTATTATTATTATTATTCACCTACCCCAGACTGTGAGCAAGGGTGATCGTGTGCCAGGTTGGCCACATCCCCTGAACATGACTGGCATGATAGTGTGGGACAGGGAAGAGGATTAGGGATCCGGGGGGATAACCCGGATGAGTCGGGGGGATAACCAGAACTGGTCTCCGGAGGCTGCCCAGCTTGGGGATGCAGTCAGTAAACCCTCAGGCTTGAACTAGGATGCCTGCTGTCGAGGATTCCTAGCTTGTGGTAGGCAGAGCAGTTCCACTCCCTTGACCCCTCTTCACAGAACTTGGGGCTGATGAAGCAAGAGATGCGAGGCGATCCTGAGTGTGGAGCCAGGGTTGTTTTGCCCAAAGGAGGGCTTTGGCAGGATAGCTGTCTCCTGAAACTTAGTTGCCTGCACTGGGAGGGTAGGGGGTCCTAGACAGGACCATCTACATTGACTGACTATTATCTGGCTAAATAATAAATAAATATAGCCATAATTTCTGTCAGATTCTGGTGGCACACGTAGGGGGGCTCCCCAAGTGTCCTTGGGGGGGGAGCCATTTTATATGGGAGAAGGCTTTCCCTCAGATACCTGGGTCCCAAGCTGCAAATTTTGAAAAGGCTCATGAATCTCGATCTCACAGTAAGTGCATTGAAGACTTCAACTGCATTTGTATTTTTTGACAAAACATTATGGCAGTTGTCAATCTTTTATCTTATTTGCTTAATATGCAAGAGCAGGATCTGTGCCTTGTAGTCAATAAAAATATATGGTGCCTAAAACATATGTAGCAAGGTGCCCCAGGAAAGGCAATTTCTCCTCGTCGAGCATGGAGTTAAGAGGCCATATATAGATGTCTAATATGCTTGTGTTCATTGAGAATATATTCAAGGAGTAGAAAATTCAGGTTGAAGTCTCCACAGCTAAATAAGTTAAAATGACCTGTCAAATGTGGTTCCATACTGAAATCACAAAAGCCCTTTGGAGAGCAGATGAAGCCGTGAGAATAATTGCAGTCACAACATTTAAGACGTGCAAAATGGCTTGTTAAAAGCTTTGGTGAAATATGCTGCAACTCAAGGAAATTAATTCTTTTCTGAAAATCAAAGCATAACCTCCACGCCATGTCTCTTCCTTGACTTAAAGGCAGATACATTACACTTGACATATAGAAATGTACAAGAATTAAACTTTCCAATTTTAAAAAACAAAGTAAGATTTAGCATTGTGCACGTGTGCACTGGAGCATAAAGGCCTGTGAGGCTGCCTAGGGCATAGCATCAGTCAGAGAAGGGGCTATAACTCAGTGGCAGAGCAGAGGCAGAAGACACCCCCCCCCCAGTACCTCCCCTAATACCTCAGGGAAAGGATCAGGGGATGGGGAAGAACTTTGTGTGTGCTGCTAATCAGAATAAAAAGTACTAGGCTAAGGGGACCAATGGCCTGACTAATTTCAAGGTAGCTTCATATATGCTCCAGGTTTTCCTGAATGATACAGGTTTTCTTGATCCTTTTAAACTTGGGTTTAAGCCTGGGTTCGGGACTCAGACAGCTTTGGTCACTCTTGTAGACAATGCTTGACGAAAACTAGGCAGGGGATTGCAACCCTGCTGGTTCTGCAGTACCACTCAGTGGCTGCCTGACCACTGAGTGGTTCTGATACCATGGACGTTTGATACCACTGACCACTGAGCTGCCTAGCAGAGATGGGCATGCGAGGCACTGTTCTTCAGTGGTTCTGGTCTTATCTGTCAGAAGGTGGCAATGAGGCACTGCTGCATTGTGGCCCTTTGACCAATGGGGTCTCACGCGGTTCCATCTTCCCCCCCCCACACACACACACTGCCCCCCCCCCATGCATCAGCCTCATAGCTAGGCCAGCCCTGGTTCTATCCGTTCCATCTGGTACAAAGGAAGCTGTAGATATTCTAAATCAATGCCTGGCTGTACTGAAGGCCTGGATGTGAGTTACGGTCCAATCCTATCCAACTTTCCAGCGCCAAAGCACCCATGGCAACGGACAGCTTCCAGAGGCCACCACAGGCCTCAGAATGCCTCCAGACGTGACCGGAAGTCACATTCGCAAAACTTGAAGTGACCTGGAAGTCACTTCTGGAGGCGTTCTGAGGCCCATGGAGGCCTCTGGATGACATCCTAGGATCGGCGCGATTTGGGAGCAGCTTCTGAAGGTGGGTTGTGAGCTGAAAGCGGACTCCACTTGTATCCAGAGGGTTCCAATTTGGAGCCAACGTTTCGAAAGTGCTATTTATGGTGTATACAATAGTGTGTACAATATTGTACAATAGTACAATCTCATGCTTTGCATTGACTCATGGTACACTTGTTACAAAACACAACTCTTGTTGCTTTAAGCTATTCAGAGTGTTCAACTAAATTGAGACATGACTGAGACGTATAAAATTATGCATGGGATAGAGAGAGTGGATAGAGGGAAATTCTGCACCCTCTCGCACAACACCAGAACCAGGGGACATGCACTAAAATTGAGTGGAGGGAGAGTTAGAACGGACAAAAGAAAATATTTCTTTACCCAGCGTTTAATTCATCTGTGGAACTACTTGCCACAGGATGTGGTGATGGCACCTGGCCTAGATGCCTTTAAAAGGGGTTTGGATAGATTCATGGAGGAAAAGACCATCACAGATTACAAGCCATAAGCAACCTCCTGGCTTTAGGTTTTCTCTGTGCCAGGTGCATTGGTGTCGCTACCGTCAAGTGACGGTAGCGGGCCGCTACGGGGTGACGCGCGCACCCCCGCGCGCATCACCTCCGTCATGCGTGTCACCTCCGTGACGCGCGTCACCCTCCGGACGCTCCGAGGCCAGCCCGGGAGCCGGCCTCGGAGCGTCCGGCCTGGCCGGCGCTCTAGGGCATTCTGAAAGAAGGCCCAATGCATCAATACGGGAACTTTTACGGTTTTCGCGCATGCGCAGACCGTTTTGAGGGCAAGAGGGCAGGCCCTTGCCCTCAGAAACGCTCTCTGCGCATGCGCAAAAACTGTAAAAGTTCCCGTATTGACGCTCAGAGCGCCGGCCGGGCCAGATGCTCTGAGGCCGGCTCCTGGGCCGGCCTCGGAGCGTCCGGAGGGCGATGCGGATTGGCGCGGGGGGGCCCCCGGGCCCCCCAAAAATTCCGAATGTTCCAGGGGGGCATAGTCGGGGGGTCACTAGGGTGACACGCCCCCCCGCCTTGGGGTGACACGCATCCTAGTGACGCCTCTGGCCAGGTGCAAGGGAGTGACAACAGGAAACAGGTTATCTTGTTAGCTGTGTACTCCCTGAGGCATCTGGTGGGGCCACTGTGTGATACAGGAAGCTGGACTAGATGGGCCTTTGGCCTGATCCAGCAAGGCTCTTCTTATGTTCTTATGTAAATTTCAGAACATTCACATTAGATCAACAAAACAGCATACCCGTCTTCACTAAGGAGTTTCTCCCACAGAATTTCTTTGGAAGTAGCAGACCATTTTTCTCCATGATCACTGCCAAGGCGGGAGATGTTCCTGGTCCCCAAGACCCAGGAGCTGTGCAGGTGTGAGACATCTTCCTCATTTCACTTCACTTGCCTGGCTTGTATTTTTGATTTATGTGACTGCTTTTGGGCTGATGGCCCATTGCTAATGCAATAAAGAAATCAACTACTGTATACTTCTCGTGCCTTGTGGAGGAAAGGTATGCTCTGTTACACCCCTTATACTGCTGACATAAATGAGAACTGCTCAGAGGCAACTCTAATTATTATTGGGATTTGGGGATAGCCCTGAGCACCACGGGCTAATATTTTGGATCACTCTGAAAATGGACACCAAATCAAGCTTCTTTGGGGAAAACTAAATCAAGATCCATCCTGGCATCCTAATTTATTGAAGTAAGCCAACTAGAGTGAGACAATCATTTTAAATGATAATTATACTTGGAATTCTTGACATGAGCTAATCACCCAATGTTAAGCACAGCAGAAATTAACACTAAAACACAGGTGCACGTTGAGCTCTGTGTGCTATTTCATTCATTCGCAAAGCAAATTCTGTTTTCATTTGTGTTGACTTGAAAAATAATGAAATAAAATAAAGATCAGCACTAAGCTAAACAGGTCCTAATTTACACTGCTTACAAATTATTATTGATAGCTTAATATATGATTTATCATTTGGGGGGAAAGTGACTGATGTGTTTTTAATACGCATAATCAGTTATTCAGAGACACTAGTGGATGGCAGTGAAACACTATTATGTTTAGAAGTCAATAATGATAGATAAGAAGATTAATATGAAAAAGGCAAGATACTGTAGATGTCGTTTGTTGCATGCAAAGTCAAATATTTTCACCCTAAAATACAATTATGCCTGGATAATCAATTGAGCTACTTATACAGACCCACGTGATAAAATCAATATGCTTTTCACTAGGCCAGACTACACGACACAACAGTTGTATATTTATAGGAAATACATAACCAAACGGGCAGGGGGTAGGAATCACTGCCAATTACATCACTAAGCAAACTGAGTCATATTGATTGTTTTATACTTAACAACTTGTATGAATGACCAGTTCTATCAAGAGGTGAATTCAAAGTGTAGCATAGTGACTAAGTGCATGTGATCTAGAATGTGGAATTTTCTGAAACAGTGGTAACTCAGTCTCCCTTCAACGGAGACACTTTTGGGTAGGTGGTATATTAAGGACAATGTTGGAAATTAGAGATTCACACTGCGAACCTCAGTGCCAAAATGTTTCATTTATTTTGAGCATGTCTCATATCAACACAATGTCTTGAGCTGCTGACATCTAGATTACTTTTGAGGTTTTTTAAGGCTTAGTAGAATGCATGGATGAAAAAGATACATGCAGTGTCATTCATCCAATGTATATGTCACAGGTATGGAACCTCCAGCTCACATGCTTGTTGTGTACTGGGATTCAGGTCTTTTCTGCTTCATAGAGAATCCTCTCAGGGCAGCTTTTTGTGACACACACTGTTCTAATAACAGCAAAGTGGGAGGAGGGATGATAATGTGGCTTTTCTCACACCTGCCTCAATCCCAAGCCAATCCTGCAACATCAACCTTTTCTGGGTTCGAATGTTTTTGGGAAAACGGTGTAAAGCAGCCACCAGAAAGTGGCAGATGCTCTTCATGGTTGCTGTTGAGAGACCTTTCCTTCAACGCTGTACTTTCAAGGACTAGGGAAAAAATGGATGAATGTTATGAATGGAAAGGGGCTTAAATGTAAACGAAACTGATCTTTCAGATAAAAGGGGGGGGACTCTGACAGGCTAAAGAAAAGAAAGTAGCATTCACTGGTCCTGCACTCTTGGAAGTTTTCCCTTCCCTCAAGTATATTCAAGTCTTCTGCACCAAAAAGATAATATTGTAACATCTCATCTGCAGGGCCGCCCTGTACGGTTGTGCCAGCTGTGCACTGCGCAAGGGCGCCACATCTAAGGGGGCACCATTCACATAGGAAGGAGGAGGATTGCCGGCGAGACGTCACTTCCAGCACAGAGGAAGGGGCGTCTTTTTCTAATGTGTACAAAGATGCCATATTTGTTGGGGCAGCTCTGCCCATCTGAAGTTCTTGTCACCTGACCCTAAGAGCTAAAGGGAACCTCTGGAGTTAACAATTCTTAGCATTTGTGTAGAGTTTTCAGTGTTCACAACACTTCACATACATACATTCTCTCTGTCATCATTACAAAGTGGGCCTTGTATTCTCTCTCTCTCTCTCTCTCTCTCTCTCTCTCTCTCTCTCTCTCTCTCTCTCTCTCTCACACACACACACACACACACACACACCAACATCACAGGTGGGGTGTGAGACTGAGAAGGAATGGTATGGTAGAAGTCACCTTTGAACTGTTAACAGGTTATCTTGTTGGCTGTGTGCTCCCTGAGGCATCTGGTGTGGCCACTGTGTGATAACAGGAAGCTGGACTAGATGGGCTTTTGGCCTGATCCAGCTGGGCTCTTATGTTCTTATCTGGCAATTTTCTAGATCAGGGGTTCTCAAACTGGTGGGTCGCAACCCATCACTCTGAGAAGGGGCAGGTCGCTATCCCCTCAAGGGTGGTGGTGACTTTGGCGACGTCCTGCCACCAACCGCCGGGACAAAGGGGTATTTTTTTACTTACCGGGGGTTGTGCTGCCCTCCGGAGGGTGTGGGGGCCCCACGGCCACACCTGTGGGCCATTCCAAGCCTCAGATTAGCTCCCTAAGGCAATTGAAGCCCATTTCCTTTTTACTTCCTGGTTTTGCCAAAAGCCGGACGTGGGCTTCAATCGCCTCAGGGAGTTGATCTGAGGCTTGCGCTGGCCTGCGGCGGTGGCTGCGGGGGCCCCGCACCCTCCAGAGGGTGATGTGACTCCTGGCGAGTAAAAAATGACCCCTTTGTCCCAGCTGTGGCACCATCCCAGGAGCGCCAGTACCACCATCGCTCTGCCTCCGCAAACACTCAAAGTTCTCCCCTACTTTTGGGGAGAACTTTGAGAAACACTGTTCACCCTCTCAACATGTATGAGCTGCAGAATCCTGTACAGCTAGTTTTTGATATTTGATATCATTTACAAAGTTGGAAAAGGACGCTTTTCTCAAATAATACCTTGAATTACAAAACTACATTTTTTGTTAAAAGAAAGGTTCTAGCACACCTACACTGATTAAAATTTCTATATATTGAAAGTTGTAACCAGCAAGGCTGGGTTGTCATAGTCATTTTGGCATAGAGAGGGTGGAGGAGATCCAAATAACCTTTTACCAAGTGGGACAATACCATGATATACATAACCCTTTGGCAAGCCAGTCTTGTGTATCATCCTGGCAAGTGCTGAAGAGCATTACACTACACATCTGCACCCAGTCAGAAATACGGGGGAGAAATATGGGGGAGAAATATGGTCAAGATGCAAGAAGGTTATTGGAGGGGATTTTGAGGACCTCTCAGTTTTTACCAAAAACGTATCAAAACATGGCTTGGGATACAGTGATAGAAGCAGACAGGCTATTTATTAGGCAGGCTATTCATTTCAAGAGTCCTAAAGAAGACAGCAATCACAGTAAGTACTAAAATGCACGCATTATCTCATTATTTAGGAAGCAGGTAACTGATTACTGCTTTAACTCCCACGTCAAACAGGCATAGAAGCAAGATATTAAGGAACAAAAAGTGTCCTGGTTTGATAGTTACTTCTGAGATGTTTTGTTACACTGCAAAGTATCAGACAACGGGCACATTTTATATTTTAGGTTGTAATTGCACACACACTTGGATCAAAGTCCCACTGAACTGAATAAGTCTCTGAGTAAACATGCAAAAGATTGTGCTATTATTATTTGTACTAAATTTCTGAAATGTATCAAATATTGGGGTATATTAATGAATTGAAGATCTGTATCTAGCTAAAATTTATTGAAAAGCATTCACAATCATAGTCTGCAGAGCAAGGATAAATTTAGGACAAAACAATTAGCTGTTCTCCTCCTGTAATTAATTCTGAAATCACACTATAATAAAGAATTTTTTAAACTTCAAAATAGGTCCCTGAAAAGCATAATTATCATTTAGTTTAAATTGTACAGCTTGCAGTTTCTTTCAGCTATTTGACAGAAAACATCCCCCCCTCCTTGCCTAAAAATAAACAAACTCATTATAAAAATCTAAGGGATTAAACGCCAGCTTTCCCTCTAGTCCTCATACTCAAAGACCTTCATTAACAAACTTTTCTCAAACCTAATAAGGAATAATAAGTTTTTGAGGCTCTTTAAAAATCCATTAAACTCTAAGAAGTTTCTGTACTGTGTTTACTGTCACTGGAGCTATTATTAATTTAATTAGCTTACTACATATCACTCTTAATGAATATGGTGCTTTACTTAATAGCATAGTAAAATGATAAATCTCTGCCTTGTGAAGCTTCATGTCATGACCTCTGCCTTGAGCAGTAGCAGGGACGTAACAAGGGTGGGGCCTGAGGGGCAGCTGCCCTGGACGCAACACCAGCCCCCCCCCACAACCCTCAGGCTCCACCACTTAATGGCTATGTGATGGTGGCGCAGAAATCTCCTTCCTAGTTTGGAGAAGCATAGGGGGAAGGAGAAAGTTCTAATAATAATTCTAATAATAGAAAGGTAAGCAGCATGCATTGAAAACATATGCACTGTGTTGCCCAAAGCTCTTACCTACTAAAGATCGCTCCATGAAGCAGATATGCTTCACTGCTTACTGATGTCTGACCTAAGTAAAACTAATGTTTTTACACCACTGAATAGGGAATTCTACAAAGACGTGAATCTCTATTGTTATGCCTTATGACACACTGGAGAACCCAATATAAGCATGTACATGACCACAATTAACTAGATAATTATACAAAGATTTCTTTCTCAGCATGGTCCAGTGATTCGTGACTTACAAGTAAATGTGTTCATAAAACATTTACCTGAAAACTGGAAAGCACTATATTCTCAGAGGCCAGATAGCGGATGAGGAGTCACTCAGGGAGAAAAGCAAATACCCTGGAGCACCAGATTATATTGAAACTACAAACCCTCATAATTTATTTGTCCATATATTTATGTACTTACGAAAAATAACACTATACTTGCTATAGGACTAAGTACTACCGTAATATTGGGGGGGGGGGGGTAATAAAAGAGAATAGTGTTGCAACAAATTCACTTGATTAGGGACTAGTAACATACCAGGCACTATGGGGAAACAAGTTGAAACTGCAGAGTAGTATTTTTAGCCTTGTCATTATGAAGAATATTCTAACGGTAAGAGCTGTTTGGCACTGGAACAGTGTGCCTCCCTCATGTAGTCGAGGGATCTCCCTCATTGGAGGTTTTCAGACAGAGACTAGATAGACACTGGTTAGGAATGCTGTAGCAGTTTTCTGCACTGAACAGTGGTTTGGACGACATCAGAGGTCCCTTCCAAATCTAACCTATTTGTTGTTGTTCAGTCGTTAAGTCGTGTCCGACCCTTCGTGATCCCATGAACCATATCCCGCCAGGCCTTCCTGTCCTCCACTATCTTCCTGAGTTCGCTCATTTTCATGTTCGTGGCATCGGTGATGCTGTCTAACCATCTCATCCTTTGCCTTCCCCTTCTCCTTTTGCCTTCAATCTTTCCCAGCATCAGAGTCTTCTCCAGAGAGTCCTCTCTTCGCATTAGGTGGCCAAAATATTTCAGCTTCAGCCTCAGTACCTGTCCTTCCAGGGAACAGTCAGTTGATTTCATGGGGCTGTTTGTTTTAATTGTTTTTAATTATTTTAATTCTTGATTTTAAATGTACTTATGTATTTTAATATTTTTGTTGTAAGCCGCCTTGGTTGCCCTGGTGGGAGAAAGGCGGGGTAAAAATTCTATAAATAAAAATAAATAAATTTAGGATTGACTGATTTGATCTCCTAGCAGTCCAAGGGACTCTCAGGAGTCTTATTCTGTGACTAAAGATCAATCCAATGCAAGGAGCCACACATGGCTCTTTACATTTTCAGGATAAAGGCTGTCCTGAGGATTAATCAAAGTGAAACAGGGCATGAATGAAAAGAATTGTGCCATTCGCTGCACCTAAGTTAGCTGAATGACTAGCATTTTAGGGACATGTCAGGGACATTTCAGGGAAAGTCAGGGACATGTCACAACTTTTGCTCTCTACGAGAGGGAGAAAATCGACTAATCCATTCAAACATTTGTTATTCAACCTCATGGATTGCTTTCCCCAAGAAACATATATAATTAGAAGAAAATATAGTCCAAGTACAGTTAAAAAGTGTTTATGTACAAGGTGACGTCGGTTTATGCTAGAAGCCATCAGGACTGGAATGAAGAGAAGATGATCCTCTTACACTATCCAACATACAGCAAATCCCAGTGGACTTCCACAATAACATTTGCAATATTAGAAGGGTTTGGGCCAACAAAATGTTCTTGGAGTTTATGTGGAGTCACATTGGCTATGGTCAAGGCTTAACCCTGACCCAGTATTAAAAATGGGCATTTGTAAAAGTGTGTACAAGTTGTGCCAGCCCTGCAGTTGACTGGGTCCAGCCCTGATTGCTTTTTCTCTCTCAATGTGGGGGAAATAAACTGGGTTGGGCACGAGGGAGACCTCATCAGATACAAATAAATGTCGTTAAAAGCATACGAAGAGCCATAAAGCTCCGCTATTAAGCTTCAACATTATTCAGCTCAGTCATTAACAACCTCATTTAGCCCGCACTGCAAGTACTCTTCTCATACACGAAACAGATTGGCTAGGGTACTTTTTTTCAAGATGCAAGCAAATATTTCCAAGGACTTCTTGTTCCAAGTTTAAGCCAGATGGTGTGACTGCAGGTACAACCCCTCAGGGCTGTACCAGTTAGAAAGCTTTGTGACCGAAGTCAGGAAGTCAATGGGAATTAAGCAACCTAACTGTGCATGGAATTGTAGCCTATAACAAGTAAAGATCTAAGGGGTTATTTTGGCTCCAATCAGTCAGTTGTTGGAATAAGTACTCAGGCAAATGGGTGAGATGTTCTCTGAAGATCCAGTGATCTTATGGGGGATGTTGGTAAGTGCCTATACATTCAATCAACTACCAAAAACATTAGTAAATTTGAGTGGAAAAGGGAAAAGATTTCTTTATTTTAAATATTTAAATGCCACTTTTCAACAAGTTATCTTGTTGGCTGTGTACTCCCTGAGGCACCTGGTGGGGCCACTGTGTGATACAGGAAGCTGGACTAGATGGGCCTTCGGCCTGATCCAGCAGGGCTCTTCTTATGTTCTTATCTTAACAAACAGGCAGCTTCATGTGTTCAGCTCAACTTCAGGTCAGGAGTAGAGAGAGACTTTCCAATACAATGTGCATGCAAGACAAGATGCCTGTGAACTATATAAAAGGAGGGGGACACAAGATGGTTCCAATTCTCTTCATTTAGCCTAGTAACTGTGGAGAGCGCAATTAGCATTTTAGATGTTCCAGACTGGCACATATTTCTAAACATCCACTAATAACATACAGATGCCAGTTTGCAGCAAGTGTAAACGCTGTGGAAAAAAAATTACAATCCACTGCTGGCATAAACACAGGCAAATACATTAAAATAAATGAAGAGTTTATGCCCATGAAAATTTGGCCAATACCTTCTAGTTGCCACTGAGCTAATTAGCTGCTTATGTGACGCTTATTCCTGTAACAATTCAGGGCTTCAGAATCAACATAGTTCTGTTCTGTTGTGTTGTGTTCATCAATGCTTCCATTGATTTCAGTATGGTGTAAAACACTTTAAGAATAATTAATTTATATTTCTGAAACATGTCCTTGAATATTATGGTCTTAATCCATTCAGACTTAAGTCAAACTGAAATCAATGGGACTTTAACCCAACTTAATTCCTCTGGATCAGTGCTTCCGTTAACCCTAGCCTTCTGTCCAAATTCAACTGACACTATGCATGGTCTGTTACCTGGCCAATCTTTTATTTCTTTGTGTTTTGTGTGTGGCATGCAGGAGGCACACATTTATAAATGTGTACTTGGTGCAGAGTGCCTGTCAGAAGAGCATGGACCAGGTCAGTCACATGACTCTTTACTGAACTGATGGCAAGAGGCCTCAGATTCACAGGCCAGGAATTGACCCTGCTCCAAAATTTAAATGGAGGTTGCCTGCTCCAAAATACACCCTGCTGGAGCAGCAGATTTCCCCTTGTGTCCACAGCCATCTCCTAAGGCAGTGTTTCTCAAACTGTGGGTCGGGACCCACTTGGTGGGTTGGGACATGATTTCTGGTGGCTCCCAGGTGATGGAAAGATAAGTAATTGCCTCAAGCTCTGAAGCCAGAACTACATTACACGCGTCGCGGAGCTTCTGACCTGATTTTTGAAGCAGGCGGAGCCGCTGCGACCTCCGCACGGCCAGCGCGTACCTAAATCCAATCGTAGGAGAGGGGGGAGAGTGGCTGCATGCCAATCAGAACTCCCTCCAATCACCTTCTTAAGAAGGCGGGACAACAGGAGGGACAACAGGCAGGCGCGTAGGCAGAGGCAGAGGCGGCGGCAGAGCCTCTGCCTGTAATGTAGCTCAGCCTTCAGGCTATTCAAAAATCAGATAGCTGCTAAATGAGCTCCTGCAGTTTACAAGTTTGTGTAAATATAGGGGAAAAAATGTTTGAGCGTCTTTTTTCTGGTGTTTTTTCCCCAAGTCTGTCAATGACAGGTAGTGGGGGCAGGTGAAGGCACATAACAAAGGCCCTCATGCCTCGAGGTTATACATTGAAATATCATTTCTTTCTAGATCACCTTTTTTTTAATCTCGTAAAGCTAGGTGGGTCCCGATAGACTGTTGTTTTAAAAAGTGTGTCCCGGTGCTAAAAGGTTTGGGAACCATTGTCCGAAGGACTCCTGACTTTGGGAAAAACAAGTTCAACAAAACAAAAGAAAAAAAAAGTCGTTACCACTCCTTGTGGCTAAACTCAATCAAGGAGGCAACAAACCTCCTAAACTAATTACCATACCCTCAGTTGAGTGTGAAAGACAAAGGCAGCATTTATCATGGGCCATAATTAATGAAGAAATATTTCTTGATTAGCTCAACTCACAAAGGATCCCACAGAATTCCATGGGTACAATGTCTATAAAAACCCTGGGCACCAGAGCCTCGTATTCTTCATTCCTCATCTCCATCCTTCCTTACTGTTGGTCTGTGGTATTTTCAACCTGCTGGTACTGCGTGAAGCCATGCCAATTCCAGCCACCATTCAAGGACCACTGTGCCATCCAGCATGCAGGATTGGTAACTCTACTCCCCCTTTTCTTTCCAACCTCTCTCTATCGCCCTGAACACAACTGATGCTAATGGGCCAGCGCCGGCGGTTCAGCTAACCTTTGTGGGCTGCCTCTCAATGTACCCATTCTCCCAGGAAAGCAACCTGGGTTCTTGTTTCTTTTGTGGGTTATGAAACGGAGGAACCTGGTGGGGAGGAGGAGGGATCATTGCCCAGTGGTAGAGCAGGTATTGTGTGTGCAGAAGGTCCCAGGTTCAGTCCTCAGCTGGTAAGGTTGAGAAAGATTCACCTGAAACTTTGCAGAGTTGCAGTCAAACAATCAGTGTAGACAATTCAAAGCTAGATGGACCAAAAGTCTGACTCAGTATAAGTCAGAGTATAAAGTATAAGGTCACTTTATATGGAAAAAGGCTCAGATTTTTCTCCTGAATATAATCCTACAAATGCTAAATAGTGCAGTGTACAAGGGAAATGTTTATGGACTAGGGGTCCATGCATATTACTAGAAATATGATCCATATCATCAGCTTATATACAATCCTGGTAACTTGTTTGGTATGGGGGTGGACTAAGTCAAAGTACACTGAAAGACAACGCTTTAAAACTACAGTAAAAGATTTGTGTGATAAGATGATGGAAATGAAGTAAGAGATATATACTTGCATTGGCACATAATAACCACTCAATTGTCATAGCAACATTTTGCCACACATTCCCCAGCTGGGCAAAGCTGGCTTCCTATGCAGAACCAAGTCCCATTGCAGTAAATCCTGAAACAGTTATGGTACAATCCTGTCTAGTCTTAGACCGGTGGAGTGACTGCTCTGCCGGTCTAGAGTGTCACAAATGTGCCATAAGGCACGTCTATGGCACCCGGCAAGTAGGCAGCATTGGTACTAAGGGAAGTTCCCTGCCGGGTGGTGGAGAAACAAAATAGTTGGCACACATCTGAGTAGCCCCATCGGGGAGGCTGAGGTTTTACCCAGGGGAAGGGAAACGTTTGTTCCCTTCCCCCGAGGTGACCTCCCGCCTGCCTGCTTTGTGCCCTGGATGTGGCAGAGGATGCACCGACCTCGCTATACCGCAGGGTGCAAAGTTAGACAGGATTGGGCTGCCCATGTGTTATCACAAAGTATCAGGCACAGCCTTCTGTGCATGGAACTCAGGTGCATGCTCTGTCTTTAGGTGAAATGCTCGCCCGGTTCGAGGGACTGTTCACTGCTTCTGATCTCACCTGGTTGGTTACCTGCCTAAAAATGATAGACTGCCCTAGATTATCATGTGCCATTTCAAAGAAAGCTGGGTTGTGGTTTCACTGTATGCAGGATACCACGTAGACCAAAATCAGGAGATGCCGCCTTCAATCTACTTTAGTTCCACACAAAATAAAAGTTCTTCATTATTCCAAATTCTTGTGGATAAGACTTGGGGTCAAATCTCTCTGTGTAAGATCTCTTTAAGTACACAGTAATAATGTAGGAGTGGAGGCTTGGTGGATCGTGCCTTTAAAAAGCACAACTGTGACTCCAGTGAAGTCAAAAGATTTAAGCTTCTTTCAGTAGATCTCAACTTTACACCCACACGTTTTCTTTTAATCACTTTGCCTTGTCTTGCCTACAAAGTTTAGCCCTTTCCAATTGTCTATTAAAACAGCATTAGAGGAGGGTTTTTTCCTCTGTGTTGCTTTAGAAAGGATAGAGTACTATTCTGGCAGTGTTATGGAATTAGCTGGAATGGATGCTGTTGTGTGGCAGCTCATTAGAAGGTATCCTTGACAAAGTTCCATATGGCAGGTGGACTGCTTTCATTACCAGCAATGATTTAGAAAACCACAAAATAATATTTGCAGAACCATCCGTGCAGGCATCAGATGTAGCACTGAGCCACATTCCAAGTTATAATATCTAGATAGATGGCCGATGGTACACTAGTCAAAGGGGTTGAGAATGAAAGGGGAGGTTAGGAACAGAGAAATTGGATCTGCTGTCTCCCTGCAAATGAAAAGAAACATGGAAGACAATTTACAGAAAATATACTTAGCACAAGGTGAACTGTTAAAGGTGCATACCAGGCTATTAAGACAAACGGCAGCATACCCGTCTAGAGTCCAAGCTCAACAAGATACTGGAAATCCATATGAGTCCGAGAGAATAATGGTTTGTCTAAAACCACTTGGTAAAAACACAGCAGGTGTGAGATTTGAACTGGGGTTTCTCCATTCGTAGCACAGACATAATAAAATGTGTTCGTCTTCATTGTCACTGACTAAACTAGAATGTGTTTGTCCCCGATACTCCAGCAAGAAGAGCTGGGTAATGGAGGAAGAGTTTTGGTAGATTACAAAAGCATCCGTACATTAACTGGCCTGACATTAGTGCATGTCTGATTGGACCTGTGGATTTGTATGGAAACTATTTACGGTACAAAGGCCCTCCATATTAATGGCATCCCATGAAGAGTAGTTGGAGGCGGATGCTTCGGAGTTGCAGCTCAAGGACATTTTGCTCATCCAGGAGAAGGGGGTGAGATGATCCTCCTGTGCCTAGCAACTACGTGCACCCTAACTATTTCCTGGTCATAGGGAAGACTTCCTGCAGTTGGCTGCAACTGAATTTTGCAACAGAAGAGGAATGAAATTAAGGAGGACCAAATCTATGAGCTTGCAACTATTACAGAATTACCAACCTTTTTCCAAAGCTAGCTCCAATTTTCCTCAGTGTCAGCTTGTTTCACAAGGAAAGTATAGGTTTAGGATGAAACTAATATGTGATTTTGTCTAAACAACACTACCATTTAAATGGAAACAAGTACCTGAAATAATACAGTATATTGTCTTATTTACTATGAGCATAATCTCAGTAATCCATCTATCATCCAGTAACAATTTCAGTTTTAGCTGTTTCCCAGTTTTGACAACAGGCAATGGACCAGGAAGATGTTTTCCTTCCAATCAGAAAAAAATAAATGCTAATTAGGGTTTTGTTTTGTTTTTTTGGTCAATGCATCAAACACACCATGAGTTGATGTTTCCCTTACCATACCAGCAGGTTTAATGGTTGACCATGAAAAAGCTTTCACCAGGTTGCAAAGCAAAAGGGGGCAACAATTTAAAGATATCTAAATCTAAAGCCCTTAAGATGTGACTGACAGCCCAATCCTGTGCAGGATGTGGCCCGTGCCGGCGGCTCACCTCAGGGGGAGGGCTGGTGCACAACCCCCAGGCCACCACCCCCCTCAGCCCCTGATGGCACATTGGACACTATCACTGTGATCAATTTCAGGTATCAGTCTAGTCAGGTAGGTTGTCGGATGGGCATGGTTCAGTGCCCGATCTAGCCAATCGCTAATGCCACCATTGCATAGAACGTTAATCAGATTGTGACACATGCTTTGATGGGCTGCAGTCCACTGATCTGAAAAACTGGGCTCTAGTCCACAAAAGCTTCCACTGTAATAAACACGTTAGGCTTAAAATACCACACGGTATAACAAACTAAAGGCTGATTCACACTAGCCTTTTCCGGCACGGATGCCCTGCTCTAGCGTCTGTACGTGCGTCTAGCAGTTCTCTGAACGTTTGCCCGCCTTCTTGAAGAAAGCGCAGCTGTGATTTGGTGAAGAGAAATGCGCTTCTCTGATTGGTGGGCTGCCTAGCACCGCGAGCATAAACGCTAGCTTAAATGCGAGTGCATCAAAAAGATAAACCGAAACCATCTCTCCTGGCTGCGGTGTAAGCTCATGAAAAAACCAAACGTTAAGCCAAAACGCGCACGGAAAGGGCTAGTGTGAATCAGCCTTAACAGTACAATCCTATGCATGTCTACTTGAGTTCAAAGGCACTATAACCTTACGTAGTTCTTGGTCAGAGTGAAAGATGGTCTCCCATGTGCACAGACAGTGACGTGCTGCAATCTATTCTGGGGTCCAAAAGATAACATACCACACCAACTTGTCAAGACGCACATTACTGGTGAGTTGTTATTCCATTATTTGTGAATCAGGAATCATAGAAAAAAAATATTACAAAACCCAACACATCCACAAGAAAAATTACCTAGCAGTGGATATTGAAAATCTGAATGTATGTAAGCAGCACTTCCCTTTGGAATCTGAATGATTATCTATCATGCTTAGACTACACATAATTATATGCCACACATTCAGAGTCCTGCAACTTCTCTTGATCATTTTCTTCCCTAGAGTTCCAACATTGCAAATAATGGATTCTGGCATCACTGAATGAAGAAGGCAAGTGAAGTCTCGATGCTTTTTATGTAATGGCTCTACTTACTCACTTAATAAACAACAACAACAACAACAAAATATGTCAATGTGAAGCAGCTTAACGGAGCTTGCTAAAAACATAATTTTAAAATTGGCTGAAATGTGACAATGATCCTTTAAAAGAAACAGAAAAGACAATAAATTAAATTGGGGGGGGGGGACTCCACAGCACAGCAAAGGAAAAAAAATAGAACATTTCCTTTTCTATGGTTGTCAACAGAATGACATATCTTTGGTTGTACATGAATGACAACTGCATTAATAACAATGACTAAATCTGTGCTTCTGAAAGCATTAATACAATTCCCTGTGTAACAAAATAGACGCTAGTCATTTCTTTGAGGAAAGGAATTCACAAACTTAATGCCAGAAGAAGAACATGTAGATTTCTGCCAATGCCTAATGAATTTATAGCTACGTTTTGTACACTCACAACAGGAATATTTGTCATTGATCACCTTGAGGAGTCGACAAGAGAACCCGCAGAATGAGAAACCGCATGATAAATCCTGCTGCAAGTTGCCAATCTGGTGTTCACGCACCACTGGACTGAAACTTCATGTTAGTTGTTAAATTGATACACAAAAGCACAGTGTGTGGGAGGGTCTGTTTCCCTGAAAGGCCTAAACAGGAGGTTATCGTCATTAAAATGGTGTCTTAATTGAGAAAGGATAGTATTATTTAAGAAATTTATATCCAGTTCTTTCCTTTGTCGAAGGCAAATGCTCAAGGCGGCTTACACGTTTCACAAAAAATAATGAGGCTTACAAAAGAAACAATAAACACAACAATAGAAAAAACAATTACTTAAAAAAACAGTTGAGTGGGGTTGGTATAAAAACAAAAAGGGGGTGGAATAGCAGCAAGCATCATACAGAGGCATGTCCAAAACACACATCACTCAAACGCATGACGAAATAAAAATGTTTTGAGCCCTTATTGTAGCATTTTGCAACCATTTTGAAAAGAACCCTCCATCCATAAATAGTTTGGTGCACAGAATCATAAACTGCTTTGTATGTGGCTGCCAAGACAGCTGCAAGCTAGTGTACCTTTGTCATTGGCTTTTTAATCTGCAGTGGCCCCTGACATTTCCACAAAACCAGAAGTTCTTAACCTTTGGAGGCCCAGGTACCTCCTATCACGATCCAATTTTCTGAAGTACCCCCTGCTAATTAATTGTTAATTAATTGGATTAATCAATCAACTAATTAGCTGTCGGATCGGGCTTGTCAGGGGGATGGGACCGGCATCCATGCCAGACGCCATATCCTATCCCCCCAGGCCTCTAGCCCCGACACGAGGCTGCTCGGTCCTACATACACATCCTAAAGAGCTGGCATAGAACCAAGTAGCCCCAGGCTGTGGGTTTATCCAGGGTAAGCAGGCAAATTCCCGGTTACCCCGAGTAGACCTCCAGCGATGGCCTTGCCCAGATAGGATGCAGTGTGGGCCATGCGGCCCAAGCTGCACACCCTACGCCGGGGGAGGATGGGATTAGGCTGCCTGTCACCTCAACCATAAAAGTATCATGCAAACCAGCCAAGAGAAGCGTCCCACCCAATATGTCATGCTCCTTCAAGAACTACACATTAGAGCTTGTAGTTCCTATGCACAGGCAGGATGTGGCATCTGAACAGCAGAAAAGTCAAGCATTACAATAATCAGGGACACTGAGATCACAGAGACAGTGTGTGCCGGCACTGCTGGTAAGATGTGAAGGTCCAGAATTGCAGTACATGCCTATGCAAGTTTATTCGGAATATAGTCCAATTCAGTTCAGTGGAGCTCACTCCTAGGTAAGTGTACACAGGGTTGTGCTGTAAATGAGTTAAACCTCTGGTCTCCAAAATGCATTGAAGAACTGACACAAGATCCCAGGCGTAGTGAACTATGTCGAAAGGCACTTGTCACTCATATATAGTTGATATTCATACTTGTCACACTGCTTTGTCTCGCCATAAATACAGATCAGGCTGCCAGAAATGTATGGCACTTAAAGGAAGGGACCTAAAAAAGCTAAGGGAGATTAATGATTCCTCCAATTTTAATTTTTTTAAAAGACTCATTTTAAGGAAGAGTGGGCTATAGTACAAGTTTATACCAGACCCAGGAAAATTACACTTATGCACTGAGTGTAGCCAATCATCTGTTTGAACAGGAAAGCTTGTTTGACATGCAAAAGTGCCTTGCTGTTTTACCAAGTGACTGGCTGCAGTAAAACACATTAAAAAAAACACCCTGGTGGAGCATAGGCTTTTCCCCTTTCATTCTATGATTGTCTAAAACCGAGGCCTAAATTTGGACTCTCATGTTTGTGCTTCTGTCTTCTTACCAAAATCTAAAATGCTTACCGTGGCCCAGAAAAGAATGAGATCATAAATTAATATGACAGAAGGGGGGAAAGTAATGTAAGCAAGAGTTTCATTTTTATATTATCTTAGCTAGGCAGGCTGCCCTGACTGATTACTGTCAGTATTCAGGAAAAGTTCAACAGAAATTAGCTTATATCCTCTAACAGGGTCATTGTTGGTTGTTTAATATAGTCAGAGATGCTACAATAGGCTGAACAAGCATATATAAATTCTGTTCAGGAAATGTGAACACAAAGAGAACGGAAGTAGTCTCATATATTTGTGTTCTGCATCTCCCAAGTGGTCACATCTTTCTTTCTTGCCTTTCTACAGCACAATCCAAATCCCAGCTAAAGTAATTGAAACTGGCATTAATTCAGTTGTACAATTTTCTGATGTACTTCCAACATGGCCTGGCATTTAAAATGCTGGAATTTGGAGCCATAATAAGTACATATCCCCTTTCAAGACAACTTTTGAGTGAAAATGGAAGCAAGTGCAAGTTGAAACCACATGTAAGCATACTGAAACTGGAATTTTTAAACTGTGGATTTCAACACAACAGCATAGCTGGCGCTTTTCCAAGGGGGCAGTGGGGACGATGATGCGCCTTTGCCCTGCCCCCCCCGGAACAGAATGGAAGCTTTTGGCTCTGGTCCCGCTCCATTCCAGTGGCGGGGCGGGCGGGGCGAAGACACGTCGTCCTGCCCACGGCCCCCATGGAAAAACGCCAGCTACTCCACTGACAACAGTGGAAGACTGAATAATGGTACTTTGAAGAAGGGAAGAGTGTCTCTTAAAAATTAAACTACATTGCTAAGAGTCAAAAGCTGCATCTGTTTAGAAAATATGATCTAATATTTTATTCATCAATTTGGAGTTTTGAAATACAAAAAAAAATCCATTACAGTAATGGGAGCCCTTAGGCCGGGGGGGGGGGACTGGAACAAGTCACAAGGGGGGCTCAACAGCACACATCCAGCTAGTGGATGTTCCCACATGGACTCAAACCCTTGCCATGGAGAGACTTTTGTGTTTGTTTCACGTGGCTGCCTTCTTCCAAGGGAGCTATGTTCCCGACCCTTGCTCTGTTCTGCTGAAAAAGGCATTCCTTGGATTTGTGTGTTTGTGTGAATGGTATGAAGCGACTTGAACCCATGATGCAGGGGCTACTAGCGGTCTTTGCTTTTGCCCCTTTGTGGCTGACACCACTGTAACTCCTGCAGGAGGCAGGGGTGCTGTGGCATCCTTGTGTCACGTTATGTGTGTGCAAGTTTGTGTGTAGTGTCTTTGGGGCATCTCCCGATGGCTGGGGATGGTGCCTGTTGCTCATTCCTAGTGGTTGCAAGGAAGTTGTCCTCCAGCATTGGCCACTCATTGGCCCTGTTTCTGCCCTTGCCTCCTGCTCAGTTCACCCTGGCAGTGCTTCTCTGGCTGCCATTAATGGAGATGATTGGATGCAGTAACTGGATCCTTGGACATTATTATGGTTATGATTGATTACACAGATGGCACACGGATGTCACGTGGATGACCACACAGTGATGACATATGGACATCACACGGATGTTGCACCAATGCCATGATGATGACATGCCAAAAATGTGCTGACATCACACTGATGATGTGCGGACATCAGGATGCTGTTCCATGGATAACAGGCTATGTCAGTGTTTCCATGGATGCTGGGATGTTACTGAGAAGGGCTTTGGCAGGACAGGCTTGGCATTTTTTCCTTGTTGTGCAGGCTTTGGTGCGCCATCAGTGTGGCGTTGCCAGGACAAGCTTAGGATATGACGAACGGTGCACCAGCATCCATGCGCCATCAGTGTACTGTCCGAATGGGATTTGGGCCATAAATTATCTTAAATCATCTTTATGCAATTTAGTTCAGTTTAGTTTCAATCTAGAGGCAGTCCAAGGTATTTTGATGCCAAAGGCAGAATATGTAAAGGACATCTGCCATGATGATAAAATATAATAATTAAATAATTGAGAATGTCTACTGTTTACTAGTGTCTGGAAATCTTCTGCCCAAAGTGGGCCACCTCTCCCAACCCTGCTTTAATCTCAGCTCTACTAATTAATAGCAAGGCAAATTTAATCTTCCTTTGGTGATTAATCTACCTCTTAAAATATGCAACAGTTTGCAACCCTAATCTATACTGACACACGAAAGGATTTACCTCTTCACCCTGGCATTTAACTGATCTGGCACATCTATGTTTTTTCAGCCCTTTCTTTTCCTTGTGCGCCTTCTCTAATTTAAATTGCAAGTCTGTGAGGGCAGGGCCTGTACCTCATTTTCATTTTATGTATAGCACCTAGTTTTTGTAAGCTCTCAAGAAATAATACCAACAATAATTTCAGGCTGTTACCAGCAGCATTCCCGCTAAGCTGTGTGGTTGCACAGCTCTCAACCGAGCTCCGTACAGCTTGGAGCTCAGCTGAACAGTGATGTCAGTCAGTGATGTCATAACGATATCGCCGAACGCTGGGACGATACAACCATGCTGCTGCACAGTCATGGGAGGCCTCCGCACAGTGGCGCTGATTTTTAGGGAGATCCTGGTTACCAACTTCCTAAATATATTATATTATCATCATACTGCTTTTCAACAGTAGTTCACAAAGCGGTTTACATAGCACAATCAATCAGTCAATGGTGCCCTGTCCTCAAAGGGCTTACAGTCTAAAAAGAGGTGCTGAAGAGACATCAGCGACAGCCACTGGAAAAAGATGCAATGCTGAGATGAAAAGGGACAATAGGTCTCCCCCAGCTAAATATAAGAGGACACCACTTTAAAAGGTGCCTCTTTGCCCGGTTAAAAGGGGTTTACACAGCTGTTGCAACACAGCTGTTGCAAGTTGGTTTATTCTGGTCAGTATTATCCTTCTGGAAAAAAAAAAGTAAAACTCAGCCTTTGACAGAATGATTCTCAGTCTGAAGCCAGAACTAAAACTAGACACCTTGTCCACTGAGGTAGGCCTCACCACTGGGAGTCTACCATCACGTAGTGGGATCAAGGGAAATTGGTGAACAACTCAAGGCTGCTACTCTGGAAGCAACCACACTCTAGGAGTTTGCAGTGTTAAGAGTCCCCCAATGTTATGAAGGGAAACATCTTGAGAAATGGCGGGTTCTATGAGTTTCTCTCTCAGAATAACATTGTAAAAACCCCAATTTGAAAAATTATGGTCCATAAAATTATGGTCGGCCTGCCTATGTAAACCACCTTGAGACTATGAGAAAGTCGGTACGGTATATAAATACTGGGGTACACAGAGGGAGTCTCCTCAAAGATTGTTGAAATAAAACAATTGGGCGTACACTGGAAACGGTGCACTGCACCAGCTAATCCTTCTAATACCCGATCCTGGACACGAAATAAATAAATAAGTATGGTGATAAATAAATAAATAAAGACTGGCATGAACTCTTGTAATGGTATTATTTTACAGCACCCTTAACTGTGTTGCAAAAGGGAGGTGTAAACTATCTTATTAAAGGAGAGTTTGTGCTACAACTTTTTAAAAAAAATCTCTTGCATTATGTTTTCAAGATCTATTTAGGTTCTCTGAACACATCAAAGAAGGAAACATTAAGAAAGCCTATTATCCTTTTCTTTTTCATGTATGCAAAAAAGAACAAATGCTTCCAGATAAGTAGCTTGACAGCAGTGAACACATTTAGATCAAATATTACAGGGCCTTTATATCCTGCTTTTAATCTGCAGTGTGACATCTTGAATTGTGTCTGTGTAAAATAGGCTGCTTAAACTTCCTTGGCTGCTTATTTGAGACATTTGCTCTGTCAAATCATGTTATGTCTGTTGTTTGAGTGAGGATTTAACTATAATTAAAGGGGACAGAGAACATGGTGGTATAGTGAAACCCTCTGTTTGTTAATGTAAGTTGCTTCTGCTTAGTTACATGGGCGGTTTGCATGAAGATTCTGGAGAACTGTTCCTAAGTATGTTGAGTTAACAGAAAGATATAGACAGTTACGTGCCAACGAGAAATGGAAAATGATACATGAGGGGGAGAGAGAGAGAGAGAGAGAGAGAGAGAGAGAGAGAGACTATTGGTATTACAAAGTGTGGGGAATTTTAATAATGATTATAATTTCAACCCAAATTAAAACTTTGATGAATACTAAGATTTCAGGCACCTTTTATGATTACCTTTTCTTTCACATGTAGAAAAGACAAAAACAATACGTACGCAGCCATTCAAATTTAAGTTTGTGAACATACTTGCATAGTAGTTTAATAAGTGCCTGTTCCTACAATACTGAACAGCTGAGATATTTTGGTAGCACAAATGATGTGTTTTGTTTCTACTAGTGTCCATTTAATTTATTTGGAAACTGTATGCATAGTTAACTGTTACATATGTGGATTGTTAAAATTTTGAGTATTTCCATGAATGTTTACCATTTGCTTTTCCTGTTATTTTCCAGTTGTATTGTATTGAAAGGGCCATAGTGCTGAATTCTTAATTGATACTGTGGATGGAAGGCAAGACAAAACTACCTTGGTAACAGGGTACAGGTAGGGTTTTAATATCTTAGGGTGCTAATTTTTTGGGGGGGTATTTTTAGAATAGAACACGGCAATTATTAAGGCATTACCTTTTATGTAGTATATTTTCAAATACTGCAATTATTATACAATGGTCCATTATACACCATTGTAAAGAGAGAGAAAAGATAGGAAATAAATGCGAATGCACAGTCTAAGGATCTTTTAAGGCAGGCACTTATCAAGATGCTCCTGACTATCAGAGCTAACATGGGTTTGTTTCCTGGATTGTTTTTATTCAAAATGTATTGGGGAAAATAACAGACCAATTGACAGCAGCTGGGTTACTTTTCTTTCTTTGCTATTAACAACTAAGAATATTCATTTTTTTGCCGACAGAAAAAGCTGAATATCCGTCATCATCCCCCCACACACGTTTATCTGTAGGTCGGTCTGAAAGAAAAGTGATCTGGTTTGCCACCCCTACTGGAGTTGCATTGTTGTACTACAACTTGTTATCTGCTTGATTCTGAATAGTCTCTGCAGCCATGTTGAGGCTAAATTGGGGGGGGGGGATGAGAATATACCAACTAGCTATGCCCCTGCACCAATGCTGTGACTCCATGGTCTCAACACCCAGCTTGCATTTTCAGTGCTTGTCTGCAGAGGCAACCCCTGAACGAAGGGAGGATTTTTTTCCCCATGTTCTAGAACCATAGCCAGCCAGGATTCTACAACATAATCAGTGCTTGCCTTTGTAAACAAGCCCTGTTAATGGGAGGAGAACCAAGGACATGACTAGCTGTCAACCAACATGTCCCTTACATGCGTTCAGGCCTGATAAAATTGATAAAATTTCTGAACATTCTGTGTCTAAAAAAGCAAAGGAGTATGAAGAACATGACAACAGTTCAGATGCACTTTGAAGTAACATGACATCACGCAGATGTTCAGAGGCGTCGCTCCGGTAGGGGCGGGACCGTAAGTTTCGCACTGTCCTAGTCCCGTTTACCAAGCCGGCAGGAGGCGGCCCTGCCCCCTCACCGTCGGAGCCATTCCATGCGGAGAAAGCAGCAGGCAAGAGACTCCCTGCCCATTGCTTTCTCCGCACGGGAATGGCTCCGACAGTGAGGGGGTGGGGCCGCCTCCTGCCGGCTTGGTAAACGGGACTAGGATGGTGCGAAACTTACAGTCCCACCCCTACCGGAGCGACACCTCTGCAGATGTTCTAGGGAAAGTACTCGAGTTTGCAAGTCAATATTCTAGCATAAAATTGGATGGTTCCAATATCAACTGTAGTCCTGACAATCATTCCACAATTGCAATATTTGGAAAAAGAATGCTATATAAAAGGTAACACTTTAATTGCCCTTTCAATAATTCTAAAAATAAACCCAAGAGTAACACCATACAGTTTTAATTCCCTACCTGTATCCTGCTATTAGAGCCAGCAGGTGGCGCAGTGGGTTAAACCATTGAACCATGAGCTGTCGATCGAAAGGTCGGCAGTTCGAATCCGTGCGACGGCTCCTGCCAACCTAGCAGTCCGAAAGCAAGAAATTGCAAGTAGATTAATAGGTACTGTGTCAGATGGACGGTAACAGCGTTCCATGCGCCTCGGTGTTGAGTCATGCCGGCCACATGACCATGGAAACATCTTCGGACAGCGCTGGCTCTTCGGCTTTGAAACGGAGATGAGCACCGCTCCCTAGAGTCGGACACGACTGGACTTAATTGTCAAGGGATACCTTTACCTTTACCTTATCCTGCTATTAAGGTCTGTCTTACCATTTACCCACAGGAATTCAGCAGAAAAGCCCTTTTAATAGTTCCTCTCAAACAAGTTTGCTAATACTCATGCACACAAGAACCTTGGCCAGCTTTCTATGTTACTTTATTTATGTGAACTCAGGGTCATGGTCTCTGTTCTATAGTTTCTAATTATATATAGACCTTTTTTTACAAGAAATAGTCATTAGCATAAAGATGGTATTTGGCAAGACAAGACACATTTTTTTAATAGTATCAATCTTTCACCAGACTGAAGGTGATACATTTTTATCCCCAGCTATCCATCTCATTAGAACCTGTAGAAGTTGCAACTTTCAGAAAGAGCACGGCTTCTTTCACTAGAGTCTTCAAGTACCAGTTTATTTTTATTTCGGGGGCTGAGTCTGTGAGAAAGACCCACTCAATCAGTCCCATCCATGCAGCTGCCAGCCTGACATGACAGGATCTCTGTGGGCTGAATCTATAGGAAATGGTCTCCCAGGAGGCTCCTTAAGGACCCTATGCTTTCTGCAGGATTAAAAGCTTACTTTCGGAATCTTCAGGTTATGTACTTACTAAGAAGTAAGCTGCATTGGACACAGTGGATAAAACTGCACAGGATTACACTGTGTGCTTTTTATGTAGGGTGAATATAAATGTTGTATGGGTCATCTTTAAAAAAACGGCTGCAATATTATTATGAAGTGCTTAAGGTAAAGGTAAAGGTGACCCCTGACAATTAAGTCCAGTCGTGTCCGACTCTAGGGTGTGGTGCTCATCCCCATTTCAAAGCCGAAGAGCCAGCGTTGTCCGAAGACGCCTCCGTGGTCATGTGGCCGGCGTCTGACTCTCCTTGCCGCAATGACTCTCCTTGCCGCAGCGCGTAGCATGCGGCTGGAACACGGAGCGCTGTTTACCTTCCCGCAAGCGGTACCTATTTATCTACTCGCATTGACATGATTTGGAACTGCTAGGTTGGCAGGAGGAACTTACTCCTGCCAACCTAGCAGGCAGTAAGAAGCGCTTACTCAGGACCAAATGGTAAAGGTGCAGTTTTCCATTCCATTTACTGATTTTGTTTTGTATAGCAGTCCTGGAAGAATCCGGTTCAGAACTGTGGCATGAAGAGGTAAGGCTTAATCCTTGCCCTCATGTTGTCTCCTGATGGAAATCTCCTGACAAAACTATTTGCGCAGGGAAGGAAACTGTAATTGGCATCAGTTGGAGTTTCCTCCTGGAACAAGCAACAACTTTGAGGGAGGGATCGAATAGGAAAAAAATTCCTACATGGTGGGGGAGGAGCATTGCCTACCCTCCATGCTGTGGCCCCAATCCTGATTGGTCCCCCCCATAGTTTTATATTTATAAAATGACAAACCATGATTTCAATGAAATGTGTCGTTTAACCCTCACGTTTGCTAAGTAAGAGTGCACTATCAAGAATGCACCTGATTTGTGCTACATGGTAGAAGGAAATTGCTTTTTAAGAACATGTAAAGATATAGTCAATAGTGCAATGACTACGTTCAGCGCCATTCAACATTAATAGCTGTTCACTGCGAACAACAAAAGAAGTCATAGTAGACATAAAAGTTTCAAAGTTCTCTGAGCTGCGGGAAAAACTATGGACAGCAATATCATCAAGGATAAAAAGATGTATTGGATTAAACAGAATTATACTGTTCCAGTGAGATATTAAAAATGAATGGATGCCAATCTTCATATCAGTGAATGCTAAGATGGGTCCCAGCAATGTTCAAAAGATGGAAAAGGAAAGAATGTGGTTTTTAAAAAGTGACAGAACTGGATCAAGGATAACCTCATCCATATTTTTAACAGCAGACATTAATGGAGCTGCTGTCCAAAATGATATCTGGATTGGCAATGGCACCTTGAAGGCAAGGGAAAAGGGACATAAAACCACCATAAATTCAGCATTAGGAGCATTTAACCTCAGAACATTTGTCAGATTTAAACACGAGGAAGTCAGCACTATATTTTATCATTTGACAATCCACTGCTGTTTTAAGCACGGGCACTTTGAAGTATAAAAAACTTTGTTGTTAAGAAAAAAAGAAAACCCTGCATTACCCAGGCATTCTCCTTCTGGAAAGCATCAGTCAGTCTATCTTGGGGAAGCATGATCTGTCAATATCACCACAGGCTGGAATAGGTCAGACAATGAGAACGGAGAGGACGACGGAGAGGTTACCTCCGGTCAATACGGAAGCTAACACTTCCGTTTCTAATTAGTGTTTCCAGCGGCTAGTGTTGGATAAATTTACAGCGTACTTCTACTGGGGCAATGTCATCTAACAGTTCGTTTGGCTGTGCTCGCCTTGACAAAGTCCCGTGGGAGGGATGAAACGTTGGCAGGAAGTTTAAAGTTTCTTTTTTGCCTGTTATTTGGATACTTTTAGTGTGTATGTCTTGATGGTATGTGCTTTTAAAAGGATTCTTCCAGACAACTGGTGCAATTTTTAAAGAGCCTTTATTTCTTTTTTTTTCTCAATTTTCACATGGCTGATAAACCCATATACCCTGTTTCTTTGAAAATGAGAAGAGAGTCGTGTCCACTGAGGTCATACAGAGCTTTCCCTCCCTCCTCCACGGATTCCAAGATAATGCCCAAATGTCTTGGGGGCCTCGGGAACTGCTACAACAACAGACAGGATGCTGGGCAGTGTTGAAATCCATCCAATAAAATTTTCCTTGGGACAACTCTGCCAATGAGGCTTTGATCATGCCGAGGATGCGACTAACCATATTTGAATTCAGAAAGCCTTTCACCATGTCAGAGTGACAGAGTTTTGGTTCTTCCAAACTTGATTTGCTTGCCTGGGTCATCTGGAGTTATAAGCAATTTCCTCCAGCTCATCTGCTCTCTGTTTGTGGCACACTCTGACTTTGACTGCATAAGTGACTCTGGTGAGCTGGTGGATGAATGACCCTGTATGGCAGTGGTTCCCAAACTGGGTGTTGTGATGTCTCAGCCGGGAACAATGGGTTGCTACTTCCTTAAGGGGAGTGGTGACCCATGGTGATGGTGATGGCGCTTCTGGAATTGTGATGTGCTGGGAGAATAAAAGTTTTTTTTACCCCTACCTGGGGGGTCTTGCCGAGCCTCTGGGGGTGCGGGGAGCCTGCGGACCCTTCCACAGGCCTCCCCAAACCTCAAAATGGCTCCAGATCGCAACCCACTTCCGGTTTTTCGGACGTGGCATGCATTCGAGGAGGTCCATAGGCCCCAGGCTCGCTTACACCCGGAAAAGGGGACGAATGTCACTTTCTCCCAAGGTGCAGCCTAGCAGCCCTGCGGCAGCCCGCAATCCGCATAGAATACAGCGGCCGGCCCTTTAACCCGGCCACGTATACTTACACAGGATTGCACTGTTAATTCAGGATCATCTTCTACACAACACTTCCATTCAGGCCTCTAGCTCTGCATCAGCTGAAAACAGTAACCTGTGGCCTAAAATATTCTCCAGGGAACCTGGTAAACCAGCGTCCTCTATTGACTCTTTTCCACATCGCTACAGAGGGTGAGCAGCGGGGAGTGGAGCTCCAGGACCTTCTCCTACAGAAGAAGCAGTGGTATCATCAGCAGGAGTGCTTAGATACTTTTGAAACTTTTTCCCATAGGACTTTGGCTGAGAAGAAGCATCAGGTTCAGCAGGAGGCAGAGGGAAACATTCGCTTAGTTAGGAGCATATGTTAATGTCTCAGCCACTGTCTTTTTCCAAGGGCTATCTGAGAGACAGTATGTAGCTCATATTCCAGGGTACAATCCTATGCACATTTATTTGGGAGTTAGGTATGTTGACTACAATGAGGCTTACTTCTGAGTAAACATGCACAGGCTAGCGCTGTAATTACCATTAGGATTTGTTTGGGATATTTTTCAGTTTCTGTACGTTAGTTTTAAAACTGTTGCAACCCAAGAATTTGGGATGAAATGAGATATTTCTTTGAAACGTATTATAGCTAACTTGAAATAGAAATACGTGGCAGGAGAAGAAAACACCTTAATGATGTAATCTAAAGTTGATGTTTGTGTTTTGTTGTTGCTGTGTTGTCTTACTGGGGCAAGGCTATGGGGGGTGCAACTCTGGGGAGGTGGCAAGGTGAGCTCCTGCACGCCAATATTTAACACTGCATCACCGCTCATAAGAAGAGCATGAGGGCAAAAGCACATCCCTGTTTGGCCTCAGCATCTGGGTGTTCAGAAGAATCACTTGATTTCTGCCACCTTTTTGTGAAAGTGGCGTCATTTGAGCACACCACTGGTTGGGGCTAGCTGCTGATCCAGAAAACACAATCCAATTGTGTATCCAATATATGTTCAAACTGCCAATATATGTTCAAACTGCCTCAACAGCATGCCTGGCATTTGCAAAGCACCCTAATAAGCACCCGGGCAGGAGGTCTGGCTCCGTTGGTAGAGCAGCCGTCCCATATGCCTCAAGGATGGCAGTTCGGGACAGCTGGACGTCTGTTGGGAGAGCTGCCGGCACGCCACTGACAAGTTGCAGAGTCTCTTTGAGGGAGAGAAGCTGCAGCTGCACTCTGAGTGGGAGTCAAGGTTACCTGTCAGTTGAAGCGTGGTGAGGTGAACGCCAGAGAGAGAGAGCTGGACCGTGAAAGAAACCATCTAGAATTAAGGGTTCTGTGAGAGAATACAACATATTATTTATTGTAAAAAACCCTCAGGGAGAAATCTGATGACCAAAGACAAGGCGGTATATAAATACTGGCTATTATTATTAATAATAATAATCTTTGCTCATCATTAGGGCCTTGATATCCAAAACCACCTCACAGCTACATCAGGAAGGACAGGTCTTTGCTCATGTTCTCCATTTAGCACTTTAAAACAAAAATCAGCAATTAGATTGATGAGAGTACAGGTGGGCCCCCATATCCGCTGGGGATATGTTCCAGGCCCCTCTGTGGATACTTGAAACCGTGGATAAGAGCGAACACCCCCTCCATGGTTTCCTGAGGGGCCCCCCACCCTGCCTCCCCTGCAGGCAGGCATGCTTGCCCCCCCCCAAGCTCTTATTTTTCTTTCAGCAGGCTTTGCTTCTTCCTTAAAACAAACAGAGAAGCAGCCTCCATTGCAGGCAAGTAGAACGAGACTAAGTCCTAGAGAGGCTCTGCAAGGTTTCTGTTAACCTTGCAGAGCCTCTCTACTACTTAGTCTCATTCTACTTGCCTGTAATAAACAGCCAGAGGCTGCTTCTCCTGTTTCTTTAAGGAAGAAACGAAGGTTACTGGGAAAAAAGTAAAAGCTGGGGGGGGTCCCCATGATCCGTGGATAACTGAAACCGTGGATAGCGAATCAGTGGATATGGGGGCCCACCTGTAATTTCTTCACACAAGAGTTTGTGAAATGCTATCTTGGCACTTCAACACCAAATGGCATCTTTGAGCTACATGACAAAAGATGTTCATAGTTCTTAGTGTATCAACTGTGTTTGTGTTGCAAATTTAAAGAATAAAAGTCAAAGCATTTTTTCACTGAAAGTGACTATCCTTTGCAAACACAATTGCTAGCTTTCTGTGCTATATCTTGTGCAGATGCTATCCAACCCAGGAAGAAAAAGGCTTTAGTGAGTTCAACAATTGAACAAGTATGAAGAGTACCACCTGCTGGCCATATGTCCTATTGCAGCTCATACATTAAGGTGTCCGTCTCCAGGCAGTTCCCTTGAATGAAGGCGTACAAAGTGGTACTACAAGTGAGTTGGTAATCTTGGATTCACCGAGGAAATTGGAAGTTGGACATGCTTGATAAACACTATATTACAGTGGTTATTTGATTAACTACGGAATACAATCAGGAGGCAAATAGCTGATTATAGCATACAATCAAGTACCATGGCTCTATGCGTGTGTATAAGTGTTTCTTTCTAAATTAACAACAGAAAATGACACACATGACTGGCAGCACAATTGGGAATCACATGTAATAATAAAAGTAGGCTGGCTACATTAGTCACGTTTCATTCAGAATTCTTCTTTGCATCTTGTAGATACAAGGTGCAAAATGTTAACTCAGTGTATCCAATCCCAGAAAGGTATGCTACTCATATGGGAGACCAGCAATATGGTGAAATACACACAGGGGGCACAGTCCACGTGCAAGAATGTTGCATCATGTACACTCAACGTATGATATATATATTTTTGTTTCCTCTGCTGATGCTACTTCCCAAACTTCTAGTTTAGTACCAATGTGCCAACATCTGGGACCAATTCAAAGCACTTTTCGACCTTCAAAGATCTCCTGAAAATTAATGGCCTCTCTCTGCATATCTCCCACCTGCCCATTAAGATCTGGTTGAGGAGTTCCACTTTAACAGCCCAATTCTATGGGCTCATAGGGCTGGTGGAAGAAGTGTTCCACCAGCGCTACCTCCTTTACGGCTGCTGTAAAAAGCACTCTGGCAGTGTGCAAATTAGCCATGTTGCCGGAGCGCCAGAGGGAAGGCCAGAGCCTTCCCGCACCTGCTTGAGGAGCACGCTGGACCCGCCTAGGCAGATAGCATGTGGGCGGAGGTGTGGAGGGCAGCGAGGCAGGGAGGAGCAAAACTGAGCAGGGAAGGAGGCAGAATGAAGACAGGGAAGCTGTAGGAGGGGTGGATCCGGCAGTGATGTTGTGTGCCGGATCCTATCCCCTCCATGGGCAGCCTCCCCGCCCCCTTTCTCTCCTCGGGTTTGCGCCAGCTAAAGAGGTGGCCCAGGTCCAAGGAAGCCCATTGTGGAGCAGGAGGATTATGGAGGTATATGAGGATTTCCCCTCCCACCCCCCTTCCCCTCCAAAGCCTCCTAATTTCACTCACACACACTGGATACAGCATAGGTGGCCAACCCACGGCACAAGTGCCACTTAGTGGCACGCCAAGCCTTTTGAAGTGGCACGCGCCACCGTTTCTGCCCAAGTCGAGCGCTGAAGTCCCTCTCACTTTCTCAACCCCAGTGCACCTTTCCAAGCCTGTGGCACTGGAGGAGGTCTCTGTACCCCACTGTGCCTCATTCTTCTTGCACTGTCACGGTCTTCTTGCACTGTCACGAATGTCCCCTCCACCCAAGGCGGGTTTGGGCCGTGCTGGCGCAGCCTGCAATGGGCCTAGGATGCAGCGGCCGGCCCTTTAGACCAGCTGCCGCATCTTAGGCAGGATCGGTCTGCCAGCCAGTGTGTGAATGTGCTATCCACAGAAATATGATCATCATTTTATTTTCCTTGCTTGCATTTAAGACATATTTACACATATGGAGGCCTTGGAAGCACTGCTTCCTTGCCACTGTAGATTTTTTACCCTATTAGTGCGACTAATTTTATCTACTGTTTGGATTTTTTTTTTCTCAAGAAGTATTATTTATTTTCCATTTATACTTGTCATAAAGAAACACTATCTTTTGGAGCACTGTATTTTTGAAAGGAGTATGTCTGGTTTTCGAAATTATTTGAAACACAAACTGAAATGTAATCATATTTGGTTTAAATTAGAAAGGCTAATTTAATAGCAGATAATGTGTAAATCGTTTTCCTTACAGGAACAGAGAGCAGTTTGTCACAAAACGGCAGCATAATTTGCATTATAATGGGCTTCCTTATCATTCCAGAGTGTAATTGTTTACAACATTTTGATACAGCCACTAGCAAATAACATTCTGAAGTTGCATTTGAGCAGCTGCCAAAATTTATATTGTCCTACAAAGGCCTCTCTATGTACACACACATGAACAAGAGATCATATAGAATATCTGTGACTACAGGGTAGATCAAAATTGCTAATTGCAAAATCTATATGTATTTGGTAAATTATATTTGAGCATTGTTACAACAGAGCAAGATCGGTGCATTCTGTGGGGCTTCTTTCCTATGGTTTTGATACAGGACGCAAAAAAATGGGGGTCTGTGAGGGCAGATCTTGCCTCCAAAGTAATTTCAACAGGCCTCTGGTAATGTTATCCAATTTTAATAAACGTATGGTCAGAGATCTGGATATAATATTCTTTCGAACAAAGAGACAATTTTTTGTCTAAACTTGTGAGAGATTCTATACTTTAATGTTGGACATAAGCAGAGGCGTCGCTGGAGGGGTGGTGGTACTGTAATTTCCGCACCATTCCACTTCCCGTTTACTCTCCGGTATGAGGTGGCCCCGCCCCCTTGCCGACAGCAATTCCATATGGTGAAGGCAACGGGCAGAACTCCTTCAAATGTACGCCAGCTCTGGAGCTGCCGTACAGTCGAGGGCCAGGTGTCGAGGCAAACCGGGCCAGGGGAGGGCTGGGGATATCGGCAGAACTCGCTGCCAATATCCCCGCCCTTCCCCCACCCGGTTCAACTAATGGCTGCCCTCCCTGCCCAGTTCGCCCTCCCTCCACCCCTGCACTGGCCGGTGCAGGGCTTACCTGGTCCGGCGGGCGTAGGGAAGGTTCCCCAGCAGGCTGCTGGTCATTGCCCCGGCGGCCCTTAATTGCCGGGTGCCGTGAAAGTGCTTTACGTTACATTCCCGACACCCAGCACTGGGGGAGTGTGCACTTCCCCGGTGCTTTTTTTGTGAAGGATTGCGCTGTAAGGTACTGTTTTATTAGTGGCACTTGGTTTTTTTAACTTATCCTGGTTATAACATTGTATTGTTATTACTGCAATTATATTGGTATTGGTTTATTATATTGGTACTGGGGACTCTCCCTGGCAGAGGGGAAAATGAGGCTATACATTGGAGAGAGCAGAGTCAAAGTTCAGTGGTAGAGCACATGCCTTGCATACTGCACACTGCCTTGCATACTGGAGGTCTCAAGTACAATCTCTCAAGTACCATGTAGGTTTGAGATTTCCTGCAACTCTGGAGATCCACTGCCCATTAGTGGCTAAGTGAAAATTTAGTGGATGTTCTCTACCTTTCATTTATCAGATCACATATGTTTCGATAGGATATTAGGTGATACTTACAGGGTTTAGCTTTTATATGAAATAGCTAATCCTTCACAGAAGATACTTCCTTTTACTTTTCTATTTCATTCTTTTTCTATCTCCATTCAGCTTTTCCCTCCCTTAAAGGTAAAGGTGACCCCTGACAATTAAGTCCAGTCGTGTCCAACTCTAGGGTGTGGTGCTCATCCCCATTTCAAAGCTGAAGAGCCAGCGTTGTCCGAAGACGCCTCTGTGGTCATGACTCTCCTTGCCGCAGCGCGTAGCATGCGGCTGGAACACGGAGCGCTGTTTACCTTCCTGCAAGCGGTACCTATTTATCTACTCGCATTAACATGCTTTAGAACTGCTAGGTTGGCAGGAGCTGGCCAAGCAACGAGAGCTCACCCCGTCGCAGATTCGAACTGCCGACCTTTCGATCGACAGCTCATGGTTCAGCGGTTTAACCCACTGCGCCACCCGCTGGCCTTATTTCCACTCCCTCCCTTACCTTCCCCCATTTTACTTCTTCATCTTCTGCTATGACTACCAAAGTTTTGATCTCTTTCTTCAAAATGCACACATTCAACAAACACGTAAACTAAAGCTTACACCGAGTCCTTTTACAGATGGCTCATATACTCCTCTCTGCCACACACTTGTGAGGAGGGGGGGGTGTTCAAAGTATAGACCCATAAGGCCCAGTTTGTGCAATGATACGCCTCTTTTAAGGGGTAAGGATTGTGTAAATCCGACCTCTGCATGGAACTCCTGCCCCGCACATTATGCCGCATGCATGGTAGCATGCCTGTTTCTCCACAACACAAAGTCAAGTCAAACAAGTGTATGAACCAGGTCAAAATCATGTGCTTCTTCATGCAAAGAAGAAGAGAAACAGAAATGAAAACAAGGAAAGCAAGCAATTTATATTTTCCCATCAGTCCACAACCAAGGCATTGGATTATCACTGGTGTTACATTACCTTTTGCAAGCTTATTAGTGTTTGTCAGTTGGAGGTCAGTTTTTCTGATTTACACTTTTAAAAAAGTGTAACCATAACCAGTGTAAAAAACAAAAGGCTACCAGCAATGTTACCCTACCACCAGTGGTCTGTTGTTGTGTACGTAGAGCCTCTGGCACACAAAGATGTTACACAAAAGATGTCAGTTTGGATTAGGAAAGTCTGAATGTTTTGATGTAGATTTCAAAGCAGTAATTAGTACATTTCAGACACATCCCAGGGTGCTGAAATATTCATCTCAATAAAAAACAAAATTAGTATGCAAGAAGAACCTGGGGTGATTAGAAGAAATCTGAGTAATGATATTTGGGAGGCAAAGGTAACAGACTCGTTGTCATTGGACCATGATTTATATATATTATAAACCACAGCTGTTTCTCTCCAGGATAAAAGTAACACTGCCGTTCCAAAGCAAAGGAGCAAAACTGATCTTCTTAGAAGAATGAATCCCAGAATATAAGTGATTCATGGGTAGATATTTATTTTAGCTATCTCTGTCCTGCTCAGGAGAGATAAGGGAACTGGTCGTCATCTAGCTGTATCATTGGTTACTTGCTTTGTAGTATTCAGAGCCTGCTGAAGTAATAGTAGCAAACGCTTGAGCGTATCTTTGTTTCCATGTAGGTTATCTTCCTGCAGATTTGAAATAAGAAGTGCTAGGGGAAAAAGGAGAAAAGAAGAATCCTGTCTTGCAGATGTGGATGCTTTCACTTGACGATCTGCCAGGAACTGAGCAAGAATTAAGCAGGTTGGGGTAGGGAAACAAGATGAAGGAGAGCTTTCATTGTGAAACTAAACAGACATTAATTTCATAACCACAGTTCTCATTCACTGTTTGGTAACTGGTGTTGGAACAGAGATTTGATGAGTGGCAATAGAAAGCAGTTGGTAATGAGTGCCCCTATTTCACAGGGGGCTAAATACTCCATTGGTAATTGGAGTATTATAATTGGAGTATAACATGATTGTAATTGGTAATTGGAGTATAACATGATTGACCTCAGCAAGGTCAAAAATATACAACAACAGCTTGCTAGAGTACGATTTAACAAGTGTCACAAACGTCTAGATATAGGATACTACTGTGATCTGGAAATGTATACATAAAAAAACTTACTGACACACAATAGGTTCCAGATAAGGAACTGCAAATTCGTACATTGGTTTTGTATGACAGCCCTCAAAGTAGGGCTCTTGGAGTCCAATCCTATTGGGGGGAACAATCCTATTGAGATAAAGACTGGATTCAGATGTAACACAAAACCATGGCTGCTTTCCTACACCATGGCTTGTTTGAATGTCTGGACATGAGTTGTCCAGTGCTTTATTTGGGACTGACCTGTGTCCGACCTGTGCTTTATTTGGGACTGACCAACCAGCCACAATATGAGGCTGTATTGTGCATAGTGTGTGTGCTAACTATGATTTGCTGTTATGTTAGAATTCACAGACCAACAGTCATTGGAAAACATTGGATATATGATGATGCCAGAGTTAAGCATCAATACCGCCTGCCCTAATTAGTGTACAGCAGGGGTTCCCAGTATGCTTCCCCAGGTGCATGTGTGCCTACAGAGATGCCACTTTGCACCTGCATGACCGCCTGCTGTTGTCACCACCTCTGCAATCCCTGCTGGCTCTATTACTACTGTCTCCTCTACCACCCTGTGCTGTGCCTTCCCTGTACCTTCTCTATTCCACACAGTGCCAAAAATGTGGAGAGGTGAGTCTCCCTCTTATCTCTTACAAGGTTCCTCTTCCTCTCCCTTCCCCTCTTGACCAAGCTCATCAGGGGAGGTGGAGGGATCAGAGAAGACAGGGATGGGGATGCTGAATCCAATGACTGTAGCAGGGGTGGTGGAGGTGGCTTCTCTCAGAACAGTGGAGGTGACGACCTAAGGACTGCCAGCATCTGAAAGTTGGGGACCTCTGCTCTGCAGCAAGAAGATCCCTGCTCTACAGTAATCAAAATACATTAACAAAAATTTGTATATAGTGTACGTATAGAAATATTATATTAAGAGCTGGTTATCGCTGCTCTACTATTAAAACTGCATTATTTAGTAATTGCATTATTATTTCACCCTTCCTCCAAGGAGCTCAGGGTGGTGCAAATGGTCCCTTCACTCTGTTTACCCTCACAAGACCTGTATAAGATACGTTAGGCTGGTAGTGGCTAGCCTAAGGTCATGCAGTGACCTTCAAGGCTAAGTGGGGATTTGAACCTGGTTTCTATGGCCCTAAGCCAACACTTTAAACACTACCCCAAGTGTCATAGGTCGCACTAATTTTGTTCCACAGAATTCCTGAGGCTGTAAGCCTATACACACTTACCTGGGAGTAAGACGATTGAGCATAGTGTACAGTAAACATGTATAGGATTGCTCTGTGAATTTTCTATTATTTTGAGACTCCTGAATAGGGAATTGGATTACTAGATGGTCTACAAGGCCCCCTCCAAGTCTATGATTCTTGTTATCTCCTGCTCACCTTTATTCTAGTCTTGCCTAAGATCATCTGTCTTCTACTGAGTTCTAATTTATTTTATCTGACCCTGTTTTAGCAGCAGGAGAAAAGGAGAGGGATGCTTTAGGAAAAACCTGATTCCAGCCTCTCTCTCTCTTGAGTTCCTGTACAAGTTTTGGATACTGCCTTATAAAGTAAGTCTATTCCTTCTGATTATATACACGTTTTTGACATATACCACAAAAACGAGAAAGTGAGAACAATGTATGATGTGGCACCAGCTCATTTTAAATCTATGTCAGAAATGGGATGAAACTTATCCGTCCAACAGGGACAGAGTTTAAGTTCCTGCATACATAGTTAGTGTTCCTTTACATATTAGAAAATTATGTTTGACAATTTGACATTTTAATCCCTTCAATCCAATTAAGCTGTTAGGAGATTCAATTACGGCATAAGATGGGTCGGGAACCCGTCTGTCTGTAGTGCCCTCCCTCGTATCCCATTTCTATCTTCTATTGCTTTTTATTAACAGAGTTGGAGAACTCATTAGGAGCCGTGTTATCATTAACATTATTAAACTTTGTCTTCCTCATTATCAGTAACATTTTTATTTCTGCTGTCATTAAGCACCACATCATTTAGCTCAAAATTGCACACAGGCTATGGAAAGGATAGAACAGTTTCTATTCTTTCCTGAACTTAAAAAAAAAGTATAAAACTTCCTCCAATGCTTGCAGATTATTTGCAGTGCAACTGTCTGTATATGCAAACTGATCAAGAACAAAATAATAATTGGTATTGTATCTTCCCAAGAAAGCTCAGGTGGTATTGGAATGACTAGCCTGAGGCAATTTAGCATATACAGAAACCTTGTAACTAGGAAACTGGCTTATTTTTGTTGCTTTTTATGGCTAACAACTGCAAATTAATAATGGACCTTTGTGATAATGATGGTAGAACGTTAACTGGGCTGAATTTTTTTAGTGCTGATTTAGTCAATTCAGCACATAGTAGGCAAACAATACCACAATTACTTGTTTTACCTTCAAATGTTAAGAGGGCTGGAGCCACAGCTAAGACTTGAGCTGGTGCTGAAATACATCAGGCAGAGGATACCCTCTTTGACCAGGCAAGAGAAGAAGGCCAGGATCGTAGCTTCTTCTCCTCAGCCCCTCTTCTTTCAAGTGTGATTGACCCATGTCCTTCCTTCACTGGCCTTAACCATGATTCAAGATTATGTCACATGATCTTGTGGCCCACTGCCAATCCCTTAACCATGGTTAAGTGCCAGGCCATGTTAAATCTGCACCAGCACAGTGAGATAGCAAGCCACCTCTGCTAGCATGATAAAAGGACTTGATTTATTTTTATTTTTATATTTATTCTTAGTGGTCACTTTTCTGCTAAAAAGATAACATCCAAGGAGGGTTGTGAATTAAAATAAAACATAAAAACAATAATCAATCATAAAAAATATAATAAAAATAAGGAAAGAACGAAGCAACTTTGCAATTGCTAACAGAAATGTAGCAGGAGAAAATGCAGTGAGCAAAGTGCTAACTCGCTACCTGAAAACTCCTTAGAAAACAAAGCTGAAAGGTCAGGAGTGAGAGCCAGATGGACCTCCCAGAGAAGGGAATTCCAAAGCATGGACACAATGACCATGAAGCCCTTGTCTTGTGTACCCCCACCTAATCTCCAAGGGCAGCGGGGATGCACAGCAGTCTCAGCTAAGGGTCTCATCTAAGGGAGTAGCCAGGCTCATATGGGAGAAAAGAGCCCTTAAGATGAAGACAGAATGGCGCTTCTCTTGCCCTGCCTTCTCTAATATCAAACAAGGGCCTCTGAGAGGAATTTTATCAGAGGTACAAAGTTTATTTTGGGCCCCTTCTCAAATGGGGAGGGGGCAAAACAGGACAGGGGGGAGGGCAGCAATGGTCTACCAGGCTTCCTGATGTGGCCCAGCCTCCATCTTTCACTCTCCACGAGGCCAGCTGAGATCCCAGGAAAAATCTGGCCCTTTTGCTTCTGGGCCCCCTTTTTGACCCTGGGCCCAGGTACAATTTACCCCCTTTACCCCCCTCTCATGGGCCCTGTATCAAACACAACCCTTGCATTCCTCATAGCCCAGGCTGCTTTAAGCCTGTTTGCCTAGCAGCCACCTTCTAAGCTTTCACCCCAAACCCCTGAAAGCAAATGGGCTTGTAGCTTTACTTTCAGGCCCAAGAGACTCCAAGGAGAGAAAGGCAGCACATCTGCAGGAGAGTTGTTCATCTGTGGCCCTGGACACTTGCCAGAGGGTTGGGAAGAAGCAATCACTAGTACAGGCACTGAAACGCCCTTTCCAGCCAAGTCCTTTTCAAATATTTTATTCACACAGTTTGCCTGACAGAAAATTGTGTGACACAAACCATCATTAAAGGTTGAATTCTGTTTCCAGATTCAAATTTCCAGAAGAAACGTCTGTAGTATCAAAACAGTAATTCGGTTCACAGTTCCTCCCCACCCCACCCTTCAAAATGCTAAGATACTGAATTATATGTCAGTAAACTGTTTGATTGGTAAATAGTAGACAAAACATTAGGGGGGGGGGGAAGATGGAAAAGACTACCAAATATGCTCTTTCAAATCTAATATCAGTTAAGGATGTAAAGTTTTAGTTAATGCTGATGCTAAATTGGATGCCTTTATCATTATTTATGTAAAATTCACCATTACTTGAAATGCATGTTAAAGCAGCATGAAATGAAGGAATTACCCATTTATAGCATGAGTTACTTGATGAAAAAAATGAGACTGCTTTAAATGCAGACTTGTTGAATAAATCAGCAATGGTACACTGGTTAATTACAAACTTGGTTAGCTGAAGAAACCTGGAGAGATTTGTAATCTAATACATTTATAACAGCCTTTTTAATCTGAGATGTTTGGTTGACACAGAGTTGCAACGTATCACAACCCCTTAAGGCAGGGGTCAACCCCTTAAGGCAACCCCTTTGACGCTCCGGCTTCTATCGCCCCTCCCCCCGCCTCCCTTAAGGGCAAAAAGGAACGTCCCGGTCGGCGATCTGGTAAGCATGTAGTGCATGACCGCTCCGGCTTCTATCGCCCCTCCCCCCGCCTCCCTTAAGGGCAAAAAGGAACGTCCCGGTCAGCGATCTGGTAAGCCTGTAGTGCGTGCCCGCTCCGGCTTCTATCACCCCTCCCCCCCGCCTCCCTTAAGGGCAAAAAGGAACGTCCCGGTCAGCGATCTGGTAAGCCTGCCTTAAGGAGCCCTGTGGCCAAGGCTACTGATCTTATAAAATTCATTATCCAGTTCAGCTTCTCAAGGTTATTGCTTGCATTTTACCCCAGACTGCATTCTGCAGTGCGGGGGGAAGTCATGGAGGCCTCTTCAAGGGAACGTTTGTTCCCTTACCTCAGGACTGCATTGTGGCTGCTTCAGCACTAGAAAGTTGGATAAGATTGGGCCCTAAGTTTCTAGCCCTCAGTTTTGTGCATACAGTGGGCCCTCCTCACCTGCGGATCAGCCATCCACGGATTTGAGTATCCACGGATGGCCATCCACGGAGGAGGGACTCCCACTGGGGGCAGGGGCGGCACCATTTTACCTTATTTTATAGCCTCGCCAGGGCCCTCCGTTGCTTCTTTCCTCTCACGCCGCATTTTAAATACTGAAAGTGCCTGTAATTTTTTTTAAAATGCACCCGGAAGCTGCTTCCAGTTGAGCATGCAGCCAGAAGTAGCTTCCAACCATGTTTTTTAAAAAAATTACAGGCACTTTCAGAGTTTAAAATGCGGCGCAAGAGGGAAGAAGCAGCGGCGGGCCCCGGCGAAGCTACAAAATAAGGTAAAATGGCGTCGCCCCGTCCCCTTAACCCCCCACCCCTACCCGGGCCGACCGTGGACTTGAACATCTGTGGTTTTTGGCATCCGCGGGGGTTCTGGTATCTGCCTACATGGATCAACTCAGACTTGCACCAACGATACCACTGGCGCAAGTCCACATTGACCCATAGCAGCTGCTGGGGTTTACCCCGGGTCAAGGGGACAAATGTCCCCTTACCCCGAGGAGACCTCCAGCAGCTGAAAACCCCCACGGGGGGCAGTGTAGCCTGCACTGGAGCCGCTGCATCGCTGCGCAGGGATTTAGTTTGGATTGGGCTGATAATCTTTCAGTCATTTAAACCCTTACCTCTTGAAGAACCCTCTTCATTTTCAGCAGCAATGTTTTGACAGCTGTACAGTCCTGCATCATCAACCGGAAGGGCAAAGATTCCATCCCTCCACCTTCTTCGATGGCCGTGAAAGGCCACTCCACAGTTGGGCTGCTGGCTAGCTGGCTGACCCGAGGACACCGAGCTTCTCCTCGATCCATCTCTTTTGACAACTTGAGAGAAAGATTCCTGTCAAGATATAACATAAAAACATTAGCTGCTAGTACTAATATTTTAGGAGCTTTGTGAAAAGGTAAAGTACTGTTAAAGCTGCGGCTGTGTGTATTTAACACTGCACATCAATCTACCAGGTGAACATTATGACCTGAATCAGAAGTCTTCAACATTTCATGCTACAAGAAACCCACTTTTCATGTTTTACTCTTAAGGCCTCTTCTCCTCATGTAGTCTTCATATTCACTAGTAACACGCTGTAAAATAGGCACAAGGTAATGCTTAATCTTTGACTCCTCTTCCTCCTTTGTTCCTCATACGTCATTCCTCCTTTTACAACACTGCAAACATTCAGCCTTTGCTGTCTCTGCCCTTTCTCCCTCGCTGCTCTTATGCTTGCACTGCCTGCTTGAACACATGTGAGATGCCACCTGCCTTACTTCATTCAACTCCTTCTCAAATCTCATCTTTCCCATAAAGCAGGGGTGGGGAACCTATTTGCGATGGAGGGCCATTTTCCCATGGGGAAAATGTCCCGTGGGCCGTGTGCCCCTCCATCGCAAATGGCAGAAACAGCCGGGCTCCAAAGGAGTCGCGCGAGGTGAGCGGGCCGCGCGCTCTCCCCTCGGCGCGACTCCTTTCGAATTCGGCTGCAGCTGGGTTCCAAAGGAGTCGCGCGAGGTGAGCACGCCGCGCGCTCTCCCCTCGGCGCGACTCCTTTCGAATCTGGCTGCTTCTGCATGGAGAAGCAGCCGGATTCGAAAGGAGTCGCGCCGAGGTGAGCGCGCGGGGGGGCCGGCGGAGCCTCCGATCTGCTCACGCGGGCCGGACCTGATTGATTCGGGGCCGGTCTCGCACGGGCCGGACCTGATCGCTCCTGGGTCCGGATCCGGCCCGTGGGCCACTGGTTCCCCACCCCTGCCATAAAGACACAAACGTTTAGTCCCCACAGCTTGCCATAACTAAACATATGAACTGCAATAAATGTATTCTTTCCGTCTACCCTCATATGTCCATCTCTCTCTGCTTTCTCTGTTGTCTCCCATGCATCAAATTTCAGAATCCTTGAAGTAGAGATCTCTCCTCCTACTTTATACACCACCTTGCACATCTATAGTGTTATATAAATACAACAACAACATTTCTGGTTCTCTCACACATGCTCTCTCTCTCTCTCTCTCTCCCCTTCCAACTTTCCCCTTATCTCATTCCATGGCCCATATCTTTCCACTTTATCCTATTTTTCTTGTTAAAAGATAACAGTGGCTGCACTCCTCATGGAACCCACTATAGGTTGGCCCACAACCCAATTTGGGTATGTGCAGTCTTTTTGGGACACGCTACCCCCAGGGAGGAAGGTCCAAGCTATATGGGTCCCATAAGACTTACTGCCCATTCAAGATTTCACACAATACTTGACATTTCTGCTGTGCGTTTATTCATATAGTTGAACTCGTGATTAATTACCGTGACCAGATGCATCTACCCTCAAAGGTGTTTCCTTCCTTCCTTCCTTCCTTCCTTCCTTCCTTCCTTCCTTCCTTCCTTCCTTCCTTCCTTCCTTCCTTCAAGCTAAGGAAGCTAGACCTTTCTAGCTAGATCTAACTAGGATCTTCCTCCCCGTTGTTTAATCCTCTCCCCTTTGCTTCCTCTGCCTACTTCTTTCTCTGGTGTCTTTATTCCCCTCCCAATTCCCTTCAGCCTTCCTTCTTTTTTCCTTGCATTGTTCCTCCTGCTCCTTCTAAGCTCTTCCTCAGTTCTTCGCCTTTATGTTCGTTCCTTTCTCCTTCTTTCCACCGGTCTCTTTGGGACCCGTTTCTACACTCATATTCCTCGTCATATTCTCCTCCCCTTCCTTCTCACTTGCCTCCTTCCCCTTTCCTCTCTCTTGTTCCTCCTCTCATCCCCACCTTCCTCTTCCAACGCTCCACCCTGGCTGCCTTCCAGTCCTGCCTTTTATCCCTAGCTCCGAACTACTGGCTCTGTCCAGCTGCCAATCCTCTATGATGGAAGCCAGCAAGCCTTTGAGCTCGACAGCACGAGATGGGGCCAGGGAAAGCCACGGCACACAAGGTGAGCCATGAGGCTACTACCTATTAGCTAAAGACCAAATATTTAAATAAAACGAACATATGATTAGTTCCATAAGAAACATTACTGCAGGCAAAACATCTATTAAAGAACACATACAAATCTAGAGACAGCTGAATTGGCTGGAACTTAGATCAGTCCTCAAAAGACAGAATACAACATTTCACCAAGTTTCTTACTCTGTTCCCATACTTTATTTCCTTAAAACTGTGCACCAAACTATGTCATGATTAACAGGAAAGTAGTGTTCTGATCCTATGGTTCACAATGAAAACAAGAGTTTAGGCGCTCTACAAGAGCAGATATCTTCTGATATCCAACTACTACACTCTCTTGATTCCCACTGCTACCTTAAAAAATCAGAATGGTAATTTTTCATAGTATTTGTGAAAAATGTGTATTTCTGTTTGCGTGCATGTGTATAAAATTGCACTGTGCACTTGGGACAATGTAGTAGCTTGATAAAGACAGTGAAGAGATCCTTGATATGCAAGTGAATTGTAACAATGAACAATAGATACACAATTTGCAGAGGCTGCATTTAAAAACAAAACAAACTTCCTGGTAATCAAAGTATCCAAAAGATACTAATCTTTGGCAGTAGCGTAGCTAGCATGAAGCAGCAGGGGCAGTCCACCCCGGGTGCAAGGCCCAGGAGTGCAACTTCGCAGTAGTTATGACCCCCTCCATGCGCCCCCTCCTCCTCACAGCTTCACAAAAAAGCTGCATGGATTCATTCTCCAAATACAAGTCCTCTGTGCATTTCATAGATCACTGTGTTTTATCTATATGCTATTGACAGCAGAGAGGACAGTTAGCTAAATGTATCACAAAGCCATCCTTTCCCACAAGACTAGCGAACAATGGAAGTCCACAAAAAGAAAGAATTCAATTTGAATGTTGCAATCATTGTTTCACCTAACTCTGAGTTTATCAACTTAAATGGAATGTGGTACTTCAGAGATTTAAAATGTCTCGGAGATATATCAACAGGTGCATTCTCCAAGGACATTATGTGGTTGTTGTTTTTCACCACATGACGGCATATTCAGAAGAAAATACAGTGAAACCTTGGATTGCGAGTAACTTGGTTTGCGAGTGCTTTGCAAGACGAGCAAAATTGTTTTCTAAATTTTGACTTGATAAACGAGCAATGCCTTGCAATACCAGTACATTGTGTTCTCCAAGATATCTCTCTGTGTGTTTGCAGAGTAACAATAGCATCTCCTGGGCAACAAACTGCCCTCATTAACTGCTCATTAACACTTTGTTCTCCCTCTGCTAGAGGCTCCGTTTGTGCAGAATAGCAGCTCAGGCTTTGCTTTGCAACTTATGTCTTGCAGACCTCATTAACACTTTGTTCTCCCTCTGCTAGAGGCTCCGTTTGTGCAGAATAGCAGCTCAGGCTTTGCTTTGCAACTTCTGTCTTGCAGACCTCACTAACAAGCTGTTTTTTCCCCTCCATCTGCCTCTAGCAAAGACATTTACTCTGCAGAACAAGGCTCAGGTTTTGCATATCAGATGTTGCAAAGTGAGCTACAGTTTGCAAGAGCAAAGGAGTACTCTGCAGGGCAGCTTCTTAATTAGCTGAGCCCAGGAGATAATGCAGAAACACACAAAGACCTCTTGCAGAATAACGAATCATCTGAGTTTCCATTATTTCTTATGGGAAAATTTGCTTTGATATACGAGTGCTTTGGATTACAAGCACATTTCTGGAACCAATTATGCTCGCAATCCAAGGTTCCACTGTACTGTATTATACTATAGCACCGAGGTTCCCATCATGTCAATCAAAGGTCTATACAAAAGACAAAACTGAAGTCAGGTCCTTCCTACAAGTTTACACTTTCATTTAGAAAATTGAATTGTAAACACCTTTTCAAATTAAAAGAAATACAGGGGGGGGCCATATCTGCTGATCAACTATCCGCTGATTCAGTTATCCACAGATAGCGGATCCCCCCGCACGCCCCCCCCCCCAGGCACTTACTTTTAGCAAAGAAACCTCCGTTTTTTTTCTTGAAAAGGATGAGCAGCCTCCTTGCAGGCCTCATCAGCAAGACTTAAGTGCTAGAGAGTCTCTGCAACCTTGCAGAGACTCTCTAGCACCTAAGTCTTGATGATGAGGCCTGCAAAAGGGCCTCATCCCGGTCCTTTTCAAGAAAAAAATGGAGGTTTCTTCGGTAAAAGTAAGTGCCTGTGGGGGTTGTGGAGGGCGCAGGTGGGTTGTGCGTGCCCACTGGGGGGGCAGGGGGCTCAGAAAACTGCAGAGGGGGCGTTCGCCCCTTTCCGTGGTTTCAAGTGTCCGCGGTGGAACGTATCCCCCATGGATACAGCGGCCCCCTTATACTTAATATCCGGCCACCATTATAATCAACTCAAGTAACAGATAGTACTAAAGTGATCCCCCAAAACCCATCATCTGCACAGAAAGTGCTTCTCTATCTAAACCTCACTGTCCTACAAACTGAATAATAGACTCACTCAGATTGCAGATTATATCTCAATGAATGAACCACAAAAAGATCGCTGCCTATGGGACCTGGATGAAATTAACAAGAGTCAGAAATAGTACTTGGATCGACCAATTAGCAGTGTCCACAGCATTATAAAGTGATGATGGAAATCCACAATCTGCATACAGATTTGAGATCACGGTTTGACCAGCTAACACTTGTCTGCATTATTTTTCTTGCTTTCTGTCAGCGTCTGGGTCAAGCAAATCTGGGATGTCACTTCGCTATCTATGGATATTATTTCAGTCAATCCAAGCCAGGCCATCATCACTACATATGCACAGTATGTGACCTCTAGTGAGTGCTATGATGCACAGCATAGGATTTTCAAGGGAGGGGCTGCTCTTAAAGCCATGGAGCCATTAGCATGTGCGATGAGGACTCAATGTTGTGAAATTCTTCATATATGAGAAGACAGCCATGGGTGGACTTTAGAGCTTCTTTATATACATACCCAAACCATTAGATTTAAATTTAAAAGGACAGTTTTTATATTCTTGTGTTGACTAAGAATGTGAGATGTGTACTAAGAAGCCTCCAGTTCAAATCTCACATCAGTCGGGAACTTACTCCATGGCTCAGTCCCCTATCTGTAACATACTGACCTACTGTAGAGAGTTGTTATAAAGATAACTGTATAGTATATACACCACCAGGATGGTGTAGTGGTTTGGGAGTCGGACTTAGACCTGGAAGATTCAGGTTCAAATCCCCGCTCAGCCATGAAGCTTCCTGGGTGACCTTGGGCCAGTCACTATCTCTCAGCCCCACCTACCTCACAGGGTTTTTGTGAGGACAAAAAGGAGGGGAGGAAATATGTACACCACTCTGAGCTCCTTGGAGGAAGGGTGGTACAAAATGTGATAAATAAAATAAAAATATATACAGGTGACACTGGGCAAGGTGGCAACTGCACTCTGCGCCTGCCTGCCGCTTCCCCCCACCCAGTTGCGTCACTCTGCCTTCTGATCGTGCTCTTCTTCTGCTACCATGAACAAGTCATTGTGGCAGCGGGGATCAAAGAGAAAGCAGGGGGCTGCTTTGATTCTGTTTGATCGCTTCCTTTCCAGGGCTTCTTGTTTTGGTCCCCGCATACTCTGCCAGCCTAGCCTGGCTTGAGGAAGAAAGCAGCAGCAGAAAAGGAGGTAAGGAGCAGAGGGAATTCTGGGATTGCTCTGCCACTGACTCCTTCCCAACCAGGCCTCTTCTTCAAAACAGACCAGCTGGAGCATGCTCAATATGCTCCACTCAGCCTGTTTTGAAGAACCAGCTGAGTGGACAAGATGGCGGCAGCAGCAGAGGTGTGTGTGTGTGTGTGTGTGTGTGTGTGTGTGTGTGTGTGTGTGTGTGTGTATGTGTGTGTGTGAGGCAGAAAATTGGGGCACCACGTCACCTGATTATTGTATGTGCTCTAAACACGACATAAATGAGAACTCCCACTACTACTAGATCATGGCAGCACAAATTCCAGCCCCAAGGACTACAAATGGACTCCATGTCATCACCAGATGGCAGGTTCCATATGGAACTGCATGACTTGAAAGGGTCTACTAAGTGATTATTTTAAACAGTTACGATACTTTCAACAAGCCTCAAATATGTTACTATGGGATCATCGTTCCCTTTTCTCCCTTAGCTCCTTGGGTTTCCACGAAACTGAATTTAATTTAAGCCTATTTACATCCTGATCCAAAAACCAATTTGAGTTCAATTATGGTGATTGCATTCCATAGACTGACGTCAATGGAGATAAATCAAGCCAAGTCTAAACAACCAAGCCTAACTGGCTAGTGTACCAGACTCTGCATCTCACCCAACTTCTCTTTTTGTTAAAGGCTAATACTTTGAAAATTTGTATGGCAGACAAGCTAGAGATGATTACAATGCACAGTGTGAAGTAAGGTGCATGTCATTTGACATTTTACAGCTTTTAGCACTGAGCACCATTTATTGTCAATTTTCAAGCTGTGACTTTTCAAAGTCACCTCTGGGAGAAAAATCAGGTAAAAAAAATCTGTTGTTGTTATCAATCTATGCACACAAGCATGCACACATGTGGCCCAACTCAGTTGTTGATGCAAATTGTTTTAAGGTGCTCCATTTTGGATTTCAAAGGTTTAATGAAGTCATTAATAAAGTCCTATTGATTATGATTTTGTAATCAAAGTCCTTGGAAACTTGGTTTTTTTCTTCTTCTTCTTCTTGAAAAAACACTTAGTATGAAGGTCCTCACTGGACGGGACTTTCCTGAATATGTTTCCTTAAGAACTCCTCAGGATGAAGATTGGCAGAAATACAAAACTATTTATATGGTGAGTATAAGGAGATTCACTGCTTTCTATTCTTACAAGTGAAACTACGAGCCATTGTTTTGGCTTTTACCACATGCAGTTTAACATACAATTGGACACAGAAGGCCAAATAAAGTTACTTCTAGGCCTGGATCCAGTCTGTGGAGCTTCCACTTGGCCATCCCTGTTCTTCTAATAAAACAGAATCATTATAAGGATATTAAGCTCTTTTAAAAATGAAACTTCTACTTGGCCCTAATCTACCTAAATATTCTTTTGAAATATCCATGGAACCAGAGTCTATTATCTTAATGGCCTCCTTTGTATTAATTAAAATGTACACACACATTTCTAGACTCCAAGTACCGCGGTGACCTTTTCATCTTCAGATTTAAACCTGAGGCCAGAAATAAATTAAGCAGACTCCATTCAAGGGAGAGAAAGCTGGGCAAACATTTGTAAGAATGAATACAGATTTTGAAACACATGCCTGGACAGGGTTAGCAGTCGACTGCATAGCCAAAAACTGATCAATATACAGTGAAACCTTGGATTGCGAGTAACTTGGTTTGCGAATGCTTTGCAAGACGAGCAAAATTGTTTTCTAAATTTTGACTTGATAAACGAGCAATGCCTTGCAATACGAGTACATTGTGTTCTCCAAGATATCTCTCTGTGTGTTTGCAGAGTAACAATAGCGTCTCCTAGGCAACAAACTGCCCTCATTAACTGCTCATTAACACTTTGTTCTCCCTCTGCTAGAGGCTCTGTTTGTGCAGAATAGCAGCTCAGGCTTTGCTTTTCAACTTATGTCTTGCAGACCTCATTAACACTTTGTTCTCCCTCTGCTAGAGGCTCTGTTTGTGCATGATAGCAGCTCAGGCTTTGCTTTGCAACTTCTGTCTTGCAGACCTCATTAACAAGCTGTTTTTTCCCCTCCTCCATCTGCCTCTAGCAGACATTTACTCTGCAGAACAAGGCTCAGGTTTTGCATATCAGATGTTGCAAAGTGAGCTACAGTTTGCAAGAGCAAAGGAGTACTCTGCAGGGCAGCTTCTTAATTAGCTGAGCCCAGGAGATAATGCAGACACACACACAAAGATCTCTTGCAGAATAACGAATCATCTGAGTTTCCATTATTTCTTATGGGAAAATTTGCTTTGATATACGAGTGCTTTGGATTACAAGCACATTTCTGGAACCAATTATACTCGCAATCCAAGGTTCCACTGTATGATCATATGATCAATATCAGGAGTAAATAAGATGATTCAGAACATGATTCAGAACATAAGATGATTCAGAAGATGATTCAGGGCATATGACACAAATGGAGCCAAACGAGTTACCATATGCATCTCACTATGTGTGGATATGCGTGAATGTATTTATTTTGAATTTAAGGTTATCAAGAAGCATGGCAAACAGAGTCGCCCATGTCAAAACTTCGAAGAATAAACAACATGCTTGTTTGCTCGGTCAAGACTCAGATGTTTTTATGTTTCAATTTCCTCTCTAAGGATTTTATACTGAAACAATCGCTCCTGATTAGAATAAATTTCGAAGTGCTTCATCCATACATCCTTGCTGGCTATCTTGTGCTAAACTATGTACTTTGTCTCTACATTCCGCAAGGCTATCTAACGCATTCTGCACTTTCCACTGATATCTCAGACCAGGGGGTAGAAATATGGAAAACTCTATGGAAAATAAAGAGACAGGAACACATCCCTAAGAATAATGAACTGTAGATAAATTGTGCTAATTGCTGAAGATGCCTCACATCCAGAATATAGGTAATTTGATTAATCAGTCAGGAAGAAAACTACAACGATAAAACCAATCCTATTTCATTATCACATAAAACAGTAAGAAGCTAATGTTATTGTTAAAATAGCTTTAATGCGAAGTCCCCATTTTATAGTCAGTTAAGGAGAAGCCTTAATGGATTTGGAGATATTACTCATACAATACATATAAATTATTGATTCCTTTCCAAAAGCTTATAACCTAGAAGGCATTCTTCTTCATTTTCTTTTTAGAAACAATTTCACAGGAAGAATAGTCTTTGATCACTTTAGGACATATTACTTAAATGAACATGATGGAAATATGCAGTCCCATCAAGTTGCATTGGAATTTGCCCAATATACAGTACAAGTTGAATATCCTTTATCCAGACTGCTTGGGACGGGAAGTTTTCTGGATTTTGGATTTGTCTGGATTTTGGAAAATTTGCATAAATATAATGAGATATTTTGGGGATGGGACCCAAGTCTAAACACAAAATTCATTTATGTCTCATATACACCTTATACACATAACCTGAAGGCAATTTTATAGAATATTTTTAATAATTTTGTGCCCCAGCATGCCTTGCGCAATGCCAGCCAAATGCTGGAAAAAGGTGTCAAAAACACACACCCCAAAAACACAACTTTTTATTCATTGGGGTTCTGTTCCCGGAACCCCAGTGGATTAAAAAAAAATAGTGTTATATGAAAACCGGGGTGGGGAGCGGTGCCACATTATCTTTTTTCCAGCATCTTTGGCGCTTCCCTCCTCCTGAGTTTGTTTAAACTTACTAAAAAAAGAAAAACCGCTACCGGAAGCAACCTGTAGATGGCGCCAGAGACTCCTGGTTTCACTATCATTAGTCAATAAAAATGAGTAACAGAAAAAGGGCATTCGTTGCAAGATACACAGAACTGGTGCGAGTGGATGCTAAAAAGTAGAATCACATCATCTTCTGAGAGGAAAGTGTTTAGTCAGGAAAATGAGACCTCTCCTGTTTGTTCTTGGAGGTTTCTTTTATTCAGGTGTTGCAAAGTGTGTACATGCTTATTAATTAATGAAATCAAAGCTTAATTTTCCACAAAGATGTTAGGGGACAGAAAAAAGCAATAAACTAATTAAGTGTGTAAATTAACCTAATTGCTTTGTTCTTATATTACACAATTATCCAGAGAACAACGTAATCATGTTATTCTATAATACCCCCCAAACAATAGTTCGGTGTGGTTCGTTCAGGGCATGGGAATGGTGATAGTGCTCGAAGTGGAAAGACTTCAAGCTTTTCTAGATGCTAAACAATTCCTGCAAAGCAGAGGTGTTGCAACACACTGCGTGAGGGGGGTAGCATAAAAATGTCACCCCTAGTGACGTCACCCGCCCTGCCTCTGATGACATCACCACCGCCGCAAAATGAACAGTAGACAACACCACCGCCTGCCCCCAAGGATGCTCCCGCTTTGTCGTGCCGCTATGTGGCACTTTTCCCTTGCCACCAGAAGCGTCACTAGGACGCGCGACACTCCGAGGCAGGGGCGCGCGCGTCGCCCTAGCGACGCTCCCGCATCGCCCTCCGGACACTCCGAGGCCGACCCGGGAGCTGGCCCCGGAGCGTCCGACCCCGCCGGCGCTCCCATGCAGCGCGTTAATACGGGTATTTTTAGAATTTTTGCGCATGCGCAGAGACCGTTTTGAGGGCTTCTTGCCCTCAAAACGGTCTGCGCATGTGCGAAAATTCTAAAAATACCCGTATTAACGCGCTGCATAGGCCTTCTTTCAGAAGGCCCTGGAGCGCCAGCGGGGTCGGACGCTCTGAGGCCGGCTCCCGGGCCGGCCTCGGAGCATCACGGGGGTGACGCGCGCGGGTGTGCGTGCGTCACCCCCTGGCAGTCCCCCCGCCACGCTCCAGTGACGCCAGTGCTTGCCACCACCACCATGCTGCCAATATGGCGGAGTTGTCTCCCCCCTGCTTGTTGCCTGGAGCGGACCACCCCCCGCCCCCCTATTCCAATACCTCTGCTGCAGAGAATTATCTTCTGTGTAATCAGTAGCAAAGACAATGGAAACGCATCCTTTCTGCTGGAGACCCTTGAGTAAAGCCCTGTAATGGCCCCCCATGGTGCTTCCTGCCCTCCCCGATGGTACATACTGGGTGTGACCATTACTGTTGGTAATGACTGTTCAGGGGTTGGCCTGAATAGAGGGACCCTCTGATGAGTTTGGGCCCTCATCCAGTGCTTGACCCAGACAGCAGACCCAAATTGCAGCAAGAATGTGTGAAAATTCCCGTAGGGAATTAGCCCAGTGTAAATGGGTTGCTAGCAATTGGGCCACAAGCCAGCATACAGCTAAACATGTTTATGGCTATAGATTTCAATAGGTTGAAAGATACTAACTCTATTGGATTGTGTCTTAAATAGCTGCAATTCCCGAACACGGAGGCTGGAATTGGTCATGGAGATGCTGCAACCGACCACCTCACCTCATACAGTAGTTACTCTTAACAGAAGTATATTTTATGTGATTAAAATGTAATCTACTACATCACAAAATATATTTTACTGAATTATTAAACATATATTTTACTGAATTATTAAACATTCACGTGTGAGGCTATTATAGTAATGCATTATCATAGCTAATGAAGAAGAGAATGTGGCAGAAAGGCACCTATACAGTATAAGACAAATGAGCGTTCTGATCAGTGCAGAAGACTCCCTGCTCGTCACCTTCGCAGCGCGGAATGGCTCCGCCGGCAAGGGGGCGGGGCCTTTTTCGTTCCGGTTTGTAAACATGGTACTAGGACGGGGCGCAACGTATGGTAGGGCCCCTACCATAGAAACGCCTCTGGTGCAGGCTTTATATTCATATAGCAAACACCAGTGAAGAAAGCCACTACACACCTTAAGTCTTGACCTGGAACAACGATATGTACTGTAATGTATACTCACAAGGATATGCTTAGAAATATAGTTTTAGAGTCATCATATGAGATTCCATTAAAATCTCCATGCAGAATATGTGGGAAACAATTTCCTTGGTCCAAATATCTGGCTCCATCTTTACACCACTACGAATGTTATCTCTTGCTCTCCTTTTCTGCTCAATGAAGAATGCTTCGACATTTCAGACCAGATAACAGAAGCTGCCTGGAAGCAAAGGGGAAAGTTTCCCTTCATACTTGGTGCTATAAACACTGATCACTATCTCTGTTCATTCAATTGTTTTTGAAACAAAGGCCAAGGATGCAAAAAGACCACTCCATAGAAAGAGTAGAAAGATGATAAAATCCTATTCTGCTATTGCTTCCCCAAGAGAGATTCACCTCACAAGGAAGGCAAAATGCAGCGAAAGACACTTGCCACTAAGAACTAAAGTTCAAATACTATGATAGGTCTGATGGGTATGCTATAGATCCTGTTTTGTATCTGCTTTGTGAAGATGATTGAAGAAAATTGTATTCCAAACAGCAAATTCATCTATTTTTTATGATTACAGAGTCTGAAAGGAAAGCATCAATGTTTTATTTAAAGGCAAAGTTGTGAGCCTTCCTTGCAACTTTGAGTTGTGAGTTATGAGCCAAAGTTGAGAGCCAGGATGGTGTAGTGGTTCAGGAGTTGGAGTTAGACCAGGAAGATCCAAGTTCAAATCCCATGCTCAGCCATGAAGCTTCCTGGGTGACTACGGGCCGGTCACTATCTCTCACCTTTACCTACCTTCTTTTCTCCTTTTGTGAGGACAAAAGGAGGTGAGGAATCATGTACACTACCCTGAGCTCCTTGGAGGAAGGACAGTATAAAAATGTGAAAAATTTAATCCTGATGCACATCACTGCAGACTCTCATGGATTTTAAACAATGGTTAAGAGGAGAAAAAGGCATAACCTTGATTGATTTGTCCAGAAGCGGCATACCAATCCTTTATACGCGCAATAAATACTCTCATGTCTCATGTCCACATGCTACATTACTTGATAATGCAGGGGTGTTTTTTTTTTCCATGGCACATTTGTCCAAATTCATCCTTTGGACATGTTCCTAATTTCTAGGAAGAGAATGGCCTCCATAGTTTTGAATTCCTACAGGCATACATTATCTTATTTATATTACTTTTATCATATCTAATACATAACTAGACATGGTTAGGAACATGGGAAGCTGCCTTTTACCGAGTTGGACCATTGGTCCACCAAGCTCTGCATCATTCACACCGACTGGCAGCAGCTCTCCAGGGCTTCAGACAGGCAACTTTCTAGATGCCAGGGATTGAAACTGGAACCTTCTGGCAGATGATCTTCCTCTGAGCTATGGTTCCCTCCTTGCCTTGCTTGCAGGCTCTTAATCAAACAAACAGGAGAGGGGAAAAGAGGAAAATTGGAAAAAGAGGAAAAAAAAAACTTGTTCACACTGAAGGACAATGAAAAAGAAAAGAGTTAGAAAATACAAGAATGAAGCTAGACTCGGAACCAGACCGAAATAGGACATTTTGTAAATGTTATAGGAAAAGAACTGGCAGACCTTAGCTACAGCTGAAATGTGAGCTGAAAAGGATCCAAGATAATGCCCAAACTCTAAACTTGTTGAGAAAAATGAAAAGTTATGCTGGCAAATGAAAGAGAAGCCAAAAGTGAAGTTTTGTGGAGAAACAATAATAAGTTCTGTCTTCTGCATATTAAGCTTGAGATAACGATCTAACACCCAGAGAGATATAACTTTAATGTAGTTGGAAATATTGGTTAGAACAGACATGAATATCGTCAGCTTAACAGTAATACTGAAAGCCAAAAGTAGAACTCACATTGTGAAGAAAACGTGTCTAAAGGGTGAAGAGAAGAGGGTAAGAACCGAGTCCTGAGGAACTTCAACTGAAAGAGTTATCGGAGAAGAAAAAGAGCAACATGAAGATCACCTGGCTCATAGTATCAAAGAGCAGCGATTTAGTTAAGCCCCACTGATCTCATTGGGAATACCGAAAGGATACCTTGTCATCCAGCCAGCCACTTAAGTGCATAGACAACAGAAATCCCGTGGACTTAAATCTGACAGTCTATAGCATTTACTATGATAGAAGATGCCAGAATGATACAAAATTATAAACATGAAAGCAGTAACTACAATACACAAGCCATGCAAACCTTAAAACAAGCAATTGTCCTTAGATATACACTTGGGCAGCAGACAACTAGGCTCAAATCAGATGTGGCTAGTGAACTCAGTTATGTGAGACCAGTTACAGTTCCTCAGCCTAAAGTACCGCATGGGGTTGTTGAGAACATAAAATGGGAAGAAACGTCATGCCTGCCCTGAATTCCCGGGGAGAGGGGCTCAATGAAAATGTTTTAAACAAATAATTTCAAGGGACAGAAAATGTTCAAAGTAACCAGGACAACAAAGAAGTTCTAGTGGTGAATTTTAGCTATCTAATGAAACTGAGTGGCAGTAGATCCAGAACAGACAATAGAAAATACTTCTTTAAACAACATATAATTGGCTTAGGGATTTTGGTAACCCACAATGCCATGCACTTAGATGGGTTTTTAAAGGAAATTGGACAAATTCAAGTTAGTTATTTATTTAAATAATGTATACCCTGTCTTTCTCCCAACAAGGGCAATCAAGGCGGCTTACAGATAAAAATGTTAAAATACATATATACATTAAAAATGATTAAAAACAAGTAATTAAAACAATTAAAACAAACAGCCTCAGTGGGTCACCTATATTTACATTTGTTAAAAGCCATTTGTTAAAAAGCCAGCCCACCATGTCAGACATCGAATGCCAACCTGAATAAAAATATCTTAAGGCCCCACCGAAAGGTCTCTAAAGAGGGAGCTGTTCTTAATTCCAGGGGAGGGAATTCCATAATTGGGGCGCCACTGCCGAGAAGGCCCTATTCCGCGCCGCCATCCCCACTGGCGTCGCTCGAGGTGGGGCGGAAAGCTAAGTTCTGCAGCTTTCCACCCCACCGTTACTCTCCTGCACGAGGCGCTCCGCCCCCTCGTTGTAGGAGCCTGTCATCGGAGAGAAAGCAACGCGCAGGAGTTGCTTTCTCTCCACTGACGGGCTCCTACGACGAGGGGGCGGGGTGCCTCGTGCAGGAGAGTAACGGTGGGGTGGAAAGCTACAGAACTTAGCTTTCCGCCCCACCTCGAGCAACGCCAGTGGCCATCCCCCTCACCTCCATCAATGGTGGCACGGTTAACAGGCTCTCAGCCATGATAGGTCAATGTAGCCTCCAAATTCACAGGCCATAAGCCAGTGAATTCCAGTTGCTGGGATGCAACAGCAGGGGAGGGCCAGCGCCTACAAAGTCCTGCTTGTGGGCTTCTCAGAGGCACCTGGTTTGCCACTGTGGGAAACAGGAAGCTGGAGTAGATGAACCTTTGCCCTGATCCAGCGGGACTCTTCTTTATCTTCTTATACCAGAACAACCTCAGACTTTTTATGCATATCCAGTTCCATAAACATTGTCCCAAAAGGGTGAATTAGAGAATAGCCATCCCTTTGTATTCCAGGCCACTTTGAAGCAAATGACAGAACAATCAAACCCATTAATTGTTGCTTCGGAGTGTGGAAGGAAAAAAGAAAGTGATATTTTGTGATTTGGAAGTTCTTTCCAAACCTGCGATGACATGAGACACCTGTTATTTCCACACTTTGAAAATCCTACCAACTGCCAAAGCCCCAGAGCCACTCTGTATTGCCAATTTACTATTCACAGCTGCTTCCTCCTAGAATTAATCACTGGAAAGCAAAGACAAATAAACAGTGAAACAGGCATCTCAAAATGAACTGGAGCGTGGAAGTTGAAATAAAAAACCTTCGCTCAGCCATTAATAATAAAAAAAGACAAAACACTCAAGGAAAAGGCAATCGATAAGAGGAACAGAAATGAAATTTACAGTACAAGCAACTTAACTGCATCTAACACAGATCATGACAGCTTTTTTTAAAAAAAGGGAAAGGCACTGAATACTCAGTTTCTTCCTATATGCAGCATTTTGAATGCCAAATGAGAGAAGAATAGTATAGAATCTACTCACATTTATGTCTCATTGCGTCATAGATTAGTTGAGAGCATAGTGGTTAAAAGACTGAACTTCCTTGGACAGGGCTTCCTTGGTTCAAATTTGCCTCAAGGTTCACGGCGCAATGTACCACCTTCCGTGCCGTGGAACTCTCGACATACCACTGTAAGTAACTGGCGATGATGTCATCGCTAGTTACTTCCGGGTTGGAGACCTCTTTGCGAATCTGCAAATGCCGGTAAGAGACTCGGGGTGGGCAGGAGGGCTTTTTCAAGTGTGTGACACCCGCATGCTGGAGCTCTGCCCACTGAACCGCACCTCCTACAGGTGTTTGCAGACTAGCGCCAAGGTCTCCATGACGCGAGGTGGGAGTCCGCGCGTGCCGCGTGTACCACCAACACCCACCACCAGTGGTACATGTACCACCGGTTGAGAACCTCTGTGCTATCATGAATGCACTAGGTGGCCTTAGGCAAACCACTTCCTCTGATCCTCTGAAGCACTTTGAACATTCAAAAAGCATTATACAAAAGATACAGGGTTTTTTTTTAATCATGAATATATGGAGATCTATCTACACTTCAGGAATTGATTGGCCACAGATTCAGAACAGTGAAGAGAAAACGCTTCTTCTTCTAGAATTAATGGCCCAATCCTATGGGGGTCAGTCGGCAATGGAACACGTGTTCAGCTGCTGGAGACTGTTTTGAAGAGCCCCTAAAGCACGTTCTGGCAGTGCACCTGCCGGAGTGCTGTTGGGAAGGCCAGAGCCTTTCCGTACACTCCAGCAGATTCCCAGCCACCCGTTGATGACAGTAAAATGGTGAGGAAGGCGGGAGGGGGAGGGCAATGCAGGGGAGGGAGGGGTGAAACTGGGCGAGGAGGGGGCATAAAAGAGGACAGAGAGGGTGAGGGATGAGGTGGATCTGGCAGTGATGGTGCGCGCTGGATTCTATCCCCTTTTCTGCACCCTTTGGTCTGTTCTAGCACAGTTCTTCTCAAGTTCTAACTTGGAATCTTTGGTTCTAGAGAAGAAGTGACTCAGATTCTGCACAAAGGAAGCATGCTGAATTTTTTTACATTTATTTGAGAATCTCCACCTTCATTAAGCATGTTTTAAACATTTTATTTTGGCTTCCAAGCTAAGATTGTATACAGTATATGGGCAGAGTCTGATAACCACTCAGAAGCCAGAGGGGTGCTGTGTAGAATGTTCAATGGTTAGGAGTAAGAGTTTACCCTCATGCCAAGGCACTTGATCAATTTAGGGCCTGCCAAGGCCCATGATTACTGCAATCAAACTACACTTTGGAAAATATGGTCATCTATAGGGTTACCATTCGTTCCGTTCCGGAATGCCTCATGTCCTCACGAGATTTGGGCTCCAGCATCTTGGATCTTGCGAGATTTCGCGAGATCCAAGATGGCGGCACCCGGAAAAAAGGTAATTTTAATCAGTTTAAATTTGGCGGCAGAGGCTTCCATCTGGCCGGAACGGTCCGGGTCCCAAGCCCAGGTTCCGGGATGGTCCTGGAAATTCCAGGACGGATGGGAAGCCTACTGATGCCAGACTGCCAGTCAACCCTGATTCTATCACGTTCTATAACCACCTTGATGGGAACTAACCACATTCTCCTGTCTCTCCTGCTTGTTTACTTCATGGCTGGGTAAGCTTGCAGAATAAAGCTTACACAGCAACAATATGTGAACTAATATGCATGACGCATATTTGAACTTGTTAAGTGTCCTAAGGATTATAAGCAAATGTGAGAAATCCAATAAGTGCCAATAAGTGAATTATCTTTATGTTAACGTTTTCATAAACAATACCGCCTCTCCACTTGGAACTCTGTAAGCCTTGGGGGAGCCATTCGGAAAATAAGCAGGATAATATCTACCAAACTTATACCACAAACCACATTTCATACTCCTAAATTGAAGGATTCCTAGGCTTGTTAGAACAGTTCCCATAAGCTATTTCTGTCTGAATTTGTTTAAAGCAGAGTGCAATTACAGTAAAAATCGCAGCCATAAAATTTCAACTTTCATCATTTCATTCTATACAATAAATATCAAAGAAAGAGCACATCAAGGCGCATTTCTTAATGTATTAATATACAGAAGCCAACATAGTTCAGTGCGCTCCCTGTGGAAAATGTGCCAAACACACTCCTCTGAATAAAGAATGTAAGTGAAAAATTCAAATTGAGATACTCTGTCCTTTTTTTCCTCCGGCATGTAAATTGCCTGTTCGACATCGTCTGCCAGAGGGCCTCACAAGGCTAAAAAAAGAGAAAACGTTCATGATGGAGGAGGAAACAGCAGGAGGAAGGCTATGGATTTGTTTTTACACGAACACTCTATTTGTATGTAAAATGGGAAAGATGACACGACTAAGGCCTGCTCCATTTATTGCAACAGGCTTGGGCATTTGTTTCGCTTTACAGCCTCCAGCAGCCAACAGTTTCCTTTGCAAAAGCAAGGTCACTAGACTTCAGGAAGCACAGAATTCAAGTGACAATACATTACTACAGGTGTGGGGCCACCTTTGTCCACATAAATCTGCCGGGGCCCTGAGATTTGACTCTGGAGGTCTCACTCACTGACTCGGTCTTATGAGAGATTCGATTGGCAGGTGCCAGGGTCTTCCCAGTGGTGGTGCCTCAGTATTGGGGAATCTCCTCCCTGGAGAGATCAATCAGGCTTTTTTATGATAGGTTTTCGTAACGTTGTTTGTATCCCAACAGCCATTTAACATATGGTTTTCACTGCCACTTTAATTGTTCTCTGCAGCTTCAGTTCTGCTTATAAAGTGATAGAATGTTGTGCTTTTAGTTGATAGTAACTGTTTTTAGTCTGAATTTTAAATTCTCTACTGCTTTTTTTAATTCTTGTTTCCTGCTTTGGATGGATCATATGCATCACACTTTCAGCATATCCGCAACTGCCGCTAACAGCCTAAATATTTTCTTGTGAATAAGATTAGTAGCAACTAACAGTTTGCGTGTGACCTTTTCTGAGATTCAAGTGAAATAAAAACATACTCTGTCACTGTTCGTTGCAAAAGTTTTTTCTAATGAGCACTTAGCACTGAGAACACGAAAGTTTCTGGAAGCAATTCCTGACAATAAAACTACCCTAGAAAATATGATCCAGTGGATCTGGATCCTATTTCTATTACAGATTCACTGTGTGGCCTTGGTCAAATCACACACACTCTCTCAGATTCAACTGGTAAACTGAGAACAACATGAATCTGTTGTTCTCAGATAAAGCAAATACACTACATATATAACAAATATAGCACATCTCCTTAGCCATTTAGATATTGACAGGAGCCACAGAAAATACTGTACTACGGCCATATACTCAGTTTCCTGTGCTTGTAGGGTTGCCATATTCCAGTTCAAACCCAGGCACTCTCATCGGAATATATGCAAATGAGCTGCTAGTTATGCAAATTGAGTGTCAGGTTGGGGGCATTAGCCTTGCTGCATTTCCATTCCAAATTACCCCCCTAACCTTTGCTACTCCCCCCCCCAGCTTAGATCTTCAGGAGAGCTACAGCAGACCTCTGGTGAACAAGAAGGAGGGTTCTTATTGGTCATACCATAGAGTTATCATAGATTCGTAAAACTAAGAGTTACTGATGCCTCCCAGATACTTTGGAAGCTTCCCCCCCCCCCAAAAAAAAAGCTGCCCCATCCAGAAATGCAGAAGCAAAGACAGGAGTTCCTCCTCCTGAAGCTATTTTTTTTTCCTCCATTGGTAGAACTTCTGCCAGAACTTCTGCCGCACTACGCAGAAGTAAGAGCCAAACCCAGCTGAAACCAAACTGGCACCTGAAGTGATGCCTAAATTCTGCCATCCCTTTATACTGTTTCATGCATCTATATCCCAGTCCGCTCCCCCCCCCCCATCACCACTACCTCCATCTCCCTATCTCCTTCTTCAAAATGGCCAGGCAGGGATGCTGCTGGAAGAGGTTCCACTCCAAAGAACCTCCACACCCAGCCTGTTTTGAAGGACACCAAATGGCAGAGGAGGTAGGGATGTGGAGATGGAGGCGGCAGCGATCCACTTCTGCAATCGTCTTCCTATCATTACTGTCACCTTGCCTCCTTCTCTGCACCTAGGAACACTTTTTTTAAAAAAAGAAGGAAGCTGGCAATCTACAGCAGCTAATGGCACTGTGTGGGAGGCCTAAAATCCATGAAAACCCCAATTATTCACATAATATGGCAACCCTATGGGCTTCAGAAACTATGCCTGTGGCCAAGGCTGCTTAAGGGGTTGCAACAAAATGGATGTTCCGAAAACACGCTAGGTGATCAAGCTCCTATCTTGCCAGCTATAAAGAATGTCAGTCATGATACTTTTGCATTATGACTGAGTTTATCTATTTGAGCAGCATATTAACCCACACATCTTGAGATGCCCCCTGTCTCACTTCTGAACAAGCAATGCATACACCACTGATCATTATTACCTCCGAGACACATAATAATTTCAGGAAATGAACCATCAAATTAGAATTTTTTTTAAACTCCATTCCCTCTCCCTTCCCCACCTTACAGCATATCCATGCACTTGGTTTGATGGGAAATGAGGCACAGTGCTCCAAGAAAAAAAGGTAATAAGAAATCATTTATGCTACATATCAAGAAGTCTAATTTGCCCAAATTCATAACAATGAAAAAGAACATTTACTCAACACAGACGTACCATCAGCTGCATAGCAATATAAATCCAAAAGAGAATGTATAAAGATGACTTTCTAATGCTGTAGATCAATTCTAACTATTCTTCTCTGAAAGCAATGCATTCAAAATGGAAGCATGTTATACATTTTAATTCAGCAGGCTTAATGCAGTAAAATTCAGCCGTTAAAAAAAGAAGAAGCATAAACCGTGTGCCAAAATCTAGAAGAGCCACAGCAAATCAGAAGAGGCCACAAAACCACCCAGAGCAGCTAAGTGACAAGATTTGCCACATCTTTATTACAGATAGTCCAGTCATGACTTCTCTCAAGAAATTCTGGACATTGAATTCAGGAATATATTATTTTAGTCTGGTGAGGACAAAATGTATTGTTTGTTAGAGATGCTTACTTCGCTGCTAAAACAGAATTATAGTTCTCAGGGTTTCTTATTGGAAAAGCTGTGAGAAGTTTAATCTGGACTGTATATCAGGGGTGTGCATGGCTTGTACAAGAAGCCCTTTTGCAGCTTGCACAGTCTCCTCGAGCTGCCACTTAGTGACATACTTCATGTCCCTAACAGCACAATCCTATGCATATCTACTCCAAAGCAAGCTCCACTGAGTTCAATGGGACTTACTCCCAGGTAAGCAAGCAGCTCCCAGAAGTTGAAAGTCTGCCCACCCCTGCTGTATATTCTCTGCTAGAATCTAGGGTGCCGGAAGGACTGGGTATATCTGGGCCAAAATACCTCAGTACTAGTTCTCATTTTGGAATTTTCAGATACTGAAGTGTTCTGCTTCTTTGGTCATATTATCCAAAAACTGTCGTCATTATTTGGACTCAGCTAAACAGGGACATTTCAACAGTGTCTTCTAGATATAACAGTAATTGAAATGATTAGCATTTCTAAGGCTCGTTCCAGTGGCGTCTTGTCCCACAGCTTATTCCAAACCTGAAACAGGAAAAAGAGCCCCATTGTAAGGAGCTGGGGGGGGGGGGTATATCTTGAACAGGTCCCCTCTGCCAGCAGTCAGGATCTGGCACCTTAATGACACCAACGCTCTGCCTCCTCTGCAAACCAGCAAGTGTTGCAGTACAAGGGCCCCACTTGACTGAGGCCACAGTAATTGTCGGTGGATCCGGCAGACCAGTTCCCGCTCAGCTGTGTCTACAAAGACTTCACCTCAAACCTTGCTCATCAGTCTGAACAACTCTTCACAAACAGTAGCAGCAACAGACCCCACTGTCTTCTCTGGAACTTAGAGAAGTTCCTTCAGAAGTTCCTCTGTGTCCCTGAGGACCCTGATCTACCCTGTTCAGAATTTGACTGCTGGCCTGGCTCTGACTACACCCCTGTCTCTGGCACCTCAGACCCAAATCTGCAATCTTCAGCCTCAACCGTGCCTGTTTTCGAACGTACAGTACAGCTTGTATTTCGAACATACAGTACAGAACATACTCGAACATCTTGGCAGCTTGTAACACAGGTCTGACCTCTATGCACCTATGAATGGGGTGCATTTACCCACATTGCCTCCATTTTTGACTTAGTCATCTGTGCCACGTGTGCATCTAGCCATGGGCATTACAAGAGAGTGTGGGGAGTGCGGACTGCACCGGGTGCCACCATCCACAAAAGACAACCATTAACTTTTGAACATCTCTCTCTCTCTCTCTCTCTCTCTCTCTCTCTCTCTCTCTCTCTCTGAAATATTGGGAAGCCTAATTCAGGATCACAGGTCTCCTTGACTGCCAGACACACAATAGAAGAAATGGTACTTTACTTCCAAGTATTCAAAGACCAAGCGATCATTCATCTCTGTACCTGACTCACAAAGGATAGCAGTAATTCTCTTTTTAATTTGACATTTCCCTGCTGTTCTCACCATGAAACTTTGCCATTCACCAACAAATATCAAGCGTTTTAAAGGGTAACGCAACACTGGAAAGGCAAAGGGTAGCTAGAGGCTTGCAAGAGAACAGGCTCCATAGGATGGGCTGAGTGAATTAAGGAGCTGTGGTTTCAAGTCTTAGCTCACTGACTGAGCTAGAACTACAGGAGTCTTACAAGAAGTCTAGAGTTAACTGAAAATGAGGTGGCAAAAGAAAGTAATAACGATTAAGTGATCAAACCGATACACTGAAGACACCTGTTCTGTAACACTGAAGACACCTGCTCTGTAACTTTTAACACCTCAGCTGAAACACAGATACCCATTTCTTTGAGGCTGTTATCGCATTGCAGAATACCAAGGGGATGGATAAATGGCATGACTGTGGTCAGCGACTCCAGTTGTGAGGGGTAGGGAGGCAAACAGCAGGGAGCTGGTTTTCTTCATGCCTTGCTATGGGCTTCCCACAAACATCTGGCTGCCCGCTATTGGAAAAAGGTTGCCAGATGAAATGGATGAGGCTGCAGTGATAGGTCAGTGGGAGAGCACGTGCTTTGCACACAGAAAATCCAAGGCTCAATTCCTGGCAGCTAGAGCTACGGAAGAGCTCTGCCTGAAACCCCGGAGAGCCACTGCAAGTTAATGCATACTGTACCAAGTTAGATCAGGGCTGGCCCACCCACAAGGCCAACTGAAGCGGTCACCTCAGGCAGCAGCTTGTGGGAGGGTGCCCACCTCCATCCACCAACTTGCCTTCACTGACCTTCCTCCTCCTCCCAGTGCAGAAGTGTGGAGGAAAGGAGAGCAGTGGACTAGTGTCAGAGGAGCAGAGGCTGGCCCATCACCAAGTAAGGGGGGGCAGCATTCGGTCACTGCCTTGGCGCCAGGAGATCTTGGGCCAGCCCTGAGCTAGACGGACCAATGGTCTGACTCACTCTGAGGCAGCTTCATACATTCAGATTAACACTTGGTCTGCCCAGCAGGGCCTCTTTTATATTCTTAATTTACCCACCTACTATTCACTCTTTTAAAAAAAAATGCAATGTAATCCTGAGCACAGAAGCAAAATTGTTCTTGGACTTTTTCCCCTGCAAGCTGTGCCATGATGAGAAAACAATTATTACAGAAGCAGTTCACTTTAAAACATACATACTCACTCATAAGAAAGTGTTGCTTAGAGATTCCCTCTCAATGTGGTGCAACAGAAAATTCAAAGAAACAATCTTAGTAATGCAAAACCAGATTCCTGTTCCAGAATCTTTGGAGTAAATATGACCCTTCTTGTCCGTTTTTCCTCGTTAATGCACTTTTCCATCTGCCAGCAATCTGAGGCATCTTATTATACTGTATCATGGGCGTCGACAGGGGGAAGCGCGGGGGGCGGGCCGCCGGGGGGCGTCGCGCGCATAGGGGTGACGCGCGACTCCCCCACTTACAGTTTGGTGGCGGAGATGGGCCCGCCTGCCCTCCCCTGTGTCCGTTTGGCTCCAAAATGAGCCGAAAACGAAGCGGGGAGGGTGCTCTGCTCCTGCGCGTGACGTCACGCGTGGGGGTGGAGCCTATCCCTTAAAGGCGACGCGCGCCCCCGCTCTGGGGTGTCGCGCGTCGTAGCGACGCGACTGTACTGTATTACAACTATTATGGTCTTTGAAGGATCTGAATTACTCAGGATGAATCTACCAACACTCAGCCTTTGAATTTTGAACTCTTTTTGTTTCTTTGTTTTTGAAGCTCCAAAATGTACTCAATCTGTTGCTAAAATATTGTCATTGCCTGCAGTCGGTGTGAAGCACCTGGGATATCTTACTTCAAAGCGCAGCCTTTGTATAGCAAAGTCAATGGCAATGCTTCTCGCTGCAAGGCAACAAACCCTGTCCTGCTCTTCCCCATCAACGATAGTCGCTTTTAATTACAACTTGATGTTTACCTTGATGTTACAGTACCCATTCATTCTCTCTCTCTCTCTCTCTTTCTCACACACTCACACGCGCGCACGCGCACACACACACACACACACACACACACACACACACACACACACACACAAGGTCGCTCAGGACCTCAAGGAGCCTCAGGAGAAAAGAACAGGGATGGCACCAAGGATTAGTCAGATTGGGAATTGGCTGGGGGCTCACACCTTTCAGAAGACCCATCTGGCCAGGCCACCCCCTGATCCTCAGTAGCAGCAATAGTGCCTACTGCGCCATCAGAAGGTGGGTGGTAGAAACTCACAGGGATGCCCAGTGAAGGACTTTCCCCCCATAGCACCCAGCAATCTGGCACTGGCCAAGAATATCAGTGAAGTCAAAGGTCAGGTCTTTCAAGAAACCAAGCAATTGTACGTTATTTGCTCTCCTTCAGTCCTTTCCTGTCTGCTCCCAGAACCAGCACAAACTCCTCACATTACCTTCAAAATCCTCACTAGTCTTGCCCCATCACTCTGCTCCTTTCTCACCCTGCCCATGACTGTTGCTCCTCCAGCTTTACCACCCTCAGCCTCCAAATGGTTCCTGATCCCTCAAATATCTCACCAGGGAACTGAATTGAACCCGAACCTCAACCCAAACATTGGTTCTGAGAAGTTGTTTCTCAGTACACCAGAACTGAACCTGAACCCAAAATCTCTTGATTGCCTTAAATCTGAACTGAACCTCTAACTATAATATAAGAAGTGGTAGGATTACCAGATCCATACCAGGACAGAGTGCTAGACCTCTAGGAGGAGGAATATGGGCAGGTGTAGCTTGTTAAACCCTTAGCACACAATCCTATTGTGTTCAGTGGGGCTTGCTTCTGAGTAGACATGCCTAGGATTGTGCTCCAAGGTTTAACAAGCTACACCTGCCCACATTCCTTCTCCTAAAGGTCTAGCACTCTGTCCTGGTTGGAGATCTGGTAAGCCAACACTTAGGAGAGTCTTTTTGAAGAATGATGAAGGTCCTCTGTGCTCCAGCTGTACTTGGGAGAAAATATGTTTCCCAGTGAACCATTTGAAAAGAAGGGCGGGTGACCAGGAGAGACAGGTAGGCAGGGTCTACATTCTAGGCCTAGTAATCCTCCTGGGACTAAGATAGAGCCTTGTCCACCCACAGAGGCTGTTTTCCAGCAACAAGACCTCAGCGTGGAGGCTGGTGGAAGCTTCTTTTCCATCATTGGCACTTCACTTTCGACCTGCTACCATTCTACCATTCATCTCAAACAGGATACATTCAGGATAAGTTCTCTCTTTTTTTGTCAAGTGAAAGAAAAGACATAAGAACATAAGAAGAGCCCTGCTGGATCAGGCCAAAGGCCCATCTAGTCCAACTTCCTGTATCACACAGTGGCCCCACCAGATGCCTCAGGGAGCACACAGGAGCGTCCTGAGGAGTTTGTTTGGGGTACAGGACATTATATTAAAAAGGGAAGACGGAGGCTGAGAGGAAAAGAAACTCAATTTAAAAGTGGTGTGTGTGTGTGTGTGTGTGTGTGTGTGTGTGTGTGTGTTTAGCAGTTTCAAACTGATTAATAAAACAAAGCCCTCCGCCTTTGTGAACTGACTGAGGGCTTCTTCAGTGGCTGTTTCCCCCATGGCCTCTAGCTGAGGAGACTTTCCTCCCAGAATAGAATCATTGCATATTATTATCGTTGTTGTTGTTTGTATATTGCTTTTCAACAAAAACTTCACAAAACAGTTTATATAGGGAAAGGAATGAGGCCCCAGCATCTGCCCAAGGATACTCCATGCCGACACTGGCCATGAGTGCAGGGGAAGGAGACATAAAAATAGCAGCATTAATGTCGGCTATCAATTTAATGTTATTCTGCAGGAAATGTATCTAAGCTGACTCAAAACCAGTTCAAGGTGGGTGAGCCTGTTACGAAACCGCTTTTTTCAGTTATGTCTGAGAACCAGAGAGTTTAAAAATACTGAGGAACCTGAACTGGAATGGAACTCTATTTTTAATGGTCTGGCACCCTGCATCTCACTCTTTTTGCCTTGGTGGCCCTTGTGACTGGAATTGCCTCCCAGAACAGCTCCGTGACAACCCATCTGGTACATCAAATCTCTTATCAAAACTAACCTTTCTGTGACGTTTTTGGCACTACCCCAGACTCTAGTAATGGGCAGCCTAATTCTATCCTCCCCCAGCACAGGCAATGGGGCTACTCGGTTCTCGGCTCTTTAGCTGGCAAAGAATCAAGCAGTCCTGTGTCGGAGGTCAGGGCCTGGGAAGGAGGATAGGATACGGTGTCCGACATGGACGCTGAGATCCCACCCCCTCCCAGGCACGATCCCCCACCCCACGCTCCCCCTCCTCGTCACGCCCACTCCCCACCCTCCCCCAGCCCCTGCACCGCTCGGAGTGGCCTTAACTGCTCTGGCCTGCACAGGGGCCTGGCTTCAGTGCTGGCAGGACGGCACAGGACTTCCATCCTGAGGCACTGCTTACTCACAGGGTGTCAAAACGTGCCTTACAGCACATTTGTCACACCCGGCACCAGTGCTGAGGCCTCAGTGCCAGCGCCCGTGGGGGATAGGATTGCGCCGTAAGCCTATGTCCAAGCAACAGAAATAAATGCATATTCTTCCTGCAGGATATCCTGTGTCCATCTCTAGACTACAGAATGACGCCAAGAGCTAGAGACCAATTCATGACCCTGACCTTGAGCAGCATCTGGCTCTGACATAGAAGGGAAGAAGCCAGTCAGTTCAGGAGAGCCAGTGGCACAAGTCGGAGAGGACCAAGGCTGCAGCACAGAGGCTGGCTGGGGATGGCCTGTTAGCTAGGGTTTCTCAAGCAAGAGATCTCTAGGGGGATCCCCAGTAATGGCACATATTGATCCAGATTCTGACAAAAATACTGGCTTCTTCCATACCAGGGGCCTCCCCCCCCCCCCATTCTGCACTAATTGCAGTTTCCAAACCGTCTTCAAGTCCCGGATGAGGTTGGTTTTATTATTTACCAACATGGCATTCAAAAGCAACAGCTTCAGATTCAGGGAATCACTGCCAAGAGTACCAGTCATTCAAGAGTTGGGGGAAGGACCAGAAGGAGAGACAATCTGTCTATGATGGATCAGAAGGAGAGACAATCTGTCTATGCTTATCCCCATCATGGCTTATAAACTGTGATGGACTTTTCCTCCATAAATCTGTCCAATCCCCTTTTAAAGGCATCCAGGCCAGTTGCCATCACCACATCCTGTGGCAAGGAGTTCCACAAACAAATTACATGCTAAGAGAAACACAAACAGAGAGATAATGAAGAAGCCATTTGCCAATGCACATTACTGGGCTCACTTGTTCAAGGTGTCTGGATTGTCTAACTAAATTGGTCCTCACACTGCACAAGAAGCAAGCAGCATGTTATTTGCTTGCACCTGCCACTTGTAGCAGTGTGCGTTAGTCTCTAGGGTGGTTAAATTGTGGTGTGAATAATGGATACCAATACAGAAAGGCAAGGGTTTGCCTAGGTCAGTACCACTCAAACTCCATGGACCGGTGCTGGCCTGCAAGCCACTGGCTGCCAGTCTGCAGTGATTTTCCAAGAAAGAAAGAAACAATAGTAATAATATGGCACAGATATGGTACAGGTCCCCTGGCACATTGGGGGAAAAAATGCCAGACTGTCACATCAGAGAGTTTGAGAAGCACTGACCTAGATGACCTTTGGGTTTCTATCAGCTTTGCTATACTCTGAAACTCATTCCTGTGTGTGTGTGTGTGTGTGTGTGTGTGTGTGTGTGTGTGTGCGCGTGTGTGTGTGTGCGTGTGCGCTTGTACACGCGCACGGACGCACGCACACTCTAGAAGTTTGGGTTTTGTGTCTTTTTCCTTCCCGCAAGTGTCAGTATCATCTCATCTGACTTGCAGAGTAAACCTGAACTGTTTCTATGGAAACAAATGTTGTGCAACTGTGGCTAAAACCCTTATTACCTGCCTGAATCAATAACTCTAACCTTGGCACAGTCATTCATCTCCTGTGCTTTCAGCCAATGGTTTAGAAAAGGGGGCTCATCCTGCGAACACCTGGTATCATTTTATAAATGTCAATTTCAAGTTACACAAATTTTTAGAATCTAAAAAATCTATCTCATTAACACACACAAAGTGTTGGGTTGGTTTGTCTGATAAGCCTTTTAAAAATTCTTTCTGAGGCTGGTGGAGTGGAACGCAAACAAAGTGACAGAGAGAAGTGTACCCATGAATACCGTATCTTTGGGAATATTTTAATATCTTGCAGCTTATTGATTATCAAGCTGGAGAAAAGGAATTAGTGAATTTGTAACGGTCAGTGAAAGGAGACAGGGAAGTGATTTATCACGCACTTCCATTATGCATGTTTGCAAATGTGATCGGGACATTTGCTTCCTGTGTGTACTCACACATGTCATTGCAGAATTGGAAAATGCCTCAGATACAAGGCAGCAAATCTATCAAGCAGGCACAAACATAATAAAGAATAAGTAGCAGCCTCCTGTGTCTCCAGTTGAAACTTTGCTTTTCGCTTGCTAGGCCAAACTGAGAAACAACATGGCATGCCACAAATTTGCATACAAAAATACATCTTTTTTTTTTCAGAGAGTAGGATATCGCATGGATAGGGGTGTTTTTTATGGTTTTATTTTTTCACAGATTTCAGTGCTTAACCAAAATGAAATAGCAGAAAGCAGTGTTAGGTGTTTTTATTCATGGAGAGAACTTTGAGAAACCCTGCCCTAGAGTGTTTGGAGGCTTTTTAGTTTGGGAAAAAAAAGCTGACTGCAAGGAGGCCATTTGGGGGGATTTGGGGGGAGATTTTTTGGGGGGAGGGGGCAAAGGTGGTGAATTTGATTACAGTGCTCCTGTGGGTTATGATGTTTTTAACCCATGTGATAATGGGAAGCATTGCCCTCACTCAGATTGGCTTTAGAGGGATGTTTTGTGATGATGTCATCATTTAATCATGTCATGTAATTCTGCCAATCAAATCGAGGGTAATATTCTAGTTGCTGTCAACAGCCAGGAGCTCTGCCACCATCAGGACTCAATGCAAGCGGTAGCAGTTTGAGCAAAATAAACCAGAGTGGTTTATTTGCCCCCTTCAGAGTCTCTAAAGTTTGAGCCAAACACTCTTAAAAGGACTTTCATTTCACCCCTAAAATACTTGCATGGTGTGGGAAAAGTAGACAGAGTAAAGGTTTTCTCCCTCATGACACTAGATCTTACGTTTCATCTGATGAAGTCGACTGGCAGTAAAGTGAAAACAGACAAAAGAAAGTATAGGCATCCGTATCCATGGAGGATAGGTTTCCGCTCTTACCATGGTTAGCTGAAGCCATGGAAAAGAGTAAACCCTATCTCCGTGGGGGGGGGGGGCGCCCGTTATATTCCTCTGTATTTCATAGCAGTGGAGCCAAGCAACCATGTGTCTTGCTTTAACAAAACACTATAAGCAGCATGCTTATAGAACAGAAGCAGACAAGCAGCCTGAATGCTAGAGAGGCTCAGCCCAAATGTTAACTTCCTGCTTCCTTTTTTTAAAATATATATTTATATTTTATTGATATTAAAAGATAAAAACAATACATATTTCATAAAGTTATAGCAAGCACGAAGCAATACATCCTACTAGCATACTAACCTTTTTTCTAGACTGAAAAGCCCCAAACGCTGTAGCCTTTCCTCATAAGGGAGGTGCTCTAGCCAAATAATCATTCTTGTCGCTCTTTTCTGCACCTTTTCCAATTCAACTATATCCTTTTTGAGGTGTGGTGACCAGAACTGGATGCAATACTCCAGATGTGGCCTTACCATCGATTTGTACAAAGGCATAATGATATTGGCCGTTTTATTCTCAGTCCCTTTTTTAATGATCCCGAGCATGGAATTGGCCTTCTTCACAGCCGCCGCACACTGGGTCGACACTTTCATTGACCTGTCCACCAGCACCCCAAGATCAGTCTCCTGATCTGTCACAGACAGATCAGAACCCATTAGTGCCCATTAGCCGCCTTGAGTGCCCTTGCTGGGAGAAAGGCGGGATACAAATCATTTAAATAAATTTAAATAAATTAGCATATATGTGAAGTTTTGATTTCTTCTTGCCCCAGTGTGCATCACTTTACGCTTACTTACATTGAAGCACATCTGCCATTTTGCTGCCCATTCTCCCAGTTTGGAGAGATCCTTCTGGAGCTCTTCACAATTCCTGCTGGTCTTCACCACCCGAAAAAGTTTAGTGTCCTTTGCAAACTTGACCACTTCGCTGCTTATCCCCAACTCCAGGTCATTTATGAACAAGTTGAAAAGCACCGGTCCCAAGACCGATCCTTGGGGCACACCACTTTTCACCTCTCGCCATTGTAAAAAATTGCCCATTGACTCCCACTCGCTGTTTACTGGTATTCAACCAGTTCTTAATCCATAAGAGGAACTGCCCTCTTACTCCCTGTCTGTGGAGTTTTCTCAGGAGCCTTTGGTGAGGGATGGTGTCAAATGCCTTCTGAAAATCCAGATATATAATATCCATGGGTTCTCCTGCATCCACATGCCTGTTGACCTTTTCAAGAAATTCTAAAAGGTTTGTGAGGCAGGCAAGACTTCCCCTTGCAGATGCCATGCTGATTCTCCCTCAGATTGTGATATCTCACTAGTAGGAGCACTTCCTTAGCTCTTATGGGATGAATCCCCCATCTGTTCACTGACTTGATAGAGTGGGGAGTGAGAGCGCAGTAGCTGTCTCCACCCCTGAGAAATATCAAGGGGTGTTGCCAGAAGGTGAGAGATGTTCCCTCATCCACACATCCCATGAACAATTAGGAGACTATTGAGGAATCTAGATCCTATACTTCAAATGAGGAACATCTGCATCACATATTGCAGGGGGGGATGGGAAAAACCCATTGCATAAAGAGTCAACCTGCCTTTTCTTTGTTTAAAGTTGCAATCCTATACACACTTACCTGGGAGTAAGTCCCATTGATAGCAATGTATGGTTGCGAGAGTTGGACCATAAGGAAGGCTGAGCGCCGAAGAATAGATGCTTTTGAACTGTGGTGCTGGAGAAGACTCCTGAGAGTCCCTTGGACTGCTAGGAGATCAAATCAGTCAATCCTAAATGAAATCAACCCTGACTGTTCCCTGGAAGGACAGGTACTAAGGCTGAAACTCAAATATTTTGGACACCTAATGCGAAGAGAGAACTCTCTGGAGAAGACTTTGATGCTGGGAAAAATTGAAGGCAAAAGGAGAAGGGGAAGGCCAAGGATGAGATGGTTAGACAGCATCACCGATGCAACGAACATGAAAATGAGCGAACTCAGGAAGATAGTGGAGGACAGGAAGGCCTGGCGGGATATGGTTCATGGGATCACGAAGGGTCGGACACGACTTAACGACTGAACAACAACAACAAAGTCCCATTGAACTCAATAGACTTACTTCTGAGTAGACATGTCTAGGATTGTGCTGTTACTATACTTTTTAGCAATAGCTGCAAAGTAGAAGCTGCTTTGTTCTGACTCTGGGATAAAGAAACCAGATGTCATTCAGACAAACGTTCTGTTTTCTTGGATATGAAATCTGGTTTGTGTAAAAAGCCAATCAAACCATAACATCCTAAAAATGTCAAGTAAGGGAGGGAAATCAATAACAAATTACTGTTACGACAATAGAACTGCTTCCATTTTTACACATTAAGTCGAGACATACCCTGCACACCTCAAAAAGAAAAATTCATCAGTAGTTGTGCTCCCAAACACTTTACATTCATATGTAAAATGTGGTATTTTGGAAACGTATTTGTGAAATTTTCATTTCTCCCAATGAAAAAGACAGCTAGCTTTTGAAACTGAAAGGAGTAAAGCTATTTGCTCTCGGGAGGGGGAAAAATAAAAATAAATATGTATAAAGCAGCATTGACACATTGGAATCAAATGGCAAGACTTTGCAGGCAAAAGACTGCAGAAAAGTATAAGAGGAGATAATAGTAGTTTTACATTTGACAGTTGAATCCTAATGTTTTTATGAAGTATAGTGCTATGTTTTTCCCTACACCGTTCATTGCTGTAAGCATGTGATTAGATTGTCTGAAAGAGTCTCAGCCTGCCATGGTCTCAGCAAGCCAACTCCCTCACTGACCCCCAAAAAACCTTGGAGATCATCTGGCACTGAAGTCCATCAAGTAAACAAGCAGCCCAATCCTAACTAGGTGTTACGACAGCAGAACCTCTCCTCTGATAACATCAATGGCTGTGTGGTGGCATGCGCAGTGTTATCTTTTAGACAATACATGGATATTTTATTCTTATCCTGAAATGCTATAGCAGTCAAGCATGCCAAGATCCTATTCCCCTTTCCAGCCCAGTCCCATCCCCTGCGTTTCCTCAGACTTATGTCAGCTAAATAGCTGGTATTTGGTTCAAGAAGACCCATTGGAGGACAGGAGGCCTACAGGGAGGTAAGTAAGGAAAAACTTTACTTGCGTCTCCTGGGCTATCTGGTCTCTCTCCCATAGCATGCAGCATGCACTTTGGCAGCTGCACTGCATGCTATAGAATGGCGAGGGATAGGATTAGGCCAGTGGTTCCCAACCTTTTTAGACTCGCGGCTCCCTTGACCTCCTTCACCATTAGCCGTGACTCCCCATTACAGTGCACTGAAGAGAAAGCACTCTTTACATCATAGGTGGCCACCTGTGGCACGCTAAGCTCTGTCAGGTGGTACGCAAAGACTCCAGCATGCCCCGTTCTCCAGCTGATGATGGAAGGCAATCAGCTCCTGAGCACCTCTCCAATCGTCTGGAAAAGACAGAGTGGAATTTCAGACCGGGTGGAAATAAAACGTACTGAAGCGGAGCGGAGGCTGAAAGTTGTCTGTAACTTGCCTTGTGCGCAGCCCAGCATGCAGCTTGGCATCAAAGTCATCGAGCATTGGCTTGGCCCGCGCAGGCGCTGTGGGGAGAGAGGGACTGCGTGGAGTAGGTAGCTCACGTGGAGCTCAGTCTGAATTGCAGACCGGGTGGAAATTAGCGGCTCTGAACAAACAAAGATTGGATGTGAGTGTGGAGAGAGAGGCTACCTAAAAGAGCAACTTTTGCCTGCATAAGTGAGCTGACCAGCCTCTTAGTTACAGGTACTTACAACAACCCAATTCTATGTTTGTGCATGTGTACTGAAGAAGCAGCAGGGTGGAAACCAAGAGGTGCTGCAGCTTGAGTTGAGGGGCAGGAAGCTGGGTTGCTGCTGTCCCAGCATGTGAGAAAAGACTTTGTCTGTGTCTGTGCGGCTAATGGCAGGCAGCATTCCTGCTTCTCCCCCCCCCCCCCCACGCACAGAGAGAGAGAGGAGGAGCACGCGCGCAGAGAAGCTCCTGAACGGAGGAATCATTGGGGAGGAATGGCAGCCGAGAAGGCTGGGGCTTCTCAGATTTGGTAGGAACAGAAATGTGGTGGGTTTTGGTTTTTGGAATGCAGTTTGGTGGTGAAATGCTGAGTCTCTGCAGTCTTTCTTTGCACTCTTTCTTTGCAGGTGAACTCCCCCCCCCCCAGCAGCGGATCTCCTGGCCAGCCCTCCCCATTCTGCACATTCCTGAGCCACCTTCTCCTTCTTCCTTTTTCTCCTCCTGGCTCTTGTTTACTCCCCCAGCAAAAGTAAAAAGTATTATTCTTTATCCCACCCCATTTTGCTTGTTTTGTATGGAAGAGAGATGCACTCTTTTCTGAATGCACTGAAGGTATCCTGTGTTTTTAAGGTGCCAGACACTGAAGTTATCCTGTGTTTTTATGGTCCCAGGCTAGGTATTATTCTTTCCCCCACCCCATTTTGCTTGTTTTGTTTGGAAGGGAGATGCACTCTTTTCTTTTTGTGCACAGTGCCCCCCCTTCTGTCTCCCTACTTCTGTCTCTGATTTTTGTATTGGGATCACTGCATGTGTCTTTTTGCAGTGCATTTTTTGTGCATTTTTGTGCACAAAAAGATGGTTAAAAGCGGCGCTTTTAAAATTAATTATGTAAATTAGCAAAAAAAATTGACCCTCATAGGGGGTACCCGGGCTCCAAAGGTTGAGAACCTCTGCCTTATGTAACTGAATGTTATTGTGTTTTTATTTAAACACAGTTTGCTTATTTATTTATTTATTTTTGTGGCACGCCCAAGATACAAAAAATCTATAAGTGGCATATGCCATAAAAAGGTTGGCCACCACTGCTTTACATGCTCAGAGGCACCCTTTCTTATATGTATGTGTATATTCCCAAAACAAGCCCTAAAGTGGATTTTCCATGCTTCTGCTGAGCAGCAGATAAGCCAGGAGCACACAGGGTGGGGTTGGGATGCTGCCCTCCCTCCGTTGGCAGGCCTGGGGTGCCTACCTGATAGAGGGCACTGATGTGGTCTGTGTTAGTCCTATTCATGGCAGAAGAAACATCTCAAAGCATGGGAGGGAGGTCATTTCTTTTCATTGGCCATGCCCCACCCCAGTTGCACAAGATAAAGCTCCTTTGGGTAGCATCTTTGCAAGATGAAGAAAAAAAAAAGATTCTTATACTGCCTGGCAGTCTACAATGGGGGGGGGGGGGTGTCCCAGCAAATAGAGTGGGGAACTTAGGTGGGTCAAAAAGCAGGAAAGGAGGAAGGAGAGATATCCTAATAATTAATCAACCAAACAAACATAGCAGCTGCCTCCTCTTCCTCTGGCTTAAACAAGGGAGACTTCTCTACAGCTCTGCAGAAATTCCTTGAGGTTCCCTTCCCTGCAAACTGCTTAGTGCTTATCTATTGAGGTGTTAATGGCCTAATTGCCTGTTCTTTGATTATGATAAGGACCTCTGCAAACCTCTGTTAAAAACAAAATGTGGAAGAGAGCTGAAGAGCTGGCTGCAAAACTGAAGTATTTTGAAGTGAACTCTGAGTGACCCGATGTGAAGAGGCAGCTTTTCTGGGTCTTTGTTTTTGCTCTCTCTCTTGCAAGCAAGAATATGTGGTAATTAAAAGACTAACACGATGCCCCTGGCTGCCCCTGGTTGCTTTCCATGACGCACTTGGGAGTCGCGCCTCCCACTTTGGGAACCTCTGGATTAGGCCCTTCGTTGTTTAGGAGGAACTGGTGCAATGCGTCACAGTGCAAAAGAAAAACCCATACCAAAAATTAAACAACAGGAAAGATTTTTCTGTTGACCTCTGACTGCCAGGAAATTTATACAGAAAGCTTAGCTGACTTCTGGAAGCTTTGGGAGTAACATATTTGCTTTCAGACAAATTATTATTATCAGGAAGCCAGCAGACCCCGTTTAGCTTTTTCCATTACTCTTAGATATATTTGCACTTTCAAGTTCAAAATTTTACCAAGCAGTAACTTGGCAAGCTAAATCAAGTAGAATTATGAAAATACGGTATTTCTTAAGGTACAGCTTATCCGTACTGAATTAAACGCCAGTTATATCAATGCTATGTAAGCAACGGGAACAACTCCCGTCAATGTCCAGTCCTTTCAACAGGATATACTGAAGCACACTCTCAACTCTGTTTGAAGTGAACAGGACATAAGATTAGAGCTACTTAAAAAATAGAACATAAAAGTCTATAAAAGTTCCTCTTATAACTTTTTTTTTGCTCAAACATTCACCTTTTCCGCCACAGCCTGTTCCATAGTGATTATGCTCCTGACAGCTCCTAAGATTTCATAATGAGGCTATAAAGCATTGTCCTCACTCTTATTTGGCTTCTGGAATCACCATGTAATAAGTTCTGAAGTCAAATCAGAGTGGGAGCAACGCTTTTTGCACTCATGCTGTGTCTTGTGCTAAAGAAAGAAAATGGCATTAAGTAGCACCCGGGAGTGTAATTGCCACCAGCGGCATGTTCATCCCTTACTTCTCCTCTGTTCACACTTTCCAATATTGCCAAATTCCTCCCCCACACCATTTACAATCTGTGAATAGAGGTAGGGGCGGAATTTCACCTCAGTACTATGCACAGGGTGGCCACAAATGTCCCTATGCATGAGATTGTGTGGATTTGGGATTGTAGCCATTTAAGGGACGTTCTGGCCACCCTGTAGATATGACTACATCTGGTTCTGGATGTCCAAATCCATCTAAGGAGCCCTATTACCGTGTTTCCCCGAAAATAAGACAGGGTCTTATATTATTTTTGCCTCCAAAAAATGCAGGCGGTCTTATTTTCAGGGAGGTCTTATTGTTCCCAGCCAAGCCGGGCTGAATAAACACAATCAGTTTGGTTCAAACAAGAGTTGAAGACGCAATCCCTCCCCCACACACAGCAGCAGCCGCCTTGCCCGCTCACCTTCCAACTCACTCTTTCAAACGCACACTGATGTGGATAGGCTGTGTAATTTTTCCACCACCCCTTTTCCTCCTGTTCCAACTCAACTGAGGATCTCCTGAGTGAGTGATTGCTTCTCTGCTTCTGTCCGTCCGCGATCGCATTCTCCCCCCCCCTTCTGAAATGCATCCTGTCTCCTTTTCCAGTCTCAGCCCCTGGGGTCCTTTCGCACTGGGGGAGCTGCGCTGGCCTGGCGATCCCGAGAGAGGGGTGGGTTTGGCAGCATGTGAAGTGGACTCCCTGCTGCTAACGTGTAGGGAGAGAGAGAGAGGAGGTGGATGAGGGGGAATCGGGTGTGTTGCTAACATGGGGAGAGAGAGACTCATTCAGCAGCGCTTCCAAGCCGAGAAAGTTGAGTGAGTGAATGAGCACACACAACACACACGCCAATTTTGATGTGCTTCTCTGCATGCACAGAGAGAGGGAGAGAGGAGGAGGAGGGGGCGAGTGCAGAGAAGAGCCTGGGAAGTTTATATCAAGTTAAAAGCCAGGTCCCTCCCTTGCGAGCCAGAGAGAGGCAGAGGAAAGGAGGAGCACAGGATAAATCCGAGGCCAGCAGGCAACGTGGATGCAAACGGACAAGCTACAGCGCCAGGGAAAGAAAGGCAGGCGGTAGCAGCAGAACAGAGGGGTCTGGAAGGCGGCTCCGGGCGGGAGGAATGGAAATCATGGGGAGCCATGCTAGGTCTTACTTTCAGGGAGGTCTTATATTTTTAAGTTCCCATAAAACAGGTTATCTTGCTTGCTGTGTGCTCCCTGAGGCATCTGGTGGGGCCACTGTGTGATACAGGAAGCTGGACTAGATGGGCCTTTGGCCTGATCCAGCAGGGCTCTTCTTATGTTCTTAAAAATCATGCAAAAATGGAGGGAAGTCTTGCTTTCGGGGGAGGTCTTATTTTCGGGGAAACAGGGTATATACATAAATGGGCTTCTGTGCGTGTGCAACGTTTAGCACCATGCATACGTCGTTTGGATTTTCTGGCTCACACCAAAGGTGACCATTAATAAGAAACCACTTTACTTTAACCTGTCAGAGGTGTATCCACTCCTTGATCTGTACATTTTCTGTAACTAGAGAAATGAAGGCTGCCCAGTGTGTCGTTTTTATTTTTGAAATTGATAGTCTTTCCCCACCGAAGTAGTGGATTATTTTCTTCAAAAAGTAAGGGGGGGGGGATAGCACCATTCTTCATCCTCCGCCCTCTCTGAGAAAGTCAGATCTGACAGCAAATCAAGAAGCATAAATTGCAATTGACCCAAGTAGAAATGCCTTTTGCTCCCAAGCTGTTTCTGTGTGCGTGGCAAAGGGGTATGTGACAAGCAACAACATCCTTCAGTCAATTTAGAGCTCCAATGTAAAAATTTAGAATGAAGGAGAATCAGGGAGATTTGTGGTACTCTCTCAAAAGGATTTTGCGCTCTCCCAGTGACCCATAAATGTCTGTTCTTTTTTTCTTTCACAAAGACAGCTGCAAGCCTTTGCTCACTGAAATATCTCAGAGGACAACGAGAGAAATCATTCCATGTGAAGATGCAGCTGTTCGCAGAAGAGAGATGGAAGCCACAGGCTCACTTTCCTGTAAGATATGTGCCATTCACTGCAGGCAGTGGCTTCTGCTTAGCAAGGGGAGAACTCCACTCTGCTCGCAGCTTCCAAGTGTTCTTGTGTTCCCTGCACGTTTTTCTCAGAGTTCTCTTTAGGCGGCTCTGTATGCAAGCATAGGGCAGCTCCTAAGTAGCTCTACCCACTAGTTCTCCATTTCCTAAAACTCAGGTGGGGAGAACAGCAGGGAAGCCGGGAGCAGGAGCAGGAGCCTCATCTTTAAAACCAGAATATTTCATTACTGCCTTATTTGTAAAGCAATGGATACAAAGGTATGGGAATGTTCACTATAATTCAAAAGTGTGGGAAATGACGTTTCCAGTCAGTTTGTTTATTTCTCCATCCCTGATAATTTCTTCCTGGTCCAGGCTCATCCCTAATGGCCGATACACACCGCACGAGTTCCGGCGCGGAGGCGCGCAAGCGTAGGTGCCTGGACGCCCGCCTCCAAGCGTTGCCCTGTTCTCCACCAGTGTCATTCTGGAATCAGTCCCTCCTGATTGTCCCATCTTCTAATTGCTGATTGGCTGAAACATAAGTGCGCTCCGATTGGCTGAAACCCCCTCTCATCCCATTGGTCAAAAAACTAGCTCCGCGTCCTGCCCCTTCAAAATCTTGAGCAGGGCCAATTCAGATCGCACCAGAACTCGGGAGAGTGCAGGTGTCCCGCATTCCGATGCGATCTCATAAAATGGAGGCCACATAGCTGCGCGAGCTCCCCACGCACCCAGGACGCGCCAGAACTCGTGCGGTGTGGGTCGGGCTTTACTTCACCAGGGCATGCAGCAGTTTGAAGCAAACATTTGGCAGCTCTTCTCTGTGGCCATTCTTAAAACCCATGGCTTCCCTCCTTCTTTGCGCTCTAAGCCAAAAGACTGCAAAGACTTGAAGAAGGGTTAAGATCAAAATATCAGTCAACCTATTATAAAATAATGTGCACGATCTGCTCTGAGTGCAAAACTGTTCCCTTCTGTTACACAATTTGAATGTTTGAAGTACAGTGTAATATCCCAGCCCCAGGATATTATCATGTAATTTTTCTAGTTGTCTTGAATTATTCAGATTTCTAACCTAACATTTCTTAATCTTGGGTAAACCATCTCCACAATAAATTATGAAAAAGAAATAATATAAAATAGACAACTAAATACTTAGCCTCCAGCATTTCCATCTCCATGTTTGCCTCCCAACTATTCCATGCTTGTTTATTTACAATACATTATTAATATTAACTCTAGAAAGTTCCCCCAAGAGGAGGGAGTTGCAAAAGCTGAAGAGCAACCAGCAAAACGCCTCCCCATATGCCTTCGCCATTCAGACTCGATCAACAAAAGGTACTCTAGATAGAACTTTGCCTTAATACATAGGGGGCACCCGGTCCTGCCTAAGATGCAGCAGCTGGCCTGGGTTCACCTCGGGGGGGGGGGGAGGGGACAAGCCCTAGCATCTCCTGGTAGGACGGAGAAAGGCCCATCTGAAATCTTGGAGAGTCACTGCAGGTACTGAGCTGGAGAGATCAACGGCCTGATTTTGTCAAAGGCAGCTTCAATACTCTCCCAACTGGAAAGTATTCCAGTTGGAGTTGCCTGCAGTTCCACACCCTGCCAGTGGCACAAAATGCAGTAAACCAGCTCCTGATCTAAAGGGCTCCAAGCTCAAAGACCTGCAATGCCTGACACTTACAGAGCGCTTATGGTCAATACAGTATTTGAACACGGACCCTGATCTTTAAAATGCACAAATGGTGGATTTAAATAGTATGATTATCACTTTATCTCCATCTGCCTCTCACAAAGAGCACCTGAGCATCGAATTCTGTGTATGAGTGTCAGTATCTCTGTGTCTAACTTCCATGTTTTAATTTTGTAGATGTTTCACTGTACAGTATCCCCAGGCACTGCTTTAGGCAATGGTGACAGAGAACTGTGGAGCTCTGAGGATATTTAAGCCTAAGTAAACAATGTATTCTAGGGTAATGAGAACGGCATGTTCGGATGAATTAAGACTGTGTGGCATGGTTCCTGGCTCTGTGCGTATTAATGTGATTCTAGACAAAATCTGCCAACTCACTCTATGCTTCCACTTATTAATTGGCTAAACAATCTCTGTCTCTGAGGGCTTACTTAATTAACTGCAATATGATCTGTGGCAGCATATCTATTTCAATCATGCCCTGAGCCATGGCTCAAATATTTGGGTCTTCACTTCTTTCTGCGGGGAAAATTCCAGAAAACTAGTCGCATAGGGGCTGATTCGGATATTAACTTTGAAATATCAGAATAGTCAGAGACAAGTCCAACATATGTAACTGACAATTATCTATGAAGCTAGTTTGTCCTGAACTTGTTCTTAACATTATTTTGTGCTCACAATAGTCCAGATGGCTGAAGAAGAGGAAAGGACTAGATGGAGCCTATAATCCAGTGGTAGAGAATATGATTTGTAAGCACAAGGTTCCAGGCACGCACAATCTCTAGCATCTCCAGCTAAAGAGTTACAGGTAGAAGAGCTAGAAAAGACTTCAGTCTGAAACTCTGGGGGAGCAGTTGGCTGACAGAGTAGACAGCCCCAGGCTAGATAGACTAATGGTCCAATTTATGGCCCAATCCTATCTGGGCCAGCTGCCAGTGGAAGGGGGCAGGTTCGGCAGCAGCAGTGGCCACCAAATCCTAGCCACCTTCCCAGACCCAATCCCACAGCACGGATCCACGCAGACCTGCACCAGCGAATTCGCTAGCGGAGGACTGAATAAATCCTCCACGCTGCAGAGGCTTGCCCCTGCACTATGTTCCCTTACCCAGAGGAAACCTCCACAACTCCCCCCTCCCACAGAATGCAGCAGTAGCCATTTGGGCGTTCCTGCATTAGCGGTGGGGGGGGAGAATAGGATTGGGCTATTAGTATACAGCAGCATTATACGGTCAGCTGCATGACCGACAGAAATATAACAGGTGAAGCCTTCCCAATAACTTCCCTATGGTCTGCTATGAAAATGTTGCCAATTGAATTTCTGCTAGTCACACAGCTGTTAAAAGCACAGGACTCCCACTAGGGTAAAAGTTAGCAACCTTAATGGGTATTGATGAGCAACTTCCCTGGGAGATTGTGTCAGATTACTTTGGAAAATAAACTGAAGACATCCTTCCAAAATATTGGGCAGAACACTACCTATTTTTTCAAGCTAACCCCTCCCAGTCAGCCCTGACCCCCCAAACCTCACCCCCCTCTTTCTACATGAAATCAGGAGATGACAGTAATTCTAGAGGACTGAGGGTCAATTTATAACAGACATGGGGCAGATGAAAAGCACTTACCTATTCAGGATTCTGCATGGTTTGACATCTCATTTAAAGGATCTTTAACCAAGCGTTTAAAAAAACGTATTTTACTTTCTGAAAAAGCAGAAGTAACTCTGCCCCCCCCCAAAAAATGCTTGAGTATTTTTGTCAACCAATACTCCCACCTTTTAAAGTACATTAAGGAAGGAATATTGATGGTATATTTATGTCCTGAAATGTGAAACTGCAGTTTCCATGTTGAAAGCAAGAGGCTACTAGAAACTGACTATAAACCTGTAGGTTCAGCAGCTGGCCTGCTGACAGCAGCACAGGGCTATACAATAAAAAATGTTTTATTGGGGAAAATTACTAGCAATTGTGAACAAAACCTTTCAGCAAGACCAAGTGACTGGTGCCTTGACATTTCTCAAATCACTACTCTCCATAAGCACCCTGATTAAAAAAAAAAATCAATGGTTACTGGCAAGCCAATACTTTTTCCTAAGGTGACAAGCAATCAATTTTGTAACTCTGATTTCTTTGACGGGATAAGGGTGGCAGGATCATTCTGACTGTCTGAGCAAAGGCACATCACTATACACACACATAGGTACATACAGTAGCTGTACAAATGCTACACATTCTGTTCAATTCATATTTTATACTCCACACATGCATCATTTGTGTCACACTGTGCTGAACGCAGGACACTATCTGGGCAGTCTGGCCAGCCAAGTTCTTAACAAGAGTCCTGTACCTGCAGTCCCAGAAAGTCGTAGTGGGGCAGTGGACAACCTCACTTCAGGTCGACCCCAGCCTTGAAAGTGACTGTGACCGACTTGCAAATAAGTGTGTCTTTTTTGAGTAGAAGTTTGCATTTTGAGCTCCTTATGCTCATAAGAACATAAGAAGAGCCCTGCTGGATCAGACCAAAGGCCCATCTAGTCCAGCTTCCTGTATCACACACAGTGGCCCCACAAGATGCCTCAGGGAGTACAAGACAACAAGATACTTGTATCCTGTCGCCACTCCCTTGCACCTGGCACAAAGAAAACCTACTCCTACAACCAGGAGGTTGCTTATCCCCATCACGGCTTGTAAGCTGTGATGGACTTTTCCTCCATAAATCTGTCCAATCCCCTTTTAAAGGCATCCAGGCCAGATGCCATCACCACCTCCTATGGCAAGGAGTTCCACAAACCAATTACACGCTGGGTAAAGAAATATTTTCTTTTGTCTGTTTTAATCCTCCCTCCACTCAATTTGAGTGGATGTCCCCTAGTTCTAGTGTTGTGTGAGAGGGAAAAGCATTTCTCTCTATCCACTCTCTCCATCCGATGCATAATTTTATACGTCTTAATCATGTCCCCCCTCAACCGCCTTTTTCTAGACTGAAGAGCCCCAAACGCTGTAGCCTTTCCTCATAAGGTAGATGCCCCAGCCCACTAATCATTTTGGTCGCTCTCTTCTGCACCTTTTCCAGTTCCACTATATCCTTTTTGAGATGTGGCGACCAGAACTGGACGCAATACTCCAGATGCGGCCTTACCATCGATTTGTACAACAGCATAATAATATTGTGCTCAAAATTTGAAAGGCCAGAATGTCCACTCAACCAAGAAATGATAAAGTGAGGCTATGCTAGCACAAGTCTGCACACGTACAAAACGTCTGTTAGATTACAACATATATGAAGTGTGACAGGAAAACAAAAGTTAGTGGTAGAATCATAATTCTAAAAAGTCCATTGTCTAGGGCCCCAGTGAAAGACAATTTTTATTAGTGATGTGGTCCCAAACAATTGATAATGTTGGATCAACTCATTTTGCGTTCTCAGCATTGGGGTTGACAATTTCAAATATGTTAACATGTGCCATCTGTAAAACTGAGATTGACAGAGTCTTGATCACCTCCATAATGCCTGAATATTGTCAATAAATATCATTTTGAGACGATAAGGCAAATTTTAGAAACACATGTTCTCTTGTGCATATATAGAGTTCTGTTTTCGGCAGTATGCAGTGTTTTCACCAACTTGATCAAATACAATATATAATTCATACAGTCACGTGTCATATACCAACTCTCAGTGCCATCACAGCAAGACTCTATAGTCTTCTGACACTGCATTTCAATGCTACTCAGTTCAGTTGTTAGGCAGACCAGACCCACAACTTGACCTGCCATTCTAATACTACTGTTACCTTCCCAATGCTTAGCCCATCTGCCATGCCTTTTACATCATTGTGTATGTGTAGTTTAAATACACATTCGTGGCATGTAAGCACATACAGTGATCTCAATCAAAGTACACATTACACCCCCCTCCCAAAAAAAATGCATACCATGGCCCTTCAGGTTTTGTTTATTTTGGGTCTTTCAAGGAATTGGGGTTTTTTTTTGTCTTAATAAATACCGTATTGTCCCGAGTATAAAACACACTTTTTTACCCTAATTTAACTTTTTTAACTAGGGGTGCGTCGTATACTCGCACTTTTGCAAAAATAAAGAGACATTGCTGGAAGAAGCGGAGGCTAAGAGGAGAGGCTGTCTTCAAAGCAGCTAATTGAAGGGTGATTATCACCCTGCTTTTCAGCCATTTACGTTTGCAGGGCTCGGTTTGCAGCTTCAGTTTGCAGTAGCTCCGAGATGCAGTGCCTGCTAAGTTCCGTGTTTGTTTTTAGTGTAATTAGGCAGAGATGCAGCGGGCTCCACCCATTTACCTCTCCCCTGTACAGGCTGTAACCCTTTCCAGTCTGCAATAAGTTGTTAATTTTCGTTCTCTGCTCTGCTGGGTTTGGTATAAAGCAAGATCACATACACTTTCATCCCCCCCCCTCCCCAGGCAATTAATGGTTTAGGCTGCAATCCTGTGGACACTTTCCTGAGAGTAAGCTCCATTGAGAACAGTGGGACTTGCTTCTGAGTAGACATGCACAGGATTGCACTGTTCATTTAAATCACTGGCATATATTTAATGCCAGTGATTTAATTAAAGTTTTTTAATAGCACCAAACTTTAAGGGTGCGACTTATAATCAGGTGTGTCTTATACTCGGGACAATACGGTATAGCATGCAGGGGGGATGTGATCTGGTGGGGACTGTGGTGGGAGCCACACCATGGTTTCACCCCATTTTGGACCCTCTCTAGCACACTTTTTCTTTTAAAAAAATGCAAAGGGCCACGTTTTGCATTTGTTGCAACATGCAATTTGCTCTAATACTCATGACATTATAAAACTAGCTCTTTTGTAAACTTAGCAATTGTAACCAATAATCCACAATTCAACACTCTCAGTACCAATTTCCCTGGCATGTTTATCAATTATAGCATCACTTGTATCAACAGACATTAAGTAAAACCAAATGGTTTCATAACTTCATAATCCACAGAGAAGAGACTCGCAAACACATAAACAGATACTTCTGGTAAAAGAAGCTGTGCTTAGTTTAACATTTGGAAACCATTAAACTACAGACATGCACAGCACACTTCTGTATGCATGCTGGAGAAAAAGAATATTGCAGAGCTTGTTAAATCTATTCCCCTGGTTTTCTTTTCTTCAATACAGTTGAAAACAAGATAAAATATTGAAACAGAATGAAATCCATCTGTTAACCCATAAGCCCAAGTCAAACCTTTTGACTGGAAATTCTTGTGTGTGCTATGATTTCTTCATATTATTAATTCCCCATCAGATATATGAAACTAACTTCTCATCCCTTAGATATAGAAATCTGAACATCACAGGTGTACTTAACTGTTTAGACTGGCACAGCTGACATAAAAAGAGAAAAGGCCCATTGCTTTGTTGTTGTTGTTGTTGTTGTTGTTGTACAGTTGGCAGTGGTCTCAGCAGTCTGATAAGTCACAGGTCTCACACATCTGCGAGTACACACCAAGAATCTCTTAATATAGCATTGCCAATGTGAAGTTCTTTCACCACACTATAAATTCAACTTATATTAGTAGATATTAACAAGAAAGAGGAGGGTCGCAGTTCTGCTGTTTTCAGCAGCAGTCATGTGTCTCCTATATTGCCTAGTTTCGTCCAAGGTCTCTATCTATTAAGAGTCCTCTTGTTGCCTCTAAAGTCAATTCAGCATTAGGTTTGCAAGATATGAAGACTTTCTGATTATACCCTACACACCCAACAATACTCTTCTTCTACTCCACTTCAGAGAAAGGTGGCATAAGTAATTGTTTTTTTCTGAATCTAAAATTCCTGATGTTTGACATCTCCAAAGTAATCAGCCAAGGAAACCCATGTAGTTTCTAGAGATTTTTTGTGTCATGCAAAGCAGAGCCTGGTAACATTGTGCAAGCAAACCAAGGTTTTCATTCAGCAGCCGATTGAATAAAGCAGTATTTTAGCAAAATGACTAATATAGTTAATACGTTTTAAATGTTCTACTTTACATAATGCATGGATGTCTTAAACTATTTGTATCCTGAAATGCTACAGCAATTCCTAAAACTTTGAGTTGCTTTGAGGCTAATGTTGAGGGTATCATACTAGTATGATCTTTGAAGATATGCTAACAGTAGACAATATGTGGAAACAGAATGTAGGAACTTGTTAGAGTTGATTTGAATCACGGGAAGTGGCTGAGTGAGAACCAGGAGCCAGAAATCACAGATCAAGAATCAAAGCCAGACAATATGGCTGCTGCCCAGGCTGAACAAGATAGCTCAGTACTTCTTCCTGATTAGGAGGAACCAATATCCAGCCTTGCTAAGTAAAGTCCATCTGGAGAATGTTCCTGCCCAGTCAACACTCTAACCAGTCCCAATAGCTCACCATATGGGGTATACATCATTTATTTATTTATTTATTTAACATTTTTTTTATACCGCCCTTCCTCCAAGGAGCTCAGAGTGGTGTACATATTTCCTCCCCTCCTTTTGTCCTCACAACAACCCTGTGAGGTAGGTGGGGCTGAGAGATAGTGACTGGCCCAAGGTCACCCAGGAAGCTTCATGGCTGAGCGGGGATTTGAACCTGGATCTTCCAGGTCTAAGTCCAACTCCCAAACCACTACACCATCCTGGCTCCCAATCATATATCATATATCATATATATGAAAAATCATATATCAGGAGTGGCCAAACTGTGGCTCTTGACCCACATGCGACTCTTTGACATATAATGTGCGGCTCTCAGAAATATGTTGCATGAGCTCCTTTTTGCATCACAATTAATATAAAAAGAGGATAAGAATTTTTCAAGCTTGATCATTATTTACCAGGTATAAAGTGAAAGTCCACTGGATTAAAACATAAGTTTAATGTTCATGGTGAGTAAATACATTTAAGAATTTAAAGGCTTCTTCAATATTGCGGCTCTCAAACACCTGAAGTTTATCGTCTGTGGCTCTTACATGAAGCAAGTTTGGCCACCCCTGTCATATATGTTGATAGAAATGAAATACACATGGTGGTTATTAAAAAAGAGAGAAGGCCTACTTTGGCCAACACTTCAGAAGATGCTTGAGAGAGTCTGCACTTTCTCTCTGATATAAGAAAGCTGTTAGCATCTAACATTAACACCTGGGTCACTACTTCCATGCATCCTTGGGCACACAGATGCAATTTCTAAGAATAGCATGGAAAACTGACTAGAGATCCCTGCAATTCCAATCTAGTTATGCTGTTCCATTTCTATAATGGCACATTTCAATTTTTTTATTATTACCATTAAGTCAGCTTTCTCTAGAGCAAAGAACAGCACTTATTTTTTGTTAATGTTACAGGCCTTAAACTCTTATTGGCATCAATTTAAATTTGCAGCAGGCCAAACTGCACACTGCGTGTTCAGGGATAATTTAGCTGTTCACAGAGCAGTTGTCACCAACGCCAGCTCAATTCTTTATTCATTGTGGTACTCCAATAATTGAGTTTAACTTTTCTCCCTAAAGTAGGAAAATGGTTTTATGGGGCATACAATCCTACATCATTAGTGTGCAATAATGATTTACTGTCTGTGCAAGAAGCTTTAGGCTTCTTAACAAACTAGCTTCCAATAAATTTTATGAAGGCTCTCTTAACCTATGAGAGTAAAATGTTATTATTTAAGGGGAAACATTTCATACATGATGTAGCCCATGAAGTTCTGCTTGTTTTCTACATCAGCACATCCCGCACTCACTCCTGAGCCTCTTCTTTCTCATCTTCATCCTCCCATCTGTGACCATTGTGCTGTGTTCTTTTTCTTATGAAGACAATCAGCATTACAGTTTGAGCTGCCTGTGATCTCTGCACAGATTGGGGAAAGTCCTATGCTCTGTATGTTCTCGAGGTGCAATGGAAACAGAATCTGCAAGGCCCACTGGAGAACTACAGGTAACTATGGTGGTTATTAAAAAAGGTACACAGAAAAGTATTATTCTCTGCAAATACTGTAACATATCCATTTCCATAGCTGTTCTTTGTGAAGCACCTGTCAATTGAAGAGAGCTAGATCTATTGAGTTGGGAGACAGACTCTTTTACAACTATTTGATTACCCTCATCTATTATAACCTTTCCAGACTGCCACACTCGTCCTGCACCAAATGCATAGCAGTTCACTCATTACTTATTAGTCAAGCATTTGTTGTAAGAACGATGGAACAGCAGCAACAGTCCAGATTTTTTCATGGTCTTGAGAGGCCTTGGATTAATGTCCACTGGCATTTCAGGTCATAAACAATTATCTGCTACTAACAATACATTTTGTATTAATTAGCACAGCAAAATTAGAAAGATCATGTGTTATCACCTATTACTGTCTTTGTGAATGGCCACTATGCTTATCTTGTACTGTATCTGCCAACTGAGGTTAACATTTCATTATCTGATGGTTTGGGATCTAATTCACAAAGGTTTGTGCCACAATAAATCTGTTAGTCTTTAAGGTGCCACAGAACTCTTTGTAACATTTGTATGGTTCTTTCAGAATGTTCAAAGCTCTTCACATTTATTATCTGAGCAATCAAACAGGTCAGTATTTCTTGTTCCTATCTTAGAGATGGAGAGGGGTGGCGGTTAAGTTCAACAGAGACAAATTCTGCTGAACCATGAGCTGTCGATCGAAAGGTCGGCAGTTCGAATCCGCAACGGGGTGAGCTCTCGTTGCTTGGCCAGCTCCTGCCAACCTAGCAGTTCCAAAGCATGTTAATGCGAGTAGATAAATAGGTACCGCTTGTGGGAAGGTAAACAGCGCTCCGTGTTCCAGCCACATGCTACGCGCTGCGGCAAGGAGAGTCATGCCGGCCACATGACCACGGAGGCGTCTTCGGACAACGCTGGCTCTTCGGCTTTGAAATGGGGATGAGCACCACACCCTAGAGACGGACACGACTGGACTTAATTGTCAGGGGTCACCTTTACCTTACAAAAAACCAGAGGCAGAAGTACAGGGGTTTTTTTTTTGGGGGGGGACTGGTTTGGCAGCAGCACATATATAAAGAATCTAGTGGCCCAATCCTATGGGCCACTTATGGCAGCAGATCTAGCAATCCGCTGCCATAAGTCACCTTCTGACGTTGCAATCTTCGAACCACTGCCGCACGCTATAGAGCCACCAGCGCAAACTGCAGGAGACTCTATCAATGCACCAGAACTGCCCAGACACTTTGCCAGTGCAGATAAGGTGGCAGAGGTGGAGGACTGGGGAGGGGAGTAGGTCAAACTGGGGGGACAGTTTGAGGGAAGGAGGAGGTGGATCTCAGTGGCAATCATGCATGCTAGATCCTATATCACTTTCTTGTCTTGGACCTGTCCCCCTGACTCTCCTCGGACTTAAACTAGCAAAATAGCTGGCATATGTCGGAGATCCATTGGTAACCAGGCGGACTACTGGGAGGTAAGTAAAAAATATGTTTACTTACTTCTTGCTGGCTGTCTGATAGCCCCACCCCCCATAGCATGAAGCATGAACCATGAAGGGCCAGGAGGGGAATGGGATTGGGCTGCCCACGTCTTAGGGCAAGGGTGGGGAACCGGCGGCCCGCGGGCCGCATCCAGCCCCCGGAGCGATCCGGTCCGGCCCGCGCGAACCTGGACCCAATTCCATTCAGTCCGGCCCACGCGGGCTCGGACCGGAGGCTCCGAAGGCCGCGTTCACCTCACCCGACTTTTCAAACCCTCCCGGTTGTTAGAGACATGCGCAGAAACAGCCGGGTTGAGAAGGAGTCGCGCGACTCCTTCTCAACCCGGCTGTTCTGCGCATGTCTCTAACAGCCGGGAGGGTTTGCGAAGGAGCCGGGTGAGGTGAGCGCGCGCGGCCGCCGCCGGCTGAAGAGAAGAGAAGGTAATTTCTAAGGTAAATGGAAGAGAAGGAAGAGAAGAGAAGGTAAGAGAAGGCGGCAGAAGAGAAGAGAAGGGTGGGTGGGTGGGAGGGAGGGTGGGAGAGCGAGCGGTGGGTGGATGGGAGCGAGCGGTGGGTGGGAGGTAAATTCACGGGGGGGGGTACATTTGCGGGGGGGAATCAATCCGGCCAAACTCCGGCCAAAAAAATCAATCCGGCCAAAATCCGGCCCGCAACAAGTTTTCCCTATGGGAAAATGGCCCCCCACCGCAAATAGGTTCCCCACCCCTGTCTTAGTGGATCACAAGCTGAACATGAGCCAGGAGAGTGATGCACCTGCAAAAAACGCTAATGCAATGCTGGGCTGCATTAAAAGAGGCACAGAGTCGAGATCACAAGAAGTAACATTTGCACTTTGTTCTGAACTAAGTAGACCTCACTTGGAACACTGCATCCAGTTTTGGGTACCACATTTTAAGAAGTATATTTTCAAGCTGGAATGGGTTCAGAGAGAGCAGGACAGAGGGGGAGAGGTCTGGAAACCAAGTCCTGTGAAGAACAGGTAAAAGAGCTTTTGTATGTTTAGCTTGGAAAGAAGAGACTAAGGCAGGGGTGGGGAACCTATTTGCGGTGGGGGGCCATTTCCACATTGGGGAAATTGGCTGCGGGCCGGCCGTAAGGCCGGGTGAAATTTTTTGGGGGCCCCCACCGCAAATTTGACACCACCACCCCCCGCGAATTTACAGTTCTAAACCACCCACCCACCCACCCATGGACCACCCACCCATGGACTCTTTCTCCCTCCCTCCCTCCCACCCACCCACGGACCACTCTCTCTCTCTCTCTCTCTCTCTCCCTCCCACCCACCCACCCACGGCCACTTACCTGAGGCTCCGGGCGGCGGCAACATAAAATGCCACTGCCGCCTTCCCACGTCAGCTTGAGTTTAAACTGGCCTTTCTGCAGCTGCACAGATCGCCGTTGAGGCCGAGAGGGCAATCTCTCGGCCTCAACGGCGATCTGCGCAGCTGCAGAAAGGCCGATGTCAGGAGGAGGCCGATTTCTCCTCCTGAAATCAGCCTTTCTGCAGCTGCGCAGATGGCCGTTGAGGCCGAGAGATTGCCCTCTCACCCTCAACGGCAATATGCGCAATTGCAGAAAGGCCGATTTCAGGAGGAGGCACCGAGGTGACGCGTCACCTCGGCGCCTCCTCCTTCTGAAAGCGGCCTTCCTGGACCTGCGGAGAGCGCCGCTCTGCGCAGGTCCAGAAAGTCCGCTTTTAAAGGGACTAGGCGAGCGGCGGCGGTGGAGCCTCCGGCCCGTGGGCCGGAGGTTCCCCACCCCTGGACTAAGGGGAGATATGATAGCCATCTTCAGCCCTGAAGGGCTGTCACACAAAAAGGGGAAGACTTACTCTTCGTGGCTCCTGAGGACAGGATAGGACCAATGGGCTGAAACTATCAAGAAGGAGATTTAACTGAGAGATAAGAATGTCCTACGTATAAGGGTTGTCTGGTATTAGAACAGACTGCCTCCTGCAGTCGTGAGCTTTCCTTTGTTGGAGGTTTTCAAGCAGAGGCTGTACAGCCATCTGTCAGGAATGCTGTATCATTTACATGAACTGAGAAAAGGGCTGGACTAGATGACCTCCAAGTTACCTCCCAACTTTAACATGCTATCATTCTATGAAAATGGCTTGCTTACAGCCATATGATGAGTCCACACTAAAGTAAGATACTGTAAAGAGAAACATCCCACCAGCTCACAAAACCGAATAAACCAGCAATGTACTCAAGTCCACTCAGGATTGGCTGGGTCTAAACAAGACAAGGCAAGCCGATAGATGTCTCTGGCAGACCGGCCAATTGAGAGCTCATCAACTGGAAATGCCAGAGTCTGAACTGGGACACTGTGCATGAAAAGCACATTAACCAATTTAGGGGGCATATGCCATGTAAGGTAAAGGTGACCCCTGACAATTAAGTCCAGTTGTATCCGACTCTAGGGTGTGGTGCTCATCTCCATTTCAAAGCCGAAGAGCCAGCGTTGTCCAAAGATGCCTCCGTGGTCATGTGGCCGGCATGACTCTCCTTGCCGCAGCGCGTAGCATGCGGCTGGAACACGGAGCGCTGTTTTCCTTCCCGCAAGCGGTACCTATTTATCTACTCCCATGCCATGTAGGATGGTGCACAATGGCACTGAGTAGCAAACCAGACCTTCTTCCGCTGGGAGAATGGTTTTAAGTACAGCACAAAAAGCAGAACTGGAGGACTGAACATCATAGAAATAATTACATTTAAAAAAATCATTTGCCAAAACACCAAGATGCACTAACAAAGCAAAGCCCTTCAGCACCATAAGCCATGCTGGATAGCCAGTTTCTGGGTCCTCTGCTGAAATGGATTAATACAGGTTGTTTGTGTTGCCCTGCTGCTGCAGTGCTGTCCGAGAAGCACTTATGCTGAGCCCCATGATGGGATCTGCAAGGGGCTGGCACCTTCCATCTGTCTAACCAACCTGCTCATTCATTTTACATCAGTCGCTCTCTGAGTCTCCAAGTCAGAAGAGACATCGGCAAGTCACGTAAAGTTTAGACAGGAGAGCTTAATTAAACAATGCCATTTTAATATGATGTACAAACAAATGCCAACATTAAAATTACATTAGAAGAAGCCCAGCAGGCCAGATTGTCAGAAAACATGAACCAGGGCAGAAGACTGCTGCTTACAAAAAAGCATTGTTAAACATAATATCTGCATAATCAATTCAGAGACAGTAGCTTTGATTGCTGCACTGAACTCCTGGAAGCCTTTGCTGCTTTTAGTGCTGTGACTAACTTAGACAAAGAGGCCCAACACAAGAGTTAAAAAGGCAGAAAACCATTATGCTCTCTTCTGCTGCTCACAAACAAGACAGCCTAGCTAGACAGGATTACACTAGTCACTAATGATATCATGAGCTAGGCATTAATTTTCAATGTGCAAACTAAGTAGTAACGTTTAGCAGTTAACTGATGAGGTTGTTAAATAGAAGACATACAAGATTCACATACTATTCTATTGGTGGTGACCTAGTGATTTTGATAATCTGATATTATGAAGCAGCTAGTACATTAATGGCCGCCATTCCTGGCAAAGGAGACACAAAGCAAGTCCTAGGTATGATAGGATTTCACTCCAGTGAGTGGTACACCATGCATTTTTCTCATTCCTTCCTTCAAGTTGGTCAAGGCAGTAAACATGGTTCCCCCACCCCCATTTTAGCCTCACATCAACTTGTGATGTAGATTAGTACAGTATAAGCAGTAGTGACTAGTTCAATGCCACCCAGTAAGAGTCACTGCAGTGCAGTGTGGGAGAGGAAGGCAGAAGTAGAGTCCTGAGATCTGCGTGAAAGGATTCATGGCCAGATACGATGTTCAACGAAACAGGCAATATGGGATTAAAAGCCATGTATTTTTCTTAAAAGGAACAATAAAACTTTTAAAAGAAGACCCGATGTTGCAGCTTTTTTCTTAATCCAAACACATACCTGTTTTAAAAGTACATGAAGGAACAGCCAAAGTGACAGCCAAGATAAACGTTTTTGTTTCCTTGCAAAGTCAACGTTTCCTCCTAATATTCCTAGGACATTGTCAAGACAGGCATAGTACAGGTTACTGTTAGATGACAAGTTCCTTGGAAAGCAAACCGCAGCTGTTATATAAGTTCCCTAGACAAGTTGATTGCAAAACAGAAGTAGCTGTTTCGCCTGATGTTTACCTTTCTCCTTTGTTCTCCTGCTTGTTCGTTTCTTTATTGAGTATAGGTCCCCAGATCTTGTTGGCAAAGCACAATTCCTGTTGTCTGTTAAGAAGGCAAGAAGGTTTCTTTGAGGGTATACCTCTGAACACAGCCAGATTAAAACCAGCTACCTGGCTGAGATACATCGATGATGTATTCAGCATTTGGAACCATGGAGAGGAGGAATTGGGGCTTTTCCTAGAACACCTTAACAACCTGTGTCCGGAGATACAATTTACTATGGAGAAAGAAAACAACAAAACTCTCCCCTTCTTGGACGTACTGATTAGCAGAAAGGAGGACCTGACCTTCGGGGATACAGTGAATCGAAAGCCCACCCACACAGGCAGGTACCTCCACCAGACCTCCAATCATTTCCCGGCACAAAAGAGCTCCTTGATAAATTCATTAATATACAGAGCACTACATTTGTGTGACAGTAGCTCCCTAAGTACTGAAAGACTCATTATTTCTGACTCTCTGAAAGCCAATGGCTATACATCCAAACAAATTGATGTTTGTAGTGTGAAAGGATTCATGGCCAGATACGATGTTCAACGAAACAGGCAATATGGGATTGCATGGCTTTTAATCCCATATTGCCTGTTTCGTTGAAATTGATGTTTGCTGGGACAGACAATTGAAGAAGAAAAATCACGTACCAGCACCTGGGGAAAACAATGTAGCAGAAGAGGAAAAAAGTAAAGAACAGAGATGGTTAACCTTACCATATATTAAAGGCACTACTGATAAAATAGCTCGGATTCTCAAAAAACATGAAATAAAAACCTTGTTCCAGCCAACAATGAAATTGGAGCAGATGCTGCGGAACCCAAAGGATCAAAGACCACCGCTTTCCAACCCAGGGGTATATGAAATTCCTTGTGAATGTAAAAAAGTTTACATTGGCAGCACTGGCAGTTCTGTGGGAATAAGGCTACAAGAACATCAAAGAGCCACCAGATTGGGTCAGCTTTTATCTTGGCGGTCACTTTGGCTGTTCCTTCGTGTACTTTTAAAACAGGTATGTGTTTGGATTAAGAAAAAAGCTGCAACATTGGGTCTTGTTTTAAAAGTTTTATTGTTCCTTTTAAGAAAAATACATGGCTTTTAATCCCATATTGCCTGTTTCGTTGAACATCCTGAGATCTGGTTTACACATGCAGCAGAGGGATTCTGGGGTGAGTGACTGAATGAACTACACCACTACAGGCGAGAGATATCTTTTTTGAATGCTTTATTATGTTTTTGTTTTTTAAATAGAAGCCCTGGAAGAAGAACACTAGCACAACAGTGTGGACTGGTAGGACCTTTCTCCCTGGCATACTTTAAAAATAATAATAAAACCCGGAGGGATTTTTTTACACAGGGAAGCCTTCAAAAATGTAATTGCTCCCCCCCCTCCACAGTCTGAAGGCAGTACAGTCCACTGTTCAGATGCAGGATTCGACACCTCATTCTGTTGCTTGCGTAGACCAGGTCTGATTCTGTGCCACAGCCAAGCCTGTGGGCCTTGAGGTACTCTGACTGCTTGATTCACCACTTAGCCACCCATGTCTTAATAGTCAGAGTGGGGTGTGAAATTTGCAATAGAAGTATTAGATTCAGAACAATTCCAAGAAAGGGGTGCACATCAAAACCTTTCTCTAGTTGAGTTCCCCCCCCCATCCTTTTGATCATCAGGATACATATTATAGTACTGAATATTCAATAAATAAAAAAGTTTATTGCAAAATCTGACAAGCCAGATGCCAGCACAAGAGCCATATGGTATTGGCCTTAAATTGGATACAGGGATCTGTTTGCAAACAACCACCACAATATCATCTTGGGACAATATCTCAGATGTCAATTGTCCTTTTACTGTAACTTGGATGCAAAAAAATGTAATTTGGTTCACAGCCAAGGGGTTTGTTGAGCATAAATTAAACTTCTGCCATTAATGGAAAAAATGTATTTGTGTATGTGAGATGCAGAGAGATTAGAAGAGTGCAGTTAATAGGTCTTAAGAGACAGAAATATTATAATTAGCCAACATGCAACCAAATAATGAGCGCTAATGCAGATAAGACAATGAGCTAGTGAAGAAATTATTCCAAAATGATATCTTAATAGAGTCTTTGCTATAATTTCCCCATGTATTTGCATTTTTAAAATATTTACAGTGTAAACTAGCAAGAAGTATTACAGTACTGAGTGTTTTAAGGGTTTTTTTTAAAGTTAACATTGCACAATGGGAAATTAATTTAATTTGACATTATATTCAATTTATCATCCATCTGGTTTAAGATATTCCCAGTAAACTGCTTGATTATCATCTCTTAAATATTTTAGTTTTGAAAGCAAAACTACAGACACACAAACGTATATTTTAGAGGAAAACCTCTTCCAGGGTGAGCTTGGAGGCTCATTATTCGTGGAACTGTAGGGTTCAGCCCTGGGTCTTATGGTCTAATCTTTTAAGTATATATTTGCATATTAACAATGCCTGTACCACATTAATCAGTAACTACAACCAGCCCCCACACACCTGTTATGTTAGAAATTAAACAGTGATCTACTTTCATCACTTCTTATTCTAGGGGTGTGAAAATGTACTTCTAAGAATATTAAGGATGCAATCCTATCCTGAATTTACATTGGAATGTTAGAATACCAAAGGATTAGGCATAAGAATATTGGAACGGCTTAGAATTTGGCATGTCCCCTGTGCCACTGGATCTTAGAGATACAGCAAGTCCTCACTTAAAGTTGTCAATACATTCTTGGAAAATGGGACGTTAAGCGAAACTACGTATAAAGAAACAAATGTTATTATTGGTTAATATATGTAAACAAGAGTTAAGTTCCTACGGCATATTTCTGCTTACAAAAACATCACCAAACTTCTAAATAAAGACCCAAAACACTTCTAATATTAAACACTAAAATAATGTATAATAATATTCTAATAATGAATCGATGAGTGATGGCGGTCATAGTGGTGGTGGGTGGTGTGGGGAGGGAAGCTCAATAACATTCTTTCAAATGGCCGGCTCAATAGCACTCTCTCAACTGGTTCAATAGCACTCTCTCAAAACTGGCTCAATAGCGCTCTCTCAAAACTGGTAGGCTCAAAGTACTCTCAAAACTGACGGGCTAGCTGAGCGCTTCCCTATTGCAAAGCACTGGCATTGTGGAAGCTTCGCAAGGCATTCTGGGGCGCAAATAGGACCAGGAAGTGGGTTGCGAGCTCAAGTGGCTGCAGCCGCGGAGGACAACATTAAACGAAACGATGAACAGCGAAACGACGGTAAGCAAGGACTTGCTGTACTTCACTGCTGAAGACTCTTTACTGGTTGCCACTATAACATCAGGGATACGCTGACATAATATTATGCTGGTGTGTCCTCACTGCACAACTCACTGGAGGGTAGGCCATCAGTATATAAAACTCTGACAGGGAATCCAAGGAGGTGATAAGGTGCGTTGCATCAGGCTGTATCTCTCTGGCCTTGTATTGCATACAGTTAAGGCCGTGACAGACCGCACGCCGAGGCAAGCAAGCGAGCCCCGAGGCGAGCGAGCGAGAGAGGCTGGCCGCTCTCCTCTGCGCTCTGAGCTTGTCTGTAGGAGTGTCTTTCCTCAAACAGTCCCTCCTTTTGTCCCGCCTTCTTAGAAGAAACCTCCACGGTGATTGGCTAACACTCCTCCCCCTCTCATCTGATTGGTGGCTTCAGTAGCTCCGCGAAGCAGCCCACTCAAATATGGACCAGGAACATTTTCGATCGTGCCAGAAATCGGGAGATCGCATCTCCTCCGCTTGCTTCTGCTATGGTAACCAGACACCATAGGGTCAAAACACACATAACTTTAAAGGCAATGTATTGACACTTTTTTTTACATGCAAGGATGCTCATATAACCCTCTTGGTCCTGATGTGTATGGTTGAGTCTGAGGGCTGGCAGCTGGGTGATCATGACCCATGATGTGCCCTTATTGTCAGCGCAATCCTGTGTAACCTTGCACCGGTGTAACGCAGATGCACTGGTGAAAGTGCAATTACACTGGCATAAGTGCACTTACACCGGTGCATTTATTGTTACACCGGTGCAAGGTTACACAGGATTGCGCTATGTGTCTGCTACTATAGCATGAAAAATCTGCCTTGCTGTGTGTTCTATTATATGAGTTTGGGTCCTAAATGCACCCCCCCCCCCCTTTATGCTTCGGAGTTGACTGTTGCTAGCCAGGCATGCAAAAGTGAGTTTGGCTTAATTCTACTATCCTCACCAATTTCCCATCCTAGGTCTCGATGTATTAGGCTATCAGAGTTTGCTTCTGTAACTGGGCTCCATCTCCTCAAACGGCTCTGCTCCCCCCTCCCAGAGGCTTGAGCCCCTGGCTCAGGGAAGCCTGTGGGGTTGTCATACATGTCTTCTCGCATGTGAGCTGTCTGTGAGTTGCACAGTAGTGCTCAAAGTTTCTTTCTTCTGTATTGGTCTGTCAAAAGGGTGGTGGTGATGATATTTGCAATCTGTGTATGAGAGTGGCATAAGGGGATTTGAACTCCTGTCTGCAGGGATCCTTAGAACCTCTCAGTTTCTAAACTCTTACTACATGCACTAACTGATTACTGTACGTCTGACATGGTGTGTTTGCACGTAGTGTTGTTGCCTGACATGTTTTCTCCCACACTGATGTGTGACATGTTTGTCTGTGGTGCTGGGTAAATGCCAGGACAGCAGGACCTAGGCCAGGTTCATGACATCTTGAATTGGACTGATGGCACAAGGACTCAAGCCCCACAAACTTCTAAGAGCAATCTCACACACACACACACACACACACACACACACACACACACACACACACACACACACACACACACACACACACACACACCCACACACCCACACCCACACCCTAGCTATCTGGCTTAGGAGAAGCCTTGCGACTGGCTATATCTTGCTGGTACAGCAGATTTGAACTTGTACAAAAGTTACATTATAGGACCTTCCTGATTTGGAGTAAACAAAGTAGTTAGCGACACAAAATAAAATAAATGCCTCTAACCTTAGCTTCTCTCCTGAACTCCAAGGCCAAATCCAATCAAGAGGTGCATGCTAGCAACCAAAACGTCTGTTGCAGTACTTTCAGCATTAGTTGGAGGAAGGTCAGGATAAACTACTCCCTGCTCTCTAGCATCAATATCTGAATTAGCTAATTTGCCTCTCCAATCCCAACAACCAACCCCTCTCAAAGCCTCTGCTGCCCCTTTTATTTGTCCCTCTCAGCCTCTGTGACCAGTCACAAGATGCGCACTCTCAAAGCTGCTGACCACTGGTCCATAATAGTTAAAAGCCAAGGAGAACTATTGGAAGGAAGGGGTCACTGCTGACGAATCAGAACTTCAGGCTTACGATGCCTTCTGGACCATCTATAGTCAGGGCACTCGGACACCCAGTTCTGTCATCATTGTGGTGTGGTGTGACAGACATGACTGTGACACACAAACATCTGCCTTCTTTCTCCCTCAGCAAATCCTGTCAGCCATAAGGCCCACACAATGTATCCATTTTCTCACAAACAACAGCTGAGCTTTACCTTTAGCCTGAGGTTCTATTAAACAACCAGATTACCTCTGAATCCTGTTTCTTCGCATGGGGTTTCTTAAATCTTTATGTGTGAGAAACCATTCTCCCACAATCTCATATCCGAGAAACATGGGTTTATTAACTATACAGCCACTAATACTCTTTCCATCATCTGGAATCCCGACAGGAGTTACACAAATTTACAAAGAACAGTCAAACATATTGTGTAAATTCTAGGGCTGAGTCGAAATTAGTTATGCATTTTCAATTTCATTTTTTGCTTACCCCAACAAATGCCCTTGTGAGCAGCGGCAAAGAACTTACATGAAAAACTGTGGAACGTTTTGCTTGCTCAAACACAAACTCGCTTTGCTAACATTAACAGTCCTAATGTAATGGAAACTTCTATTGTAATGGAAACTTCTGTTACAACCCAAGTTTTCTAAAAAAGCTTTTTCTAAGTTAGTTCCTGTGTAAAACAGTAAAAAGCACTCACTCCATTTCAACTCTGCTGCTTCTATTTGTCTCTTTTTGGCAGGGCTGGCCCATCCATGAGGCATGTCATGGTAACCACCTCAGGCAGCGGACTGGTGGAAGCAGCCAGCACTGCCTCGTATCTACCAGCCGCCTCGCTGCACATCCGCCATTCCCCTCAACAGTGGCAGCGGCACCAGCTACTGTCACTGCTGCTGAATGCATTAGCGTTTTCAAGCCTCTCCGATTGCACTTTCAAAAGGTAAAACGGGGCTTTTTTTTCTTTTTCTTAACTGCAAAGCGCGTGTTTTCAAGCCTTTTCAGCCTGTCCGAAAACAATGATCTCTCTAACCCAGTGTTTCCCAATCTTTTTTGACCTGTGGTTCCCTTGACCATTGGTGACCATTGGCCGCAGCTCCCCATTATGTTATGTTGATGCCTGCCAATAGGCATTGCACTGTTGTCTGCGAGAATTCCCCTGGCTGATTTCCACGACTCCCCTGGGAGTCGTGCCTCACAGTTTGGGAACCACTTCTCTAACCTCTTATCAGTAGCCTACTGAAATTGTAATGGTAGTAGCTGGTCTCAGCAAGCAGTTGAAAACATTAACCCTTAAGGACCAGCCCCAGGACGCTGTGGAAACTAAGATATTTATTGATCCTGCAGCTTGAAAGTTGAGAGTGCTATATCTTGCTCCTGCATAGGCTTACCATATCCAAAGGGGGGGGGGAGACAGAGTGCCTACCTTTAACTGTGGTATACCACCAGTTCCTGAGACTGGCAGCATCCAGTATGAAGCCTCTTGATTGGCAAGGCTGGGTATAAAGACTAGGACTCTGGTCTTCTGCTCTTGCCAGCTTCAGCTCCACTTAATCTCCCTGTTCTGTCAACTGACCTCAAGAATCCTGGTCTACAAACAACACACTCTCCCTATATAAATTTGTGTACAGCTGTTCCTGGTCCTGGTCTGGTCCTCAGTTGAAACAAGATAGCTCTGTATCCTGCACTTCAAGTCATATTTGAGATAAGAATTTCATTTCTGGTTTTAATTAAAAAAGATTTAATTGCCTTTGTAATCATGGAAAAACTTTACAAAGGATGCCTTTTGCTTTCATTTAGTTTGTACACGCAGGCCTATCTATAGCTACATGAAAGCATATGCAGCATTTTGAAGTTGTTTAGCACAGTCTGAAGGAACAGAGCTCAATTTGCAGCAAAACAACTTCATTATGGAGCATGAAAAGAAAAAACAAACAATCATTTGTCCACTTAACTAAAAGGAATGAATACATTTCTCATTTTTCCTATTGAATGTGAACCAGTTTTTCACCTGAGAGAATATACACTAGAGAATATTCCAGTGATGCTAATGTGATCTGACAGTGAACCTTAAATAGTATTATTAAGAATGTAGAGCAAGAAAAGGAAATCTAAAGCAATAGGAACATGGACTTTGTTGTGTGCAATAATCACAATACATTCTATAGTAAAAAACCAATTAGTCTTTGCTGAATTGGATTGTGTCTAAAATTGTCCATATCTGTAGAGCACTGGTGTAGAACAGTGACTGGTGATGGTCCAAGCCTATCTGCGCCCATTGAACACAAGTTCCGCTAGTGTGCATTGCTGCAAAAGTGCCGTAAAATGCTTTGTGACAGAGCAAGGATCAGGCGTACAGCCAGGAAGGCCAAAGCCTTCCTGCTGGTGCCAGCGGCCACAGGGACCCCCGCTTGAGCGGGTAAGCCCACAAAAGGAACAGAATGGGGTGGGGGAGGGCAGGGAGGGACGGTGACAGGGACAGGCAGATCAGGCCCGGGAGGGAGGCAGGATCAGCAATGAAGCGTGCACCATATCCTATCCCTCTTCCTGGTCCTGATCCGCCAACATGGATCAATGCGGACTTGCGCCAGTGATATTGCTGGCGCAGGTCCGAGTTGACCTGTTGTGGCTTACCTGGGGCTTAGGGACAAATGTCCCCTTATCCCAAGGAGCCCTCCAGGCAACGCCAACACCACTGTATCGCCACACAGGGATTTTGTTAGGATTGGGCTGTGAGGGACTAAGCTATGACTCAGGAAGTGGCTAGTTTGACTCTTGCCTCTGCCATGAACTCACTAGCGGGCCTTGGGCAAGCTGCTCTCTTGGCCCGTCCCCAGTCTGAAACGTGGGAAAATACTGCTGACCTGCTCTACATGACTATAGTAAGGTTTACAAAAACATACTGTAAATAAAGAACTCTGAAAACTTGAAAGAGCTATTGATGGTGGCAATAATTTCTTCTGCAACGGAAATGATAAAAGGGCAAGCTCACTGTGTTTATATTTGGGTTTTTGATGGACCTTTTCAAGTCATACAGTTTACTAAACCAACAAACTTGGAAACGAAAGAGAACGTTAAACATGAGAATGTGTAAAAAGAGCTAAAAGAGAATGTTACAAGAGAACAGCTCAAACACAGTTTTAAGGTTTAGGTAGGACATTCTTCCAAAAGGACAGATCTTGGGGTGATTTGAGACAAACACCTTTTCAGACATTCCCATGGGGGGACATGAATGCGCTGAGGGGGAGAAGCACACCAATAGCACATACAGCTATACAACAGGTGCTCTCTGCAGATATTCCAATGGGCATGCATAGGTTGGCGAGTCATGATAGCTATATGCAGCCTTCAGGTTTAGAGGCAGTATGCCTCTGAATATGAACTGCAGGGAGAACAATACAAAAGCAGTACTATTTTCCTACATGTCTAAAGTAGGAACTTCCCAGAGTCATCCGCTTGGCCATAGGGGGAAAGAAGAAACAAATCTGGATTAGATGGACTTTGAGTCTGACCCACCAGGGATCTTCTTACACCCGTGATGATGATACTACTCCACCACCCTCCCCACACATGTCCATTTTACCCCACATGAACTCCTGCTGTAGGTAGAGCTGCCAATGGTCTAAAAGTTTTAGAAATACAACTTAGCTACATGAATGAAAGGAGCAAGGAGGATCCATGGCTTCAGTTCACAAGAACACTGATCTGCATTTGGTTCTTATATATCTCCCACTTCATTGTGTCTAATTTAATCTCTCTCTCTCTCTCTCTCTCTCTCTCTCTCTCTCTCTCACACACACACACACACACACACACACACACACACACACACACACACACACACCTCTATTGTACATTATGTGTTTTACAGTCAATTATTCTCAGACCTAGATCTCTGTAATTGAAGGGTTAGCCCTCAGCACCCAGGCAGAAGCAAATTCTTCTCCCTCCCGCACAACACCAGAACCAGGGGACATGCACTAAAACTGAGTGGAGGGAGAGTTAGAACAGACAAAAGAAAATATTTCTTCACCCAGTGTATAATTCATCTGTGGAACTCCTTGCCACAGGATGTGGTGATGGCATCTGGCCTAGATGCCTTTAAAAGGGGTTTGGATAGATTCATGGAGGAAAAGACCATTCCAGGTTACAAGCCATAAGCAACCTCCTGGCTTTAGAAGTAGGTTTTCTCTGTGCCAGGTGCAAGGGAGTGACAACAGGAAACAGGTTATCTTGTTGGCTGTGTGCTCCCTGAGGCATCTGGTTGGGGCCACTGTGAGATACAGGAAGCTGGACTAGATGGGCCTTTGGCCTGATCCGGCAAGGCTCTTCTTATGTTCTTATATTCTTTAATCACCCGTCACTTTTGTCTGAAAATATAATCAACTCAAATCACTTCTAATAGTTAGGAAAATGTTCACACAAACTGTGTAGATTGACTGTTTCAGACTGCATAAGAAGGGCTTGTGGACAACACATTAATCTTTACCTATGATTATGGAGCACTGGCCTTTTACTAGCATTAGGCATGAAATTTAATTCCATTACACCCTGCCATAACCTAATCAGCAACAACCAAATTAATTCAATACAGTGATCCTCCAAAAAAAGCAATCACAAAAGAAGCCAGTGCATATGATTGTCTGCTCAGTGATTACAATTCCTACTTCTCTGGGGAAATCCAGGACACAAATACATTGCAGTTGCTTTAGCCCATGTGCTCTTTTATCCTTTAATGCATTCTGCTGGTCGAAGTTCAAGAAACAGAAAACACCATCAATGATTTGCATTCATCCAGCTTAAACGATCCCCAATGAGAAGAAGAAAATGAGAAAGAAACAACGGTATAGCTCTCCTTTCTTCTCTTTCTTTCTTTAATCTCTAAACTTCTTGAAGACCAATATTTGCTACCTCCACCTTTCAAACGGAGTCTGAAAGAAACTATGATATTAAGGGAGTTGTTCAGAATTTGATCAAGTTCTTTTTAATTTGGCCTCTCAGGGAAAGATATGGAGATACATCTAAAAAGAAATCTGCATGAACTGACATTGAAAGAAAGTCAAGTCATGATCGGGATGCTAAAATATTCTGGCTGCAAATCCAGAAATGTTTAAATCTTTTTTTAAAAAAATCAAACAAGTTTTGGTTCACTTTAAGCCAAAGTATGAATAGATGAAAGGAGTTTGTAGCATACGAACCCAGAAGAGCCGGTCAGCAGATGCAGGAGAGTGCACTCCTCTTTCCCGCCTCCCAGGCAGGGTCTGAATGTGGGGGGGCGGCTTTGTGCCCCGCGGAGGCGGCATGACTTGCCGCAGCATCAGCACCAGCAGCGGCCAGCAGCCCTCCCAGCTCGGAGGGAACCTTATGGAGGCTGGAAGAAAGCACCGCCTCCTCTGCCCTTTCCTGCCTTGGTCTGTCTGGACTGCAGAGCCGTATTGAGACCTGCCCACAGCAGCGGGAGCACCCACACACCACACCGGCAGAAAACATGATCTCCCTCGGGATTTAATCCCCCAGAGAGCAGAATAGAATAGAGCTCACCCGCCGGCTGTTCTGTGTCTTTCTATGAGTCTTCAATTGGAGCCCCCACCTCTTTAAAACCAGAATGCATGTGTGGCTGCATTGCGGCCACGTACATAGCACCACCTTCTGGCCCTGCCCCCCCCCACTTGCTACGCCACTGGTCCAAGGTGCAAGGTTAGTCACAGCATGGCATGGGCAAGACTGTGGCAAGAAACACTTTCAGTCTAATTAAAAACACAAAGGAATTAACAAGAACAATTAAAAAACCTGGGACAGCAAGGTATATACATCATTGTGTTAGGTTAAAACTGCTACAGTTCCCAATGTGAATATGACCCTTCCCCCATTCCTCTCAAACTAACACTGCACAGAGAACCAAATACTCATGGAGCCCAATCCTAGGTATGTCTACTTATAGTGTAGTGGTTTGGGAGTCGGACTTAGACCTGGAAGATCCAGGTTCAAATCCCCGCTCAGCCACGAAGCTTCCTGGGTGACCTTGGGCCAGTCACTATCTCTCAGCCCCACCTACCTCACAGGGTTGTTGTGAGGACAAAAAGGAGGGGAGGAAATATGTACACCACTCTGAGCTCCTTGGAGGAAGGGCGGTATAAAAATGTGAAAATAAATAAATAAAAAATAACTGTAGTCAATGGCGCTTACTCCCAGGTAAGCATGGATAGGACTGCAGCCTTGATGTCTTCTATCAGCATCTAATGCTTCTTACAGAGAAACTGTGCAGCCTAATAAGCATTCTGCTCCTGGCTGTAACAGTTTCTAGAAGCTGCATTCAAAATTCCCTAAGGTGAATTCGAAGTATTGAAAAAAATAAATCTCCACCATCTCACTCAAATCATTTGAATATACACAGCTATGTCTTCAAAATGTTGTGTTAATTAGAACAGTAAGTGCTGTGTATAGTGCAGTAGTTTTTAACTTTCTCCAACTAGGGTTCACCTTTAACTCCAACCTGCTACACGGGATCTGCTTTTCATTCTTTAGTAAAAATGCTGATCTTCCTGCTTCTTTCTCTATCTGCCTCCTATTTTTCCCTTCTCTGTCTCCATGCCCTCCAATCTTTCTGGTTATGGTCCCTTAGCCTTTGGGAAAAAAAAGATTTAGAAAGATGAAATAAAATTGACCTCTGATGCAACCCATCTTGGGTTGAGCCAGTTACAGTATTAGCTCTCAGCCTGACCTACTTCACGGGGTTGTTGTAAAAAGATGGGGAAAGGATATTAATAAATACATAAACACCTAACTGAGAGTATAATTCCCTAAAGTTTAAGACTATGAAAATTCAGTGGAATTCATTGATAAAACATGCATCAATGTAAGGTATAAATTATTTTAAATATGAGTACAGATATCTACTGATAGAGTCCACCCATCCATTCTTTTCTCTCTGTGTTAGTCCCAACAAGACTTGGGGCCCAATCCTATCCAACTTTTGAGTGCTGATGCAGCCATGCCAACGGGGCATGCGCTGCATCCTGCGGTATAGGGGCAGTCATGGAGGCCTCCTCAAGGTAAGAGAATGCCTCACGGCTGCATTGCGGCTGCATCTACCGTCCAATAACAGAAGGCTCTCTCTCGCTCTCTCTCGCTCTCGCTCTCTGGAAAGCAACAGAATATGCAACAGAATGGCCTGTACCACAACTGCAAACATCCTACAGTTCTCAATAACACGTAAATGAAAAATGGCAGGAGTGCATAGCTGGCTGAGAACCAATAATTCTTATAAAGCTTTTCTGCAGGAAGAGAGAAATGCCAGCAGGCATAGTTACATGCCTAGATGGGTATGCATCATTGTGCTTTCACTTAGGGAAATGCCAGGCTGTATTAAGATAATATGCCAACAGGCTTCAAAAATACTACTTTTTATTATTACCTCTTCTCTATTGACATTAGCCCCAACCTTGTTACAGTTCGCCATCATGGCTATATTCTCATTGAAAGCAAATTAAACTTGTGATTCATTACTTGAGTTCAATTACGGCTGAGGAGTGTGGGCTGTATCACTTCAGAATGGAAGCTGGGCCTGGCATGACTGAGTGCTTCCCAATGCAAAAACCAAAAATTCTCAACACTGAAACTAGCGTGTCAGAAAAAAAGAGTTCTAGTCTCGCTTTCCTCCTGAAATCTGTTCCCGTCGTCGCCTCTGTGCTAGCCTGTTTGCCTGCTGCAGGAGGTTCGCAGAGCAGGGGAACAGGCTAGCCCTTTCCTGGAGAACAAAATTCCCATTGTGTACACTGTATTTGTGTTTGCAGTCCCTCCCTTGCTTGTTCCTCCACTCCTCCTTCAGAGATCACATTTGACAAAAGTTTCTGTTTTGTTCTTGAGAACAACATTCCTGTAATCGGCTATGAATGTGCTTGTTGCTTGCTTGTTTGCCTGATTTTCCCCTTTATTCCTCTTTATTCCCCTTCTTCCAAGTCATGGCAGGGACCGGGATAAGGCCAAGGCCATCCCCCGCCCCCTCCTGGGCCGGCTAGGCCAACGGCCCCCCTCCCTCGCCCGGCGAACGGTCCCCGTGCCCGCCGGATCCCTGCTTACCTGGTCCGGTGGCCACAGGAGTGATCCGGCAATGGAGCAAGGGAGGCCGGTCTCTGCACCAGCCTTCCCTGCTCTCGAGTCATCGCGAACGTGCTTTATGGCACGTTCGCAACGTCTCCCGGCGACAGAACACTCCTTCCGTCGCCGGCACCCCCTGCAGGATTGCGCCGTTAGTCTTCTGAAAGAGAGGTGGAGCAATCCTTTGGTTACGAATTCTTGTGGGGGTTTTATTACAGTGCAATCGTATGCATGCCTACACAGAAATAAATCTCACTGCATTCAATGGGATTTACTCCCAGGTACATATGCTTAGGCTGGAGCCTGAATAACCAAAGATTTTGCTTTTTCTCCCAGTTCAGAAGCACACAGACACATTTCTCAAAAACTGCTGGCTATAAAAAGCACTAGTTAAGGACTGCACTAAAAGTTATTGTCAGAGCAAAACTGTATGACCCATGTGCAGTTGAAGGTGTGATTTTGGTGACAGGCATTTTCTTTTGAGAGGAGCTATTGCACAAGGAAAACACCATTCATTTCTTTTCCAAGCTCTTTTTATGTCCTTCACCCATAATCAACAGGTTTTTAAAAAAAACAAACATCCACTATAATCCAGTTAATTTTTTTTCTTGCACCGTGTATGGATATTTTCATTTTTATTTCAGCACATACAGGTTTATATGACAATTATGAATCCTGAAGCAAAATGGCTAAAGAGTAAAGGAGCAACCAAGAAAATTGTCAGATTGTTTTCTTTTGTTGAAAGATAAAGATAGGTATTTCCAAATGTAGGAAACAAATATTTCCTTCAAGGTTATCAGGCAACAAAATAAAAGGTCAGACAGTTGTCTCTGCTATATAATGTGTCTATCCTGGCAAAATGTCTTATGTTAAACATCTTGCTTTTTAAATCTCTGCATATCAGAAACAAGGCTAGGGGTGTACCACTTCCATGTAATTTGCATGAGAAGCTTTGCAAAATGTTTGGCACAGTATTTCTCAAACTGTGGGTCTCGGACATGACTCAGACAGCACAATCTTACGCATATCTACTCAGAAGTAAGTCCCATCGTGTAGAATGGGGCTTACTCCCAGGAAAGTGTGTAGAGGGTAGCAGCCTGAAACTTGCAAAATACCAATACTCCCATAAATAGTCAGCTTTCAAGACAAAATCAATGCCTATGGATTAGGAAGAGGCTCCTAAGAATATCCAGAGTCTAAATTACAACTAACAATATTGTTCCTGATTTTTTATCTATTTCAGCCCAATCCTAACTTTTTTTAAAAAAACCTCGCCAATGCAGCCATGACAACAGAGCGCACGCTGCATCCTGTGAGGGGGCAGTCCCAGAGGCCTCCTCGAGGTAAGGAACCTTTCATTCTCTTAGCTTGGGCTAAGCCTCCACTGTCCCAATAGGTCTCCTCAGATCTGCGCCTGCCAATTTGCTGGCATAGAACTGAGGAGGGTAAGGGCCTTCATTCCTGTCCTCCGTTTAAGCATCTTCCCCTTCCCCTTGACCAGTACCCAAAAGAAACTTGACCTGGAGCTAGCGTATTGGACCCTGAAGCCCACTTGGGTGTCCAGGAGCGAGAAATTAAAGACCCCTAAGTGAACAATCCCTCGGGTAATGCAAGGATTTCATCTACTGGTTAAAAAACCCAGGAGCAAAACCCCCTGTGTGAAGTTGTTCCAGTGCAGCACTGGTGCATCAGATGTTCAGAGTGGACTGTGCCCATCCCCCTGGCAACCTTGGTGATAAGAGACCTGGAACTAATTTAGCTGCACCGGGATTTGTTTATTTTCAGCTTGCTTTGCAATCTTCTTACCAATTTTGCATCCCCCTGCAACTTTTTTTTTCATTTTCCCAAAATATTTGTACCTGAAATTGCCTCCCCTGTGGTTCCAAAGCCTTGTAATCCCCTTTAATACATTCCTTTTATTTTTACAGATTTTCCTTCCTGGTCCAAGTTGACTCAGGAGAGCACAGCATTGTCATTACCCCTTTGACTGTCACATCCCGCTACTGTTTACTGTTGGGACTTTAAAGGAAATCCCCAGGATTTAGGAGCTCATTGATCACCTGGGAGAAGAGCTTTTCCAAGGTGACGTCTTTCTGTTTGGGCTCCCTAGCTTTGGATGGTGGCAGGAATTCAACCAGTAGTTTCCCCCCAGTTTTCCCAGTAAAAGGAAGGAAATGGACAGCAGGGAGCTGCATGCTCAATTCAAGATGCAGGTTATCTTAATTTCGGGCTTTAAAGGTTCAGGATGTGTAAATTATGCTTTCTCCCATATAAGTCCCCTTATACTCTCAGGTCCTCAACAGAGACCTTACCCCAGGTGCCAGAGGAATGTAGTGCATCCACTTGGGGCAGATCCTCTTCAGTGGTGGTGTCATCCCTATAGAACGTCCTCTTGGCAGAAGCCATAAAACCATTTTCAGCACACTATAAACATTTGGTTGTTTGGTTCAATTTTTTTGTGGATGATTATTGTTGGCTGCTGGACCAGTACTTTTTGAGTTGAGTTTATTTTCGGATGTGTTATTTGGTTGGTGCAATTTGCTTTTGTCTTTACTGACCGTTTTTTAATGTTTTTGTATACCACCTTGGGCTGCCCTTTGGAAAGACAGGATATGTTTTAAAATAAACAAATAAACTAAAAGCTTTCTATACTCCCTTTTCTGCTTTTTAAAAGGCATTCAAGGTGGTGCACAAGATAAAATCAGAACATAAACAAAAAAACAAACAGCATGCTAAAACAAAACCATCCAAAATTTAACACACACACACACACACACACACACACACACACACACACACACACACAAAGCAGCAGCTACAAAGCATAGAAATGTATGTGTGTACTTTGGACCTCCGTTGGATCAATCAGCACAGCCAATGTCCTTTAGGGTGGAAAGTAGGCTTGTCCAGAATAGATGAAACAAATACTGTACTGAACTGGGAGAAAAAGGCAGGTTATTGGAAGACTGTGAAGTAGGCTGTTGCTCCTCATGTGCAGCAACCTTCTGAGCCCCAGGAAGAGCGGTTCTGTTCAGGAAAACGTATTACCACCACATGCTGATCACTCTCGCTAGCTGAGGGCGACTGTAGTACAACAAATGCAAAACTGCAGGATCTGCTACAAAGAAGTGCTCCACGTTTGCATTTATCTTACTCTTTCTGCAGTGAGCCAATGCACTTCCAGACTTCAATAACAGGCTCATAAAAAGTGCCTGATGGACTGCAGAAGGTATTGCCATTGCCTTGAAAAATTACATAAATCAAATACTGAGCGACTGCCACTTTCCGGCTAAATGCTATTATAAATAACTGTTTGTATGGTCTTATCGGGTTTTTTTCTGCCTGTCAACCACTGATAAAGATTCACTCTGTAAATCACTGTAATTTCCTCTTAGCTGTCAGGAGAGAGATTTAATATGGCGATAAAGGAAATTGATGGGGGAAAAAGTATGTTTTGCTTTTTAAAAGACTTGTATAATTTTATGTACTTATTCTAGAGTGGCATTTTTAAAAAGTTTATGTACACACACTGCCATTAATTTGGTCAAACAGATGATATTCACTTGTGACATTTTGATAGGAAACTTTGTTCTTGAATCTAGACAGAAAAATTTAACACGGTACAATAAACTACTAACATGTTTTCTTGTGTCTGAAACCATATCTTGGCACGGAGAATTTGTTGTTAAGAGTTGCATTTCTAGTAAGTTATCATTCATAGCTTTTTGCTAACAACAACATTCACGTAGCCCTCATGTCGTCAATATATTCTACTTGTGAGCATATTGTGACAGTTACACTGTTGTGTTGAGCAAGTGAAGAGTGTTTGAAGAATATTTGGAGAACGACCTAACATTTGGAAAGCAACATGCTTGGACATTCAGAGAACCAATGTGGTGTATCTCTCTGCATTGCCTCTGTACTCACTTATGTGCTGGTGGGACCCATTCAGGCTGGACATTTGTAACAGCCCAGTCCTATTGGGCCTTACCACAGCCGGAACTAGCAGCATTCCGGAAGCAGTAGATGCTTTATGGCCATCGTAAACAGCACTCCAAAAGTGTGTGGACCTGTGCGCTCCCGGACTGCCATCAGAGAGGCCCCGCGCACAACGGTGGTTAAAGGAGTACCTGCTGATGAAGGTGAGTCAGAACGGAGGAGGGTGGGAAATAACCTTTAAAGCCCCAAACAGCTTGAGACCTGGGTACCTGAAGAACCACCTTCTCCCATATAAGCCTTTTTCAAATCAAAGTTCTGTTTTAAATAAAGAGGAGTGAGCTGGCTGAGGAACTCCAGAGAGAAACTCTCTCTCTGGACTCAATTTTTAATTATTCAAAAATTATCCAACCATTTCTCTTAAAAAATTGGGGATTTTCAAGGCTTAGTAAATGCCTTTTGTCAGCTCCCCCTCCCTTTCCCCACAAGCCTTCCACCTTCCCAATACACCTTTGCCTTACCGCAACAATGGAGGGGAGGTCCTTTCTATCCCCTCCCTGGCAGAGGTAGCACTGAATTTAAACTGTAACCCTGGACTTTTTCTTATCTTGTCTTTTTTCCAAACAAGAAGGAAAAGCAAAGGGACTCAAGGGATTATCATCTCTGTAAGGGTTACTGCAAGGAAATAGCCCTCAGAAAGACAGCAACACCCATGAGACCATTCACTGTTCTTTCTTCTTGTCCAGAGGGGAAAAAAAGAAAAAGCCTTGTACTGTTAAACTTGTAGCTGTCTCTGCCAAAGACAGGCAAAGAAAGAAGCTCCTCACTCTTACTGGGGTCAGTAAAAAGTATATTGGGAGACTGAAGGCTGTTGGCAAGGGCTGGTGAGATTAGACCAGTGTTTCCCAAATGTTTTCGACCTGCGGCTCCCTTGACCATTGGATTTCATTGGCCACGACTCCCCATTACATTATATTGATGCCTGCCAATTGGCATTGCATTGTTTTCCACGAGGATTCCGTGGCACTCCACGGGTCCCCTGGCTGGTTTCCACGGGTCCCCTGGCAGCCGCCCCTCCCAGTTTGGGAACCAGTGGATTAGACTGAAATTCTTCAAACTCTGCCTCTCCTTTGTGATGTGGAAATTAAACTCCAAAAATTAATTTTTAAACCTGGCCCAGAGAACTTTAGCGACACTTCTAGCTTTGAACTTTAGCGACACTTCTAGTTCTCTACTGGGTGCCCCCTCCTTCAAAGATGGCAGTGATGGAGAGGGCCATTTTAACAGTGGGGAATATTCTCCCCAAACAGGTGGAAAATACAACAAAACTATCCCCATTTAGATGATATTAAGACCTTTTTTTATTCTCCAAGATATTTTAAGGGCTGTTCAGTGCCTGTGTTTATTGGTGCTGGGGTGGTTTATCATCATCATCATCATCATCATCATTATTATATTTTAGACTACTTTATTGGTGCTGCTATTTAAATGGTTTTTATTGCTTTTTTTACAATTTTAGATTGTAAACCATTTTGGACATTTCTAATAATGTTATATTGTATGTCTTCAAATAGACATACAGTATTTGAAGAAAATAAAAATAAATACTGTATTGCCCGAGTATAGGACGCTCCTGATTATAAGCCGCACCCTTAAAGTTTGGCGCTATTTAAAAAAAAACATTTTTAACTTTTTTAACTTAAAGAAAATATACACATTAGTAGAACAGTAAAACAGTACAGCTTTAGTACAGTTAAAGGCATAGGCACCCTGTCCCTTATTGAATCTGGGCACCCTAGTATAAGTAGCCTTCCCAGATCCAAAGAGGGACAAAGTGCCTACCTTTAACCTTTGGAATTTGGGCAGGTGCAGCTTGTTGCACCCTTCCATGATGATGAGCTGCACCTGCCCAAATTTCAGTGGTTAACAGCACAATCCTATGCATGTCTACTCAGAAGTAAGTCTATTGCATTCAATGGGGCTTAATCCCAGGAAGGTGTGCATAGGATTGCAGCCTAAAGGTTGGCACTCTGCCCCCCTTTGGATATGGTAAGCCTATGCAGGAGCTCTTGCTCTCAACTTTCAAACTGCAGGATCAATAAATATCTTAGTTTCCATAGAGTCCTGGGGCTGGAACTTAAGGGTTAGTTTTTTCAAATGCTTCTGAGGCTAGAGGCTGCTAGAGAGATAGTGGCCATTTAGCAAGTGATTAAGAGCTGAAAACACAGCACTTTGCAGTTTTTTAAAAAAGAAAAAGCGTTTTACTTTTGAAAGAGACTTGGAGAGGCTTGAAAAAGGGACGCTTTGCAGAAAACTCTAGGCAGAAAAAGCTAGACATTGATTGTAGGCCGCACCCCTACTTTAAAGACTTGCCTTAGGGGGAAAAACGTGAGTCTTATACTCAGGTCAATACGGTAAATTTTAATATTCATAACAGGTCTACACAACAAAAGCACACTACCATATGTGCTGCCAGCTAGAATCTTGAGAGCTCCTGATTTTGTCATGAGACCAGGGACAGACATGCTTCCAGGTGTCCTCAATTACCCCAATCTCTATTGCAAAATAATAAAATGTTTGCTAGGCCTGAGCTCCAAGCTGAGAACTTTCATGTAAATTTGGAGAGGTTCACATGTTCATGAGGACCACACTCAGTAGTAATCCTCCCCTACTGGATGAATGACTGCCATTTTGTTTTTCCCCAGAATGCCTCACAATGGCGCTTACATCATGACACTACCTTTGTTTCCAGAACTCCTGTTTGTTACCCATTTGTTTCCACATTGAAAGAATGATAGAAGCAGCAACTAAAACCAAGTGAAAGTGCATGAACTTCTCAAAACAGAGGGTTACTTTTATCCCGTAAAGTTGGGAACAACCCTTCTAAGAGACGAAGAGGCTTTCCCTGGCAGATGGACACATCTATATCCAATGCAATATTTTAGTAAGGTACTACAACATTTATAATGAGTCTTGAATTAAATGGTATAATCCTATTTTGCCTGTGTGCCAGCAGAGCATGTGCTCTGCTGGCACAGGCTGTCACCGAACTACCGGAAAGAAGTTTGCAACAGCGTACCTAACAGCTGTGCCAGTGGGAAGGCCTGTGCCATCCCGCCAGCACCAGTGTAGGCCAGAACAAGCACCAGAGAAGGTAAGACCTGTGCTGAGCAACGGAGAGGCAGGAAGAGGGCGAGAAGGGGCGGAACAGGATGGGAGTGGCAACAGGGGTGGGGGTGGATCCGGCCTGGGAGGGGGAAGGATCGGCGGCACTGGCACACGCCGTATCCTAACCATCTTTTTGGGCCCAATTCACCAACATGGGTGCACGCAGACTTGCGACAGTCATATGGCTCATGCAGGTCCGAGTAGACCTGTTGCGCAGGCTGGGACTTTTCCCGGGGCAAGGGGACAAATTTCCCCTTACCTCAAGGAGCCCTCCCACCTCCTGCTTTTCCCTGCAGGATGTAGCGTGGCCTGCACTGGCGCTGCTGCATCAGTGCAGGGAACATTAGGTAGGATGGAGCTGAAAATCAGTTTGAGTAGTCATAAGTCAAACTTAGACAGCAAACTTAGACAGCATAATAAAAAGCAGAGATATCACCATGCCAACAAAAGTTCGTATAGTCAGGGCGATGGTGTTCCCAGTAGCAATGTATGGTTGCGAGAGTTGGACCATAAGGAAGGCTGAGCGCCGAAGAATAGATGCTTTTGAACTGTGGTGCTGGAGAAGACTCCTGAGAGTCCCTTGGACTGCTAGGAGATCAAATCAGTCAATTCTAAATGAAATCAACCCTGACTGTTCCCTGGAAGGACAGGTACTAAGGCTGAAACTCAAATATTTTGGCCACCTAATGCGAAGAGAGGACTCTCTGGAGAAGACTCTGATGCTGGGAAAAACTGAAGGCAAAAGGAGAAGGGGAAGGCCAAGGATGAGATGGTTAGACAGCATCACCGATGCAACAAACATGAAAATGAGCGAACTCAGGAAGATAGTGGAAGACAGGAAGGCCTGGCGGGATATGGTTCATGGGATCACGAAGGGTCGGACACGACTTAACGACTGAACAATAACAACAGTCATAAGTCAAAAAATAGGGCAATATGTAATATTGCCTTATGGCAGATACTGCCTTATGGCAGTTGTAAAAACCACTCATGTAATGCACAAAGTTACACACTGCTGGAACACCAGCAGGGAGGCTGGAGCAGCCCCGCACAAGGCGATGAAATGGGAAAGGTCCGCCTACCCCGGTGGGCTGGAAGGAGGGCGGGTCAGGTCCAGGAAGGGGACGGGTTCAACAACAGTGGCGTCCACTGAATCTAAACTCTCTCTCTGGACTCAATCCCCTGACCTGGGTGCAAACGGACTTGCGCCAGTGATTTTGCTGGTGCAGGTCCAAGTAGACTGGACCTAACCCTAACCCTTCAAAGCTAAACCCCAGTTAAAACAAATGTTCTCTTACCCAGAGAAGACCTCCAGGACTCCCCCTAAGCACGATGCAGCGTGCAGCTCCTGTGGAGTGGCTGCATCGGCTGGGGGGGGGGGGAGGAAGGGAAGGGATATGATTGCTCCGTTATTGTGTGAAAATTCAGGTAAATTCAATATTCAAGCAATACATGTGTAATCATGTAACGTATCCCTTGAACCATTTTGGATCTAATCTAGAGAGCGAAAGGAATACTAGATGCTGACAAACAAGGACACTTGATGTACAGCATTGTATATAATTACCACTCGTTTATCACTGTCAGTTTTTAATATAGGAGGAAGGGGGAAACAACTTCCTTTGAGAGTGAAATACACTACAAAATGTTTAAGCAAACAGGTATGAATCTCTTTTTAAATTATTTTTTAATATGTATATAAATTCTGTATTCTCACATTTTCTGCCCTTTGTATGGGATTTATGAGTATCATCAGGAAGAAAGGGTGATTTATTCCCTGGCCCACAGACCTATAACAAACGCTTTTAGTTTACAAATCAACTTGTCAAATAAATACTTTGGCAATGCCAAAGATGAGAACATTAAAAAAAAATCCGCTACTACTCTAAAGAGAAAGTAAAAAGTAAAGAGTTGTGTTTTATTTAAGGATCTTTGAAAGAGAAACCATACATTACATATTATAGATTAGCTTTGAGGATCTTTGAAAGAGAAACCATACATTACATATTAGCTTTGAATCATGAGCATCCTTTTGGCAGTACTAAAATGGCACATGTCATTGCTGGCGTCAACAGATTTTTCTCCAAGAGCTTTGCTGCTGCTGTTTACTATCCAATTTTACAGAGATTAATTTCAGAAAAATAGAGAATTCTTATGTGCAAAATATGCCCCAGGGGATACAGCTATGAGTTGTCATAATAATATTCTCAATAATAGAAGAATCTCTTTAGACAGATTCTAGTAATGGAGGAGAGAGAGAGAAATAATCTGGAAAGGTAAAATAATATAAAAGGATAACGTTTTGGTTGGCGTATTGTTATTCTATTTTCCCATATATTATGGAAATGACAGCAATTTTTGGGTACTCACATTCTCCTGTGGAGAAATTTCAGCTATTTCTGTGTCTTTCATCATGGAAGCAATTCCACCATCACCATGCAATATGAGTACATTACGTTTTCACATTTTTTCCCTGCTTGCAATAAGATCTAGGATTTTCTCTTCCTCTCTCTTTTTTGTTTTAGTAATACACCTAAACAGTTGATGGTATATTATGATCCTGTGATATTTTATATATGATGACTATGTACGTGCAACATCAACTTTGTTTTGTTTTTAACATATGTAGCTGCCTAATACTAACAGCCCAATCCTGCCTAAGATGCGGTGGCTAGTCAAAATGGCAAGCCACTGCATCCTAGGCAGGATGCGGCCAGCACCGATACAACCGGGGCTCAACTCAGGGGTAGGAGGCGTTTGTCCCCTTCCCTGGTGTAAGTGCCGGAAGCCCCAATGGGCCTCCTCAGATGCGCACCAACTCTTTAGCAGGCGCGTGTCCAGGGAGGCTGTGTAAGGCCAGCCTGGCCCGGGAAGGGGCTCAGGATATCGGCACAACCCAGCGCCAATGTTCCAGTGCTCCCGCCCCACATCCTCCCGCCAACCGGTGCAGGCGTTACCAGGGTCGGCCGGCGCAGGAAGAGGAGGGCAGTGGAGTGAGTGGCACTCCTGATGCCGCAAAAGTGCCTTATGACACTTTTGCAACACCTTTGGCCAGTGGAGCACTCGCTCCACCGGCCTAATTCTGCGCAGGATTGCACAGTAAGTCAGGCCCTTGGTCCATCTTGCTCAGTGTCTGGGGTCTCCCGTACTTAAACTTGTGGAGATGTGGGATCCGGCCCAAGCCAGCCCCTCGATTCCACGAGTACCCGAGTGGCAGCAGTGTGTGCTCGTAAACGCCAACCCTGCACCCGAAGGGGGAGTGCCAACACTGCGCCAACCGGATAGCCCTCTCTCTCCCATGGAGGGGAACAGGCTACCTCCTGGCAACTGGGGTACCCCGGCAGTTGTCTCCTGTGGCACACCAACTGGTGGACGGGGCCCAGGAAGCCATGGAGGACCCTCTCCCCCAGGGGCGAGAGAGGGGAGGGAGCAGAAGGCGAGGGAAGTACAGAAAGCCGGTAAGGATGGGGATAAGGTGGTGCTGGAACGGGCTCACGGGGACGACATGGGAGTAAGTAATGATAGTGATAAGGTGGTGCAGGATCAGGTTCACAGAAACAACACTGGGGAAACCCTGGGTGACAGACAGGCTAATGAGAGGCGGGTCTCTCAAGGGGCTGGGCCAAGAGCATGTCTGGCTGTTTATAAACTCTTTCAGTTGGCCAATGAGGAGGCTGGCAGCAGGATAGGCCTAGGCTCTCGGAGCATGGCTAGTTACCCTGGAAGCCAGGCTGGGGAGAAGGGTTGAGGGTGAAGACACCCCCCTTTCCCCAGCAGCATCTGAGGTCCTTATAGAGGGATAACGAATGCCAGTGCGGCTAAGGCCAGACTTCGCTCAAGGCCTGGAGCTTGAGAGCCCCAACCTCGTCTACCACAATCTCGGGATCGCCCTGGTCACTCCCCTGCCAGGGTCCCCCATATGGACACTCAGTATTGTTGATGCTAGCTGGTAGTGGCTCTCTAGGGTTTCATACAAGAGTATTTCTCTGCCCTACTTGGAACTTGAACCTGGGACCTTCTGCATGCAAGTCGTGTGATCTGCCACTAAGCTATGGACCATCCCACCAGCTGGTGCAACAGTTATATGCAATGGTTTGTGTGCATTTTCTTATCAGGAAACTGACCAGCAGACAAGAGATCATCAACAGAAGACTTCAAAGCTGGCAGCAGCTGAGTTAGGTTGATGAACTTATCCGGTGAAGGAAAGAGGCACATCTGACTTGCTATCAGTCACTGGCAGAATATCTGGCATTTAAACTGATATGTTTAGGGAGATGCCATAGCTCAGGGTGGAGCACGTGCTTTGCAAGTAAAAGGTCCCAGTTTTGATCCCCGATAACTCAAAGTAGGACTGGGGAAGACCCCACGTGAGACCTTGAAAGACACTGCCAGCCAGTAGTGTTGCTAGGCCAGTGCGGGGGGGGGGGGCACACACACACACCCTGCAGCAGGGTGGGCGGAGTGCTTGTCGCTCCGAGTAAGAGTGGTGAGTAGAGCACTGAAGGGCCCTCCCGTCAGCCGTCACCTGGACACCTAGGTGCCCCACACAGGGTGTCCGCCAGCCCAGTGACGCCTCTGCTGCCAGCCAGTATAGATGCTACCAACCTAGATAATCTAATGGTCTAGCTCAGGGGTGGCCAACCTTCCACCATTAGGGCTACTGTGTTCTTAAGAGTTGTACAGAAGACAGAATCTTGGCAGCTGCAAGTGCTGATGGTGCTGCTAAAGCAGCTGCACCTGCTGAAAGGCCCTCACCTATGCAACCATTTAAAGGGCCAGCATTCATGTTGAAAGGTTGGCCACCACTGGTCTAGCTCAATATAAGGCAGCTTTATATCTTCAAAAATAATCTGTATATTGCTTCCAGTCAATCAGAATCTTACTGATCCCTGAAAGAAGAGGGCAATGTGAAAAAAAATCTATCAGTTTCCATTCCTCCTGTGCTAAGGAAATGCTACAGCCACTAGACTCAGGCTCCAGTTATTATTATTATTGATATATTATTTATTATGTTATTATTAATATACCATTACAGAGTCTTGTACCTAACAGGAATCCTATATAAAAGCAGCATGTATCATACAACTGGAATTAAGTCTAAAATTCACCCAACCTGTTTGTATTCACAAGGTGGCATTCAAAAGTCTCCAGTCTACAGACAAAACTAATAGGGTTTACTAAGCAGCCCAGTTTAAGGCTCTCTAGACCCATGAAGACATCAAGCAGCTAAGTCAACAGCAGCCTAAAGGGACGTCTCTCTGTCTGCTCAACCTCATTGTATTGTCAGAATTCAACTTGTTGCCAGATAACATGCATACAAGAAAGAGGTGTACTGGACGCAAGAAGAAGAACAGAGATGGGCAACCCCCACCAATCTGCTGCCCAAGGGGACTGCTTCAGTTGACCTCATGGATGGGCCAGCCCTAAACACATACATTAATTTTCAACAACAACAGTGGCTTGTGCAACGGTTCACTAATCAACTACCAACACCCACCACTGAATGTAAAAGGGGGGCTCAGGACCTTTCCCAGAGGTGTCATAAGGTGGCACAGACACCAGAACTGCGCCAGGATCCTATTCCCATTCCTGTCCCCTTCCCTCTCCCTTACTCTCCTTGGCTGGCACAGATCCAAGTAGATCCATTGGGGCAGCAGAGGTTTGCCCCAAGGTAAGAGAACAAATGTTCCCTTACCTCAAAGACAACTCTGGGACTCCCCCCCCCCCAGATGCAATGCACACTCCGCTGGCACAGCTGCATCGGCAGGGGGGATTTAGTCAGAACTGGGTTGTCAGTGAGTGAATTATCATAATCATATAAGTGACCAATACCATTACAGTCCCCACATTGAGAGTTGAAAGTTAAAATACCTTGCATTTTTGTAAGTATCAACACTCTCACACACAACCTGCCCAGCATCTGTAACATGCAGGTAAGGAGCAGACATGTTCATCATCATCATCCCATTTCTGACTTTGAGTGCTATAAAGATGTGCTACTTCTTAGCAAAAGCTCGTCTGTCCATTAGTCCATTAAATAAAGGTATAAAATAGCTTCATGCCAAATTATTATTTGGGGGCAAGATTCAGGAGAACAGTTTGTAAATAGTAAATTAAAAAACCCAACAACAGGAAGATGGCCATTATGTTCTCCTTCTCCATCTGTCACTGGTAAGACATAGGTGCTGTGGGCTAATTAAATGTTAATGAAATCTAAATAATCTGCTGGTCCCGAAGCATTAGCCAAGCAGGAGTAACTGCCGAACAGCTGCTGCGGCTTGACAAAACCACGTCCGTCAGCACCTTCAGCGACATCTCAAAATCCATTTTTGGCAGAGCTCAATGAAATAATGATTTTTATGCATAACTGATTTCAGAGGACCCGTAATTATTTTTGCACAAGTCACAGGTTAAAGGTCAAAGTCACAGTAGAAAAGGAAGAGTTTTGAGAAAAGCAGCATGCTGGATGCATGACAGACTTTGAATGCCCTTTTAAAAACAAAACAAGCCAACAAAAATGGTCCCCTGCAGTTTTTTTAAAAAACAACCAACCAAGAGAAGCCATTTGTATATGTAGGGCGATTCAGACAGGGGCCACTTCGTTACTGAACAGTATCCCCCCCCCCATGAGGCACACACAGTTTCGAGGGAGTTTTACTGAGAAAGTGCCATGGTGAGAAGAGTCTTCTCTCCTTCCCTTGAACAGCACGATTCCTACTCTAATCACTTCCACCTTCACTTTGAAATGTCCGAGCTAGCAGATCCAATAAACAGATCTCCCACTATCCTGTCTAGTTTAGCCTTGAAAATCTACTTACACATTACATTTTTTCACATGTATACCTGATGCATGATATTTGTGGTAAAGACATGTTAACGTACAGGTACAGTTGTGAGACACCTAACATTGTCTGTGCCTCCCTACCAAGTGTGCACCTAGTGGCTAAGTGTTTTTTGCTGTGAAATGTGCAATGCTGCACAATGTTTTTGTAATGCTGTGTAATGTGTTTTGCGGTGTTCTGTTTTCACAGATTTTATGTCAGTAAAAAACAGGGAGTAAAGTACCAAGGCTGTTTATACCATTAATGGCCCAATCCTATGGGCTACATGTGCCGGTGCTGTGCAAACGTGCTGTAAGGCACGTTTTGACACTCGGAGAGGAGGTGGTGCTGGCAGGAAGTCCTGTGCTGTCCTGCCAGTACTGTATCCAGGCCCCCCGCACACCGGAGCAGGTAAGGAGTGGCATACAGTCTGGGGGAGGAGCATAACAGGGTGGGGGAGGGCAGATCGGGCCTGGGAGGGGGTGGGACCGGCATCCGTGGCCACATCCCCCCTCCCAGGCTTCCAGCCCTACGCCAGCTAAAGAGCTAGAACCGAGTAGCTCCATTGCATAGGCTGGGGGTTCACCCAGGTAAGCGGGCACTGCTTACCCTAAGTAGACCTCCAGCCATGGCCTTCCCCAGATATGATTCAGCATGGGCAACATGATCCACGCTGAAGAGCCTACACAGCGGGAGAATAGGATTGGACTGGGTTAGGTTAATTTTTAACCTACTGTCACACTATTTACACACACTGTAAATTTCACATAGTGTGCAATTTTTAGCATGCTTACTTGTAAGTAAAATTTCTAGAAAATAATTGGGACTGCTATTGATCTCTGTCAGGCTATAATATTTTAAACATGGGCCAGCATCAGATATTATTTTTCAAGACACTCCCTGCTGTGTAAATATCATTTGAAGCTAAAGGCATCATTGTCTTAAAAAACATATAAAACAATTTATTGTCCTACTGTCCAATTTTCAGTCTATGGAAAAATATTTGCCAAGGCAATAAAGGATATAATAATCAATATGCCAGCCACATCCATGCATTTCAAATTTACACAGACAGAAATTAAAAACGGTACAATGTTACAAGGAGACGGTGTCAAAACCAATTATAAACTTCAGTTTCTTTGGTGTTCCACCGTCATGGGAGTTGTTGCTTCCAATGGAAATCATGGCAAATGGAAGCAACAGCTTTCATTTATTGTACATGAATAAAAAGTACAATAAATGCAGCAGTTCATTATGTGTAAAATCACATTCCGCCAAGTGGGAATTTTACAAGTGCTTAGTTTTGTGCATTTGATAAATCTACTCTTATATATTCAGAATCGTTCTAAGTGCTTGTACTTTTGAATGTTCAATTAATTACTGTATGAAAGTACTTTATTATATGGAAACTATAAAACGTGTGACCATTTACCAACCTATTTACAGGATGCACGGTTGGGGGAAGAGCATTTCAGCAACTTCCAAAGTGACATTCCAAAGTGTCTGTTCCAAAGACAGGCACTCCCAGGTGCTGGTGGGAATCATTTCTTTGCCACAAGGCTCTAGGTAGGATGAGGGCAGGAAGCACTGCCCTCACTATCTATTTCCTGCTGACACAACATGATAATGCATCATCATCATCATCATGAAGCCAACGCAGAGTAAGGATAATGCTTCCTGCACTTATTCTGAAGACTCGTGGGAGAGAAATGGCACCGGCCACCAACCAACCTGATCCAGACTGCAAAAGGTTGGCAGCAATGATGAAAAAGCTGAGTGGGGATGATTTCATGAAGCCTCCTCCTCCATGCCTGAAGTCCCCACTTTTCAGTGCTGAAGTTCTGTGAAGAACATTTGGTCCGGCTCCAGTTAGTACAGTCGCCCCTTCTCAAATCTCAAGTGAGAGGTGCAACTTGACATTTGTTTAGGCAAATTAAGAATAGAAAATGTCAAAATCAACACTTTGAATTGCACCTGGAAAGAAACTGGAAATCCCTCTCTCTCTCCGTGTGTGTGTGTGTGTGTGTGTGTGTGTGTGTGTGTGTGTGTGTGTGTGTGTGTAGTTTAGCCTTGAAAAAGCTATATATATTCTCCAAATTTTATGAAAAATTCAATATTTTAAATTGATGGGCAGGTATTCTAATTAATACATTTTCTACTTTCTCAGAGAACAAAGCAACTACTTTGACAGCGCAATCCTGACTAAGGATCCAGCCGGCGGCCCAGGGATGCCCGCTGGATACTGCGCCTGGGCTGCCCGTCCGATGGCGGGCCGGAGGTCTACTAAGGGAAGGGGACGCTCGTCCCCTTCCCCAGGTGTAAACCGGGGCCAGCCCGATGGGCCTGTTCGGATTTCTGCCAGCTAAATAGGTGGCAGAAGTAGAGGAGGCCATGTAACGGCCTGGCAGGGACGGGGATATAAGGCGGGAGCCATCCCCTGCCCCCTCCTGGGCCGGCTAGGCCAATGGTCCCCTCCCTTGCCCGCTGAACTGCCCCCGTGCCCACCGGATCCGGACTCACCTCCTCTGGTGGCTGCCTGGGCGTTCCGGCGATGGAGCGAGGGAGGCCGGCCTCTGCGCCGGCCTCCCTTGCTCCCGAGTAGTTGCAAACGTGCTTTCCGGCACGTTTGCGACTGCTTCCGGCGCCGGAGCACTCGCTCCAGCGCCAGCAGCTTGTCTGGATTGCGCCCTGAGTCATCAAGACTGAGTATACAAATAGCCTTATACAAATAGCCTGGAGGTAATTTTATACAATATTTTTATTAATTTTGTGCCCCAGCATGCGTTGCGCTATGCTAGTGAGGTGCTGAAAAAATTTTTTAAGCCATAGCCCCCCAAATGTCTGGATCTCAGATGTCCGGCTAAGGGGTAATCAACCTGTATCGTCTTTTCTTCACATGCAGAACTCCATATATCCTGCAAAACAAATCTCACATACACATTGAACTCGTGCAGAATCACAGCCCCTGACAGTTCTGCTATGCTCTCCTTTTTCCTCTGAAACACCAGAATCAAACCAATACAAAACAGCTACAGGGGAAGATATTAAAGTGTATAAAGAAAATTCCATTCACAGTTCTAAAGGAGCATCACACAACTCTGTAAAATCTAAGATTCTATTAAAAATATGAATCAAATGCTTTTCTGACTGCTGGGTATAAGACTCTCAATTCAAACATTACCATGACCACAATATTAAAAAGCTCAGCCCAAAAATATTAAAAAGCTTATTGCTAGTATATTATTGTTAATCTAGAATGCTTTGAGCGTATCCTAACCCACTCATCACTACACCCCATGAAAACTCAGACATGTACAGAAACGGCTGATAGCTTATGTCTTTCAGTCAGCATCACGTTCTTTTGGAATATGTTTTTCCTACTTATTCTTGTAGATCTTCAGTTCTGTAGTTATAGTCTAACAAGGGTAAGAAAGGTAAGGTGCCTTTATCTTCCTTGAAATGACACCACCACTGGTTGATTTATGCAGAATGAAAGATATCAAGTTTTACCGTACGAACGTTCTGCAAGTATAATAAGATTTTGCAGCTTCTTTAATAAATTTGCTGTAATTACAGCAATCTGTAACTCATCACTGCAAATACATTCTAGAACATAGCTGCAGATTTCTCCGGTGCTTTTACCATGAGATACATTGTGGAATGAGTAATTGGAAAAAACAAACAACCAGCTAGCATTTCTTCAGCAATACACATTATAGCAAGTGGTAGGGGAATTCATGGTAATTATAAGCAGAAGTGTAGATGCTGCAAGATCTTATTGTAGATGTTACAGTGAGAATTAAAACCTCTTTTCAAGGAAGAGAGGGCATTGCACATTCAATCAACACTGCATATGGTTGGAGGGCACTGAGATCCAACATAATGATCCAGGAGGTGCTGGTTCCCAGTCCAACACACAAAAGAAAATGACAAGGGGTTAGCTCGTGCCACTCTATAAAAAATATCAAGGAAAACATGGAAGATGAAATGATTTGCAAATGCAAGCAACTCCAGGTTAATGATGACGCTGTATGCCAGTAATTTGCAGGATGGGCCCCACTTCAACCTCTCCTGCCCAATACCCTTCACAGTTATGAAAAAGTATTTTTGGTGGTTGCCACCATGACTGTCAAAGAGAGATTATGGCTTGGTTCATATAGAGAAAAGTGAAAGAAGAAGTCAGAAGGAAGCAAGAATCAGAGTGACTGGGGAAGTAAAGAGAGGTGGAAGAGAGAGAGGGAAACAAGTAACCAGGGCAAAGAGTTGGAAAGAGATGCAGGGTGAATGAGGAGGAGAACTAACACTGAGGAAGGATAGCTGGAGGCGGAGATAACAGGGAGACCTTGGATTGAGCTGAAGAGCAGGTGGGATGGCAGAAGCGGGGGAGAAGGTGGTCAACAAGAGACAGACAAGAGGGAGATGAGCCCAGGGACAGAGGAGAACTTGGGGCCTCTGGCAGAATAGAGCAGGGGAGCAGAGTGACAGCGGAGATGATAAAGGTAGAGGGGGGGGAGAAGCCACAGAAGTGGGGTGAGACAAAAGGGGGGGAAGACACCAAGCAGAAAACTGGGGGAAGGGCAGCGCTTCCCAAACTCTCGTGTAGAGTTTGGGCCGCTGTAAATTGTTGTGGGGGGCCCAACGCCACTCCCAGGATTGCACTGGCACCAGGGGGAAAAGGGGAGTTTTTGTACTTACCAGGGGTCACACCGGCCCTCCGGAGGGTGCGGGGAGCGCAGACCCCTCTGCAGGCCTCCCTGCATCCCAGCTTGGCTTCCAAAGGCGATTTGAAGCTACTTCTGGTTTTCACTGAAACCAGGAAGTAAATCAAAAGTAGCTTCAAATTGCCTTTGGAAGCTAATCTGGGGTGCGGGGAAGACCGCAGAGGGGTCCGCAGGCCCCCCCTGAACTCTAGAGGGCTGGCACAACCCCTGGCAAGTCCCCAAAAACCCTTTTTTCCACAGCGTCAGCGCGATCTTGGGAGTGCCATCGCACATCACTGCACTGCCAACCCACTTGAGGTAGCAGCCAGTTGTTCCCGACTGGGGCGTTGCGACATCCCAGTTTGGGAACCTCTGGAGTAGGGTGAAGGCGCAGCCAGAAGGGGTCTACCTGCCTGAAGAAAAGAGATGGTCCCCACCTCAACCAGCCCTTAGAAACTGGGGCCACCTGCTGATGTTCTCCAGACAGGGGTGGCTCGGGAGAACCAAGGCGAATAGGATGGGTTGGTTAGAGAGACTCTGTGGGGCTGGCGAGGGTCAGTCTGAGGAAGGAGGCACGGGAGAGGTGACTCACCCTGAATGACTGGAGACCAAAGGACTTTACTCAACTCCAATAAATAACATAGCACCAAGATTAAGGTCTCTTTGAACCTAATTTCTGCCCCATTCAGGCCCTAGCTCGCAGTCTCAGCCCCAGTAATACCGCAATCGAACTCCTATGATACAGACCTCTCCCCGTGGGATGAGCTGTCAGGGGGGTCACAGATGGCTAGGAGTTAAAGGCACTTTCCCAGGTGTCCCTGACTCCTATCAAGCAGATAGCTTCTGCTCCCATCCTTGATCCTCTCTGTGTCTTATCCCTGTTGCTATAATCTCTATACAACCTACAGAGACTCACTTCACAATTTGAGAATTATCACTTGAAACCAGAATGCTAAGATATGGTACGCTGAAGTTTCCACTTCAATTACAGTTGTGAAACTTTCCAGCAATGCCTTTATAGGCACCATGTACAGGTGGGCCCCCATATCCACAGATTCGCTATCCACGGTTTCAGTTATCTACGGATCGCGGAGACCCCCCCCCCAGGCTTTTACTTTTTTTTTCCCAGTAAGCTTTGTTTCTTCCTTAAACAAACAGGAGAAGCAGCCTCTGGCTGCTTATTGCAGGCAAGTAGAACAAGAATAAGTGCTAGAGAGGCTCTGCAAGGATAACAGAAACCTTACAGAGCCTCTCTAGGACTTAGTCTCGTTCTATTTGCCTGCAATGGAGGCTGCTTCTCTGTTTGTTTTAAGGAAGAAACAAAGCTTGCTGAAAGAAAAATAAGAGCTGGGGGGGGTGCACGCCTGCCCACAGGGGAGGCAGGGCGGGGGGCCCTCAGGAAACCATGGAGGGGTGTTCACTCCTATCCACGGTTTCAAGTATCCACGGAGGGCGGGGCCTGGAACATATCCCCAGTGGATATGGGGGGAGTACTGTATCTGAAAGGAGTCAAATGCAAAACTGAAGAGATATTGGCATTTTGCTTTGCAAAATTGCCTTTGGAAGCTAATCTGGGGTGCGGGGATCCAACGCCTACAAAGCTGCTAAATTTTCCAGCGTATACAAACAGTGGCTACAAATTTTACTATCTTGGAATGAGAGCAGGTTCTGCAAAACATGTTTTATCTGCAGAGCTGTAATAAAGCAGCAAAGGAATTTTACACAAGTGTTTCTTTCCTTGACATAGCTCTGTTGTCAAATGGCCATTTCCAAGGACTGTCATCCTAAAAACGGCAGTGTGGGGGCTTCAAATGCCAGGCAACACATTCACTATAGGTAAAATAGTTAACGTAGGAAAGAATGATTTAACCAGTTCCTTCATTTCCTCAGAGTTTTCAAACAATGGTTCCATATTTCTAAGGACAATATGAAAGGGGATAAGGAGTAGGTTTTGAGAACTAAATCATTATATTAGATAAAGAACCAGAGACATAGTTAGCTGTTGTGGGAAACAGGATGAAACACGCCTTCAGTGTGATTCAGCAAAGCCCTTCTTAAACTAATTAAAGGTTTGGGTTTGCACACAGTTTCTTTCAACTTTATTTTCGTTTTATGCAAGGAAAGGAAAAATATATAAAACAAGACATGAGATACATAGATATAATGACCAAAAAACAAACAAACAAACCCTGGTAAGTGCTCAAATAAACTCGTGAATAAAGTAACTACAAAAATCTTTTTAAAAAACGGATATATAAGCTATCAGATTGTTACACAGAATTGTACACTTCATACAGTTATAAATATTTTTCAAGAAATTGATTCCAATGGGGTGAGCCTAGGAAAGGGAAGGGGAGTCGTGTGACCTGGAAGAGGCTTACAGAGGACAAATTCACCTCTTAGAAGCCAGGAAACAAAGCAGTTTGCAGCAAAAAGGTCAGGGAAATGCGTTTATCCTTTTTTTTTTTCCTTAAAACCTTTTTGCTTTAGCCCCTGTATCCGTGAAGCATTCACATTGAGTTGAATCCGTGGGTGCTGAAGTCGCGGATACGGAGGGCCCACTGTACCCCGATTCTAGAGGGACAGAGCAGACAGAAGGTCTAGAAGGAGACACCTGGGGAAGGTAGTGGTAATGGCCCTCAGGGAGGGCAAGTGAGGCGGTGAGGCCTAACAACTAGAAGATGGAGTGGCTGAGGAGAATTGGCAAAAGGAAGAGTCTTGTGGGGAAGAAATCTAGGACACAGAATGGGCACCACAGAGGAGTAAACACGGTCACGAACTGCAAGGAAGGTTGCTCATGTGTTGATCTAAATAGCTAGCCAAATCTTCAACCGAAGGCCTTCTGTGTACATGAAGGGTCAAGTGTATTCAGTGGGGCTACAAGTATCGTACAGAACAGGAGGATGGACCAGCCCTGTTTGCCGCGCTCTGGATTCTGCTATAGCTAACGGAGCACAAGCTATTCAGTATGCTGTCACAGCTATCTCTTGAAATTAGATACCGTGTAATTTGATTTAGCAGCATTTCTGCTACAGATCCCATTTCACTTCTTCAGCTGGAATTATACACTTGCATTCTTTTAAGTGACATTTTAAGGTATTTCTATTGTGCAAGTTATCCCTAAGCACGTAAGATGCCAAATGGAGGCTGTTGATTATTTGTCATAAGGAAACTACACAAAAGGAAAGATGAGCGTATAATGATAGGTCTACCATCCACAAAACACATCAAGGGATTTTTTTTTCGAGAGAATGGTGTTCTGCCACTTTCTTTTCTGTTTTACAAAGGAAAATGCAGGAAAAAAACTGAATCACACATTTGCTGACTGACTCTCAAGAGAAATTGTACAAAATAATTGTTATTCTCATCCTTCACTTACTGTCATGGGCACAGGGCACTTTATAAATTTAATTACAGATTCTTGTTACAATTACAATGGCAGAGATATTATTATCAGGGACATTTCTAATGCAAGACTGAAGCCAAAAAAGGGTTCTTCAATTTATGATGCCAAATTCCTCATCGAAAGAAAAAAAAGCACAGAAATCGTACCAGTTATACCGTCTATGTAAACATAAAATAGTTTGACCTAATATTCCTAACGCACTTGTATATCAGGATCTAATAAAAATCAGTAGTGAACACAAACTCTATCCAAAGTCAGCCCAACTGTTCAAATGTTGACTCAATGGCACACATAGCCAGCACTTGCTGAGTCAGACCAGGGGGTCCATTTAACCCATCCTGCTTCCTATAATGGGGTTAATTTGAGCAATACCATCTGAGCTGGCCCCCAGTGCATGATTAGGAACATACCTGGGCACATTTCACTTCCTCTCCCAGTGCCCCTACTACATGATTAGAAGAACCAAGAACACACACAGGGAGGGAAGTACTCATGCCAAATTATGCAGTGGGGGGCTAGCTCAGATGGTATCATCCTTACTAGAGATGTCAGAGAACCTAGTCAGGTTTCGGCTTGGAAAATAATTTTTTAAAGTCAGACCTCCTAGAGAGGCACACTTCCCAAGCTCCAAGGATTCTTCTGAGCCCCAACAGCTTGGAGCAATTCTCCCCATCAACCCTCCCCCTGTCAACCCTCCACCTTTTCCTTACCTGTTTCCATGCAGAAAAACAAGAGCAACAACAGACTGCGTGGGGAGGAAGGAGGGATTTTTTTCCTTCTCTTTCTCCCGCCTCGTTGTCCCATCATGCTCCAGCATGGCAGAGAAGCAACCACCAGCAGGGAGTAGGGACTAAACAAAATCATTATCCTTCCTTTCTCCCCTTCCCTTCTCCATTGTCACTCTGATGTAGTGGCCCTTGGGATTTTGAGTCTTTCCAAGGGCTTTTGCAACGCAAATGCATTTGAAATAGTCCTTGGAATGGGTCAAAATCACAAGGATCACTTTCTCGGTGTTACAAGAAAGACAGGAAGAGGGAGGAGGAAATGATTAAAGCTTTGTTTACTTTAGTCTCTTCACTTGCCTCCAGCAGCTGCTTTTCTCCAGTGTTTTAGATCACACTGCAACAATGGGAGAGGGGAGGGAAAACTTGCCTCCTACCCCAGCAGCATCCCTGGCAACCCTGGAACCCGGCGGTGCACAGGTCCAGAGCCTGGCAACCCAGAAGTAGTATGGCAGTGACGCGATGGCGTCATCGCGTCACCGCCAATTGCTTCCAGATTGCCAGGATTTGGAGGCAAACAGAGCCAAGGACGGGCAGGAGAGCCCTTCAGCGGGAAAAAAACCAAATGCTGAAACAAAGCCCTGCTCGCCGCTCTTCAGACGCTCTAAGCCTCATCATGGCAGCATGGTTTGGGTTGCAGACTCGGGTGGCGATACCGTCACACACCCACACGGTTGCCACCCCCTGCCCCACCCACCCTTGCTACACTACTGCTACTCCCCACATATACACTATACTGCTGCTGCTGCTGCTGCTGCTTTTCAATGCTGAAATAGGCAAGGAGGAGTTTGGAGGTTGGCACAAGAGATTAGAGAATTTCTCTGAGCCATCATGGATTACCTGTCCTTTTCCCTCAGTAACAGTCTGAGCATGCGCAAAAAGAACGGTATAAATATCGTTCTCGCAGCGGGCCTTCCTCAGAAGGCCCCGGGCAGCCAGCCAGGGATGACGTCCCCGAGCCGGCTCTCTCGATTGAGGGGTCGCCTGGAGCAGGCGCCTGTCGGGCACCCGGAGTGGCGACCTGTCGGGCGCCCCCCCAAAGGGGGGGTGTCGGGGGAGGAGTCAGTAGGTGATGCGCGTGCCCCGCTCTGGGGCAGCGCACACCCTAGTGACGCCACTGCTTGAGGGCAAAGATTTGGCACTTGACTTGAGACTTGGACCCAGAGACTTGGGACTTGGCTTGAGACTTGGAGAAAGAGACTTGATCCATATCCCTGGGTGATAGTAGCTCTGGGAAACTGGGAGAGAGAGATCCCTACCTGCATATCTCCTACCACCAGTAGAGCAAGGGATATGTGGAAGTGGAGTTGGAAAGTTGCAGGGTTTCTAAGCCAGAGAACTTGGGGACAGAAAGTTATGCTCGCCTTGTATTTGAGGCAATCATTATGGACCACCAATGTTCGTATTTTGAGCCAAGGAATATGAACTTCAGGCAACATCACTACTAACAGCAGAAGGGGTCGAGAGAGTCATTTCTAGGGGGCAATCTCTGATAATTAAATAACATCTTGTTAAACTTCTTCTTGTTAGCAGCGTAACCAGGAGGCAGAATTCAAAATATACAACTGGAATATTTCAGTATTTGTGTGTGTGAGTATGTGAGAGAGAAGTTATAAGGCAAATATTTAACACAGTATTAATTTTAGCACTACTTTTAAATGGGCAGAATATTATACTTAATGGCAAAATGTAAGGGTAACTCTCTGTGTGATGTAAATTAGCTCTTCTCATTATTGAGAGCCAGATATTAATTCTGAAACATAATGACGTTTTAATCAAAAGGTAAGTTGTCACAAAGGTAGAAAATCGATATTCTCTCTCAAAAGGCAAAGTCTTTTGCAGGCTTTTCTCGCTGTGGTCTTGCTATAGCTTCACTGGAGTCAACATCCATGCTTTTGTCTTCATTCAGCATACCCGTAAAACTGGCTTTCTATTTGGACTTGAATGTAGAATCTACATTTTGAAACCCAACAATTCTTCTGTTCCCTTAGATCTCCTCCAGTGCTATAGTTAGACAGCTTCTGAAGTCCTATTGCTCTCGCTAGAATAGTGCAACCAATCACTGATATCTACTTTACTTTCACAGCAATTAGTTATTAACATGAATTAATCACATTCCGCTTTCAGATATGCTTGAGCAATCCCCATTAATCAAGCCTTTTGTCTAAGAACGAAATAGTCAATTGGCTCAAGTCAATGTGAGGTAAAGGCTGCTTCTGAAGGTGTTGCACATGGGCCAAATACCTTGCAACTTTTACTTTCTTCGTGCTTTAAATATAGAAAAGATCTGTTCAAGTAAAAAAAAAAACTGAGGGGTTCTTGCAGGACAAATTTCAGAACACAGTCTATCAGATAGTATCTATATGAAATCATCATGCAGAGCGGGTTTTCCAACCACCATCTTCAGTAGTTTTGATACAGTATCAATCCAGCGTATCGGACTTCACTTAAAAATATTAAATAATGTACATTCTTTGCAATTACCGTATTTATTGGCGTATAAGACGCACTTTTTTTGTCTACATTTGTGACCCGAAATAGTAGGGTGCGTTTTATACGCCAATACTAAAAAATCCCTTTGCCCCCCTTGCCCGTTTTAAACCATTTTCGGGCTTACCGCGTTTTTCCGGAGCCAGAGAGCTCCCTTGTGCTTTCTTCCCTAACTAATCTATTCGATCTTCAGCTGTTTGTTGGGTTTAATTTATGCACGTGCATGAGTTGAGCTTCTCAGCAGCCAGCAGAGGGCGCTGTGCTCAGTTCAGTTCAGCTGAGCTGAGCTGCAGAGGGCCTGCTCTTTCCAGCTCTCCTCGGAAGGGTAAGCTTCTGAACTGGGCCTAGTTGGGGAGGCTTTGGAAACTGCATAGGTGGGGTGGGGTAAGAGTTGAGTCTGGGGTGGGTTTTTTTTGTACTTTTATGTTGTTTATTTGGAAACTGTGCATGGGGTGGGGTGGGGTGGGGTGGGGGAAAAGAGTTGAATCTGGGTTTTTTTTTACTTGGGGTAAATGTTTTTTACTTTGGAAACTGCATGGGTGGGTTGGGGAAAAAGAGTTGAGTCTGGGTGTTTTTTTGTACTTGGGATTTATGTTCTGGTGCATTTTGTTCATGTGTCTTATTGCTGTGTGTTTTAAGAGATCCTGGTATTTTTGTGCAATTTATGTAAATTAGCTAATTAAGCAGCCAAGCAGTAAGTGGCCAAGTGGCCCAAAAATGCTTTAAATCTTTTTTTCTTGGAACCCAGGGCCAAAAGGAAGATGCGACTTATACGCCGATAAATACAGGGTAAGTGCCATTTTACACACTACACAACAACACACACAGGATTGCCCTGAGAATATACTCACCACAGAGCTGTAAGTAATTCTGGCTCTCTGACATGTGCATGAACTATGCCTTTTTCAGTTTGTCACAATTATATTTTATATTTAGGAGTGCACACTTGGAAAAAGTAATGTACGTGTATATCTAAACAGGTATCCCTTGCAATACCACAGAGAATGTGTGAAGACATCCTAAGTGTTACGAAAAAAGCTCAAACCATGAATAAGAGATGTGACCATAACAGCCCATTCCAACCCAAGTGCTAAGCAGCCCAAGTCAGACCTAAAGTCAGCCTAAGTCGTTTAGGTCGAAGTTAGGTCTGGAACACGACCATTTAGGGCGAAGTTAGGTCGAAGTTAGGTCGAACTTAGGACCGACGGACTAAGAACGGACTAAGAACGGCGCACATGCGCACCACAGACGCCGGCACAACCCGGACCTAAATCGGCCTAAAAGTGGGCGGACCATGGGCGGACCGTGGGTGTAACGGGGGTGGAAACCAATTAACGTCGGATTCCAGACCCTGGCGAGCACAGACACGCCCCCTTCAACACAGAAGCTGACACAAAAGTTAGGTCGACCAAAAAGGTGGTCCCAAATTCGAGGAGACCCATAGGACCCATTTTACCTTACCCAAGCCAGCCCTCTCCTGAAAATTTCTAACACCCTACTCCTGAGTTAGGTCAGAGTTAGGACAGAGTTGGGCCTGCTAGGTCTGGAAACCGACAGAGTCATGCCTAAGATAGGGAGCCTATCAGCACCCAGCCCCACCCAGCCTCATTCCCACAAAAGCCCAGCCCCAGACCTCCAGTCTCTCTCTCTCTCTCTCTGAGCACGTGGCGTGGGGTTCTGTCCCCCACAGCCACAAAGTGGGACTTTGAAAAATTTTCAAACACCCCACTTCTCTCTTCTCTTCTCCTCTCTCCTCTCTGCACCCCTCTAGGGCAGAGAGGGCTGTTCTGGCTGTGGCCAACCTGTTTACAGCTATGCCTGGGCAGCTGCCTCCATGCAAGTGTTTGCTAACCCATGTCTTTCTCCCAGCCCCTCTTCCCCCCCCCCACAGGCAACAACACCAGCAGGTAAAAGCAGGTAAGAGCAGGGTTTGTGCTGACATGTGGTCTGACTGCTGCCTCTTTGCATTTAGAAATATAGGAAGGATACATGCCTCTTTACCAATGTGTTGTCTCATAGCTGTCTGCATAGCCTGCCATGACATGCCTCTCTACCAATGTCTTGTCTCATAGCTGCCTGCATAGCCTGCCATGACATGCCTCTCTACCAATGTCTTCTCATAGCTGCCTGCATAGCCTGCCATGATATGCCTCTTTACCAATGTCTTGTCTCATAGCTGCCTGCATAGCCTGCCATGACATGCCTCTTTACCAATGTCTTGTCTCATAGCTGCCTGCATAGCCTGCCATGACATGCCTCTTTATCAATGTCTTGTCTCATAGCTGCCTGCATAGCCTGCCATGATATATAGGATACATGCCTCTTTACCACGGTTGTGTCTGATTGCTGCCTGTAGTCATGTGAGCAGACAATGTCACAAGTGTGGAACTGTTAGCCTTATGTAGACACCAGCTGTTCCCCCCCACCTTTTCTACACAGGGTCTACTGACAGGTCAGTATTGCTAGGTTTGCCATGGTAGTGACCCCCAAGTTGTGTTGTTGTCTTTCTCTTTGACCCTTTCCCCTTACAGGATCATGCTCTCCTTACACCCAGGTAAGCAGCCCAGACCATGCTATGTGTGTCACACCTATCAGCTGTGTTTTATTTCTCTCCCTGCAGGCTTTTGCAACTGACACACTGGCTTGTCTTCAATGGCGACTGCTTCCACACACCAGCTGCCATGTGACTCCCCCTTGTTTTTTGTCTCCCCAGGAACGTCCACTACCACCTACCTTCCTGGGAGCACCCCTGGGGCTGCAGTCTGGTTGCCCCACTGTCGCCTTCCTCGATGCTGCCAGAGGTCAGGGAGCCAGCCCTGCAACCCTCCTCAGCTGCCAGCGCTGCTGCTGCTCCACCTCCCTGGCTGCCTACTTGCTGTCCCTCCCCTTTCTATGGAGCAGGCTGTGGTTCCACAGGGGAAGGGCCTGCATCTCCAGGTCCATGGGGCAGGTGTGCTGCTGCTGCTGCTGCTTTCAGATTGGCTGCTGTGACTACCCCTGGCAGCCTCGCTTGGCCATCTCTGCTACCGTTCCAGAACAATAAAGACGCCCCTCGGGCAGAGCCCCAGTGAAACATATGTGCCCAGTGTTTACACAAGCATTGCCCCCACACACAGACAGCCCCCAGCACTGAAGCCCCTACATGAGTCCCAGCCAGGGACTGCCACGGCCTTCCCTGGGAGAACACAGCAGGGGCGCTGCCAGACCCCCATGGCACAGAAGGGAGGGGGGAGTTGGGGGGGCCTCTCAGGCAGGCAAACAGTGACAGCCAGGGCGTCCGCCCGTAATGCAGCCGACCTCCATCGAAGGTCCACCCATAATGCAGGCGCCTCCGTCGGTCCACCCATAATGCAGGAGCCTCCGTCAAAGGTCCGCCCGTAATGCAGCCGACCTCCATCGAAGGTCCACCCATAATGCAGGCGCCTCCGTCGGTCCACCCATAATGCAGGCGCCTCTGTCAAAGGTCCGCCCATAATGCAGCCGACCTCCATCGAAGGTCCACCCATAATGCAGCCGACCTCCATCGAAGGTCCACCCATAATGCAGGCGCCTCCGTCGGTCCACCCATAATGCAGGCGCCTCCGTCAAAGGTCCGCCCATAATGCAGCCGACCTCCATCGAAGGTCCACCCATAATGCAGCCGACCTCCATCGAAGGTCCACCCATAATGCAGGCGCCTCCGTCGGTCCACCAATAATGCAGGCGCCTCCATCGAAGGTCCACCCATAATGCAGGAGCCTCCATCGAAGGTCCACCCATAATGCAGCCGCTTCCGCCCAAAGTCTGTCTGCATAAGAGGCGCCTGTTTATGCATCACCTTCATCTGCGGAGCGCCCCCTGTGTCCCTATCGGTCTCTGCAGACCCCTCTCTCGGAATCTGTCTCCCACCAGCCTTGTTGTCTGTCTGTCTGTTTCTGACCCACCCATGCCCCTCCCCAGCACCCCCTGCCTGCCTGCCTGCCTGTGTATCTGCCTCCCCTCCCACTCCCTGATGATGGCTGCTGGCCACCCCCCACCCTGCCAGAGCGCCTGCCGCGAGGCGCCGTCGTCGCCCCATCTGGGGGTGTGATGAGCTGCGTGAGCCCTTCACGCTCGCAGCAGACAAGCCCGAGGCATCTCTCGGTCTTGGCCGGGGCACAGAGCAGCAGGCACGCCGGGATGCCTTCTTTGTGGGCATTGCCCCGGCCCTGGAAGCCCTGGGCTTCAGGCAGAGCACGGGCAAGTCATGTCAGAGGCAGTTCCAGACCTCATGAGACCCCCCTTGTGTGTGACGTTCCCACCCCCTCCTTCCTTTCCCTCCCCCGCTCACCCCCCAGTGCAGCCTCAACGTGGCTTGGGGGTGGCATCGCCTTCTGCAGGAGGGAGGGGACGGCCACTCTCCCCTGCAGCAGGTGGCTGATGCACAGGGTGCCCTGTGGCGGCTGGGCTCAGGCACCTCGCTCACCTGTCACCTGCCCTGCGCCCACCACATGACTGGCGCAACCCCCCTGCCTGCGGTCAGCCCCTTTGCGACCGGGCTGTGACAGACCCTGCGGCAGCTGCCATGGATGGACGCTGACACATGCAGACAGAGGCCTGCACATGCCCGAGCCAGACACGGAGCCTGGAGAAGAGCCTGCCTGCCTGGGAGGTAAGTGTTGCCTGGATCCTGGGGTGGTGCTGGGCCACAGAAACTGCAGCTTGCCTAACTCAGGCATAACTCTGACCTACCTCAGGCATAACTTCTGCCTAACTTAGGTTGCACTTAGGCCACACTTATGCCTGACTTGGAGAGGAGTTGGGTTGGAATGGGCTGTAAGACTTGTAATCAAATCTTGGTTCGTCCAGTTGAAGGCTACCCATAAATGGAGTGCATTTAACCCTTATAAACATGACTGCTGTTTTTGTATGTGGCTGACTACACATACCCATATGCTGTTCCTTGGCTGACTTCAAGCTGTACTGAAAGGATCATCCCAAAACGTATGCCATAGTTTTTCTATCTGCTTTTTATCCCTCATTTTGAAACATTTGTAGTGAAGAGGTGGCTTTTGTTCATAATGACCCACCTGATGACTTTTCTCCATGACCAAAAAGCTACTACAAGCAGAAGTTCAAAGTGGGCAACCACCTAAAGAAAGTTGCATCCATAAACCCCAAACCTTCACTTTGGCAAATTCCAATCACAATTACAGCCCAATCCTATTGAGGATTGGGTTTTCACAGGCAGCCTTTTGCAACAGTGGAAGCAAGTTCTACGGTTGCAAAATAGCTACTGATTGAGTACACGGCACTCCGTCAGCGGACATTTTGGGAGCACTGCCTCGATAGGCGGCAGCACTTGTAGTTTATCGCCGGAACTGCCTGGACCCACTGGAGCCGATAAGGCAGCAGTGGGGGCGGGGAGGGGGTGAGAAGCAGGGAGGCTGTGGGAGGGGTGGATCCAGAGGCAATGGTGCATGTCGGATCCTATCTCCCTTTTCTGCAACCTCCCCATCCCCCTTCTCTCCTCGGACTTGTGCCAGCAATTTGTTGGCGCAACTCCAAAGAGATCCATTGCGGAGCAGGAGGCTTACAGAGGTGTAATGGGATTTAAATCCCCTTTTGCCTCCGAAGCCTCTCAATCCATACACACACCCCGTTGGATACAGCGCGGCCATTTTTGGCGGGATTGCACCAGCGGGGTGTGGACGAATAGGACTGGGCTCTTAATCTGTGTTAATTAATCATAATTAATCTGTGTTAATTAATCATACTGGGAGTAGTATCTTCCCTATACTTAAGGCCTCATTTTGAGATGATCTCTTGAGAAATTATCTCAGATGTTACAGCTTCAGATTTTACATCCCATTGATAAGATATACGTTTTTGAAGAACTCAATAGTTAATACGTCACTAATGTTCCATGACATGATTCCATATTTTCAAACAACATAACCAGTCATAGCAAATGAATTTCTTAGTCCTTTCTGTATTTTCAGTTATATTTCATCTATCATTCCAAACCCACTTCTGCCATGAACACACTGTATGTTCTTGGGTAACCCACAATCTCTTAGCCTCAATCCCCCAGCTGCAATATGGGGATAATAATATTGATCTTGCCTCACAGATTTTTGTAAAGAATACAATAGGATAATGGATTTGAAGTACTTTGAACACTCCCTAAAGTGCTAAGTATTATTATTTACCTGTGACGTTTATTATAGCTATATAATCTCCCAGAACATAAAATGGTCTTTTTCAGTTTGTGCAGTGCTGGGAACTGGGAAGGGGGTAGTTTTAGCATTAGGCAAAAGCTTCAGAACCTACCCCAAGCATAAAAATGATTGGCTTTGGCACTGCCCTTAACAGAATAGTAGGCCAAATCATTTGCTGTAAGCTAGAGGAGAAAGTCACGCTAGATGCATGTTTCTTCATCTTTGCTGCCTCATGCTAGCTAATATACATATCAAAACATAAAGCTATTTCCTTGTAGCTCATCTTGGCATGTCATCTTTGAAGCGCTGTCAAAACAGAAGTAAAACCCTTGCTTTCTGTCACGGTATGGCTAGCAACTCTTCTTATTAGGTAATTCACAATATAATAGTGTGTCAACCAGATTCTCAGTTATGTACGGAGTTAAAATGGACACCTCATCTCTTTGCTGTGGCATCTGGCTACAAACAGCATTATCAAGAGAGAACTCTTGAAGACATGGAGAAACAAGATATGGCGAGATTATAATGTTCCAAACTTGATAACAGACCCAGAGACCTGGGAGACTTTGCACAGGCCCAAGGAAATGGAGGAGAAGAAAGGTGGCCCATCACACGCCAAACCACTTGGGGACCCAGGTATTGCTATCAATATAATCTCTGTTTGGGGTTATGATGTAGTCTTCAAGTTGCTCTGAATCCTGGGCAGCATTCATAAGACTGATATTGGACCAAGTTAGTTTTAAAGAAGTTTCTTCCTATTGTATAAGGTTGTTGAGCTTTAAGCATGAATTTAAAGAGCCATGTAGGATGAAATTGCTCATCTACTTCAATGCTCTACTTAACTGGGGAAATTGGAAATACAATTAATGATGTAAATGGTGCTCAATCACCTATTAGGAATTTGATTGCACATTGTCATTTAGTAGGTTCCATTTTTATCTTTGGAAGATCTCTCCAACTAATATGTTAAATTTCTGTAAAGTACCCTGTTATTTTCATTTTCAATAAAAATTAAAAACACTACCAGGATATTTCAGAAATGCTTATGGTTCAGAATGCATTTATAAGGCTTGCCCAGTGAAAACTAAATCTAGCCTTTCCATGAAATGTATTTACTTTTAAAATTGTGAATAATAAGAACATCATAATTTGCGTGGGTTTCTACAAGAAATCCCTTTCAACCACAGCACTGATATTTAAGTTAGGAACTGCAGAAATTTTGCCTTCTATTTTTATTACATACACCGACAGTGGTGTGAGAGATGCTTCCTTGTGGTGGCTGAAGGATGCCTGTGAACCTCAGTGGGCAGGACCAAGCCTTTTAATTATTTGTTTATTTGTTCTCATTTGTCACCCAACTAGGAGGTCAGGAAGACCCATACAATTGGCCCTGCCCATATGGTTCTGGTATTCACAAGAATGCTGCAATCATAACGTCATAGGCCATACGGAAGCAGCTCCCACACCGCTATAGCTGCATAGGAAGATGGGCTTTTATGCATCATAGCAAGCTACTGTAGTTACTCTCAAAGCATATGGTCCCTGATCTCATAAAGCCAATTCATTTCAAAACTGGGTTTCAGTACATGTGCATCAAGCTTTGGCATTAGCACAAAAGACTGATTTTGGAAAACTGGTTTCAGAGGACATCATATAAGATATGCTCAACAGGGTTGTTTTTGCTTTTGTTGTTCAGTCGTTAAGTCGTGTCCGACCCTTCGTGATCCCATGAACCATATCCCGCCAGGCCTTCCTGTCCTCCACTATCTTCCTGAGTTCGCTCATTTTCATGTTTGTTGCATCGGTGATGCTGTCTAACCATCTCATCCTTGGCCTTCCCCTTCTCCTTTTGCCTTCAATTTTTCCCAGCATCAGAGTCTTCTCCAGAGAGTCCTCTCTTCGCATTAGGTGGCCAAAATATTTGAGTTTCAGCCTTAGTACCTGTCCTTCCAGGGAACAGTCAGGCTTGATTTCATTTAGAATTGATTGATTTGATCTCCTATCAGTCCAAGGGACTCTCAGGAGTCTTCTCCAGCACCACAGTTCAAAAGCATCTATTCTTCGGCGCTCAGCCTTCCTTATGGTCCAACTCTCGCAACCATACATTGCTACTGGGAACACCATCGCCCTGACTATACGAACTTTTGTTGGCATGGTGATATCTCTGCTTTTTATTATGCTGTCTAAGTTTGCCATAGCTTTCCTTCCAAGGAGTAAGCGTCTTTTAATTTCATGGCTGCTGTCTCCGTCTGCAGTGATCTTGGAACCCAGAAAAGTAAAATCTGTTACTGCTTCCATTTCTGCCCCTTCTATTTGCCAGGAATTGATGGGACCAGATGCCATGATCTTAGTTTTATTAATGTTGAGTTTCAAGCCAACTTTTGCACTCTCCTCTTTCACTCTCATCAAGAGGCTCTTTAGTTCTTCTTCACTTTCTGCCATTAGGGTGGTATCGTCTGCATATCTGAGGTTGTTGATATTTCTCCCGGCAATCTTGATTCCGGCTTGTGATTCATTCAGCCCTGCATTTCTCATAATGTACTCTGCATATAAGTTAAATAAGCAGGGTGACAATATACAGCCTTGCCGTACTCCCTTCCCAATTTTGAACCAATCAGTTGTTCCATGACCGGTTCGAACTGTTGCTTCTTGACCCGCATACAGGTTTCTCAGGAGACAGGTAAGGTGGTCTGGTACCCCCATCTCTTTAAGAATTTGCCACAGTTTGTTGTGATCCACACAATCAAAGGCTTTTGCGTAGTCAATGAAGCAGAAGTAGGTGTTTTTTTGGAACTCTCGTGCTTTCTCCATGATCCACCGCATGTTAGCAATTTGATCTCTAGTTCCTCTGCCTCTTCGAAACCCAGCTTGTACGTCCGGTAGTTCTCGGTCCACATACTGCTGAAGCCTAGCTTGTAGGATTTTGAGCATAACCTTGCTAGCATGTGAAATGAGTGCAATTGTACGGTAGTTTGAACACTCTTTGGCACTGCCCTTCTTTGGAATTGGAACGTAAACTGACCTTTTCCAAGCCTTTGGCCACTGCTGAGTTTTCCAAATTTGTTGGCATATTGAATGCAGCACTTTCACAGCATCATCATTTAGGATTTTAAGTAGCTCAGCTGGGATATTATCATCTCCACTAGCTTTGTTGTTAGTAATGCTACCTAAGGCCCACTTGACTTCACTCTCTAGGATGTCCGGCTCTGGGTCAGTGACCACACCAGCGTGGTCATCAGGAACATTCAAATCTTTCTTGTATAGTTCTTCTGTGTATTCTTGCCATCTCTTCTTAATCTCTTCTGCTTCTGTTAGGTCCTTGCCTTTTTTATCCTTTATCATGCCCATCTTTGCACAAAACGTTCCCTTGATATCTCCAATTTTCTTGAAGAGATCTCTAGTCCTCCCCATTCTGTTGTTTTCCTCGATTTCCTTGCATTGTTCATTTAAGAAGGCCTTCTTATCTCTCCTTGCTATTCTCTGGAACTCTGCATTCAGTTGTTTATATCTTTCCCTTTCACCCTTGCTTTTTGCATCCCTTCTTTCCACAGCTATTTGTAAAGCCCCATCTGACAGCCACTTTGCTTTCTTGCATTTCTTTTTCTTTGGGATGGTTTTAGTTGCTGCCTCCTGTACAATGTTACGAACTTCCGTCCATAGTTCTTCAGGCACTCTGTCTGCCAGGTCTAATGCCCTAAATCTATTCTTCACCTCCACTGTATACTCATAAGGGATATGGTTTAGGTCATATCTGACTGGTCTAGTGGTGTTCCCTACATTCTTCAGTTTAAGTCTGAATTTTGCAATAAGAAGCTCATGATCTGAGCCACAGTCAGCTCCAGGTCTTGTTTTTACTGATTGTATAGAGCTTCTCCATCTTTGGTTGCAAAGCACATAATCTATCTGGTTTCGGTATTGACCATCTGGTGATGTCCATGTGTAGAGTCGCCTCTTGTGTTGTTGGAAAAGAGTGTTTGCTATGACCAGCGTGTTCTCTTGACAGAACTCCGTTAGCCTTTGCCCTGCTTCATTTTGCGCTCCAAGGCCAAACTTGCCTGTTGTTCCGTTTATTTCTTGATTTCCTACTTTAGCATTCCAGTCTCCTATAATGTAAAGGACATCTTTTTTGGGTGCTAGTTCTAGAAGGTGTTGTAGGTCTTCATAGAACCGGTCAACTTCATCTTCTTTGGCATCAGTGGTTGGGGCATACACTTGGATTACTGTAATGTTGAATGGTTTGCCTTGGATTCGAACTGAAATCATTCTGTCGTTTTTGAGGTTGCACCCCAGTACTGCCTTTCCCACTCTTTTATTGACTATGAGGGCTACTCCATTTCTTCTAAGGGATTCATGCCCACAGTAGTAGATATGATGGTCACCTGACTTAAATTCGCCCATGCCCGTCCATTTTAGTTCGCTGATTCCCAAGATGTCAATGTTCAATCTTATCATCTCATTTTTGACCACATCCAGCTTGCCTTGATTCATAGACCTCACATTCCATGTTCCTAAGCAGTATTGCTCCTTGCAGCATTGGATTTTCCTTTCAACCTCAGACACATCCACAGCTGGACGTCCTATTGGCTTTGGCCCAGCCGCTTCACTCTTTCTGGGTCTACTTGGAATAGTCCTCCGCTCTTCCTCAGTAGCATATTGGACACCTTCCGACCTGAGGGGCTCATCTTCCGGCGTCATATCTTTTAGCCTTTTGGCACTGTTCATGGGATTTTCTTGGCAAGGTTACTGGAGTGGGTTGCCATTTCCTTCTCCAGTGGATCACTTTTAGTCAGAACTCTCTGCTACGACCTGTCCGTCTTGGGTGTCCCTGCACGGCATAGCTCATGGCTTCATTGAGTTACGCAAGCCCCTTCGCCACGACAAGGCAATGATCCATGAAGGAGTGTTTTTGCTAGCGCTGCTAATCTGTTATATTAGAAAAGTGACTGGCAGGGAGGATGAGAAATGGGAGCTGGAATGTGAAAGGGTGGTTTTGACATTACTAAACAGTTGACCCCCTTAGATAACAAACAAAAGAAAAAAAAGAAAGAAAGAAACTCCAGACTCTCCACAAAATTCTCTCCAAGAATCTCCAAATTCTTATTATGTGCTATAGAGTGAAAACTTTTATGGAAACAAACTAATTGCCTGCAAGAAATCATTACTTGCCCTGGAGAAGGTCCTTAATATTAAAAATTAACACACACACACACACACACACACACACACACACACACACACAATTAAATTTACATTGATTTAAGATTATTAATTCTGCGTAATGTGAACATGGATAAAAAGTCTTTGATTCTAAAGGAAGCGTGCTTCAGGGATCAGAGGTCCAAAGAACGACTGTTCACTTACTCTGCAGCCTGACCCAATCTGTGTATACTGGAAGTAAGTACCACTGAGTTCAACAGGCCCTACTTCTAAATAAGTACCTAGAACAGTACAATCTTAGTCCATTTTTGCTCGCAATCATCCATTTTGGAAGCAGTTCAAGGTTTGCTTTACAAAGAGAACATAATCTCTCCCTTGCACTGCAAACTGATTTTCTGATGGCAGGACTGATGCCAAAAGCCATTTTGCATTGAACCAGGTGGAGCTGATGTGATAAATGTGGAGACATACAAGAGCATATACAGAGAGTGGCACATGTGTTCCAAACATTCAATGCATTAAAGACAGCATGGGGGAAGGAAATAAGTCAAAGTGTTTATGCCATGCTTCAGAGAACTTGGTAAACGTTTATCAAACTTCTAAAATGAAATCAGCCTAGGCCCAGGTCAGTCTATGCCAGGGGCGGCCAAACTACGGCTCCTGAGCCACATGCGGCTCTTTGACGTATAATATGCGGCTCTCGGAAAAATGTTGACTGAGCTCCTTTTTGCATCACAATTAATATAAAAGGTAAATACGACATTTTCAAGCTTTATCATTATTTACCACGTATAAACTGAGAGTCCACTGGATTAAAACATAAGTTTAATGTTCATGGTGAGTAAATATATTTAAGAATTTAAATGCTTAAATGGTGTGGCTCTCAAAACATCTCTCTTGCCGCTGCTGCGGCTCTCAAACATCTGAAGATTATTGTATGTGGCTCTTACATTAAGCAAGTTTGGCCAGCCCTGGTCTATGCCCTAAAGATGGACCTGCAGAGCCAGTCCTGTCGTGAAGCAGGTCACTGCCAGCAGTAGATATTGGGACATTGGTCCAACTTGCTTACTGAATGAGGATGGCAAGGAAATGTAGAATGTTGTGATGTAATGATATGAAGTAAGCTCTACTAGACTTGATGGCAAACGCAGAGAGGAGCTAGATGTACAGATGCTGCTATTGCTATTGCTAATTTACAAGTAACATCTAGTTTGGCCCTTATTAAAGGAGTTTTAATTCATTACACATTCATCTAATTAAAGAGCTGCTTAGCTTTGTATGTGTGTGTGTGCACGCATAGCATTTATTTCAATTTTATGATATTTTATTGCTCACAAATAACTTCCTATAATAATGTGCTTGATTAATCCTCATAGCTGAGTTGCAAATCTGTTTTTTAAATCTAATTTGTAACTATTGAGAGGGAACTTTAATTCAAATGCAGCAGAGTTCTAAATTACTGCATTAATTTTGTCTACTTCTTCCACAGATAGCTTTAATGCTAAGTATTTTGGTTCTAGACTGCAGTCCTGTACTTTCTTCCTGACATTCCTATGCGGTTTTCAAAGAGTAGGCTTAGAAGTGACAATTTATACTGGCCCTACAGAAAATACTGTAGTTCTACCTAGCTTCCCATAGGGTTCATGTTTCGCAGGGGACTTATTAACTCGTTATGCTGAAACCAGTCCAATTTCCCTATTTTGTTTACCCGCAACTCTTTAACAGCTAGGATGAGATGTAGAGCTAATCATGAACTTATGAATGAAAGCATGAATAGAGATTGCTTTGAAGTGTACGACCTGTCAAAGTGCCAATTAAAACAGAATTACTGTGGAATGTTTGGAATATCAATGTTGTCAGAATGCATGAAGGCAAATTATACATCAGTACTTTTTGGGGGGGGGGTTACACTGTGGGTTTTATTCATTCATACTGGAATTAATATGAAATAAGAAGTCTAACAAAAGAACGTTACTCTTTGTCTTGTAAGATAACCATACAGTGTTGTTTAGCCAACCAGAATGCAAAATCTTTATATTATGTGCTATAAACTAATAGGCTGCAAGGTATTGTTAGACAAGGACAGTGACAAGTATTGAAGCTACTCCACTACCAATACACTTTTCACTTCACCCCCCCCCCCCCACCCCTTTGGATTCGTCTATGTTCTCCACGCTTGTTAAAATAATTTGACACATTTCAGAGGAAACACTCTCACTAACAATCTTCTGTATTCTCACTGTCAAGGAAAGTCAGCACATACCCAACCAATTAATCACCTTATTATTTTTGGCATCAAATTTCCTTCAAAGATATTTCATGTCCCTTGACTACAAAGTAAACCTGCACAGAAGTTACAGGAGACAGAGCCTCCCTAAGTTCTGCATTTCTACAAAGAGAGAGAAATTAACCCAGTTGTGGTTGTTTTATTCTTGATTTCATGTATGCACATCTTTCCGTCTTGATTCTTGACATGTATATTTGGAACTGCAATGGTGCCCATTTATTGGGCCTTTAAAAAAAACCACTGACTGGAAGAACGGCCAGACATTCTGTTATAACAAATGGGAGCTACTGACAGCATCAGAGTGAGGAGTTGGAGCAGCTTAGAGCCAGACATTTTCAGATCCCGGCTGTACTACTATTTGTGGTGAACGACTCTGGGATCTGATGTCCTCCCAGGTTCCACCACAGCAGGGCTTTTATCAGGGGGTAAAATTCATTCATTCAGAGGGATTTTATCAGGGGGTACAAAGTTTCTTTGGGGCCCCTTCCCTACATATGAATTTGGCTCCTGGGCCCCCCTTTTTTGCTCCTGGGCCCGGGTACAACGCCCCTCTCAGAGGCCCTGTTCCACAGCAACTTCATCTACACAGAAGGCCAGTAATTTCCTCTGATCAAGGAGGCTAGAATAGCTTCTGAATCACTTTACATTTCCCCAGGCAGCTCTGACATATTTGTCAGCCTTTCTCCCGGATATAGCTTTCATGCATATGACAACCCTGGTTCAAGGTGCAGTTTGCCTCCTGCTTCCTCAACCTACCGTACTCACTCTGAGTCTATAGCCTTCTTACAGCCTAGTATCATGACATATTCTGTGTGACACACACACACGGTCCCACATAGCCCCAGGTAGAGAGGGGATTTTGTACACTAGGATCTGCAGAGTGGTCTCTCCCCATACTACTGCTTTATGCTATCTCACTTTGACATGTGCAGTAGTTGGGAAAAAGTGTAAAATTGGCTTAGTGCTATTTTGATTTGACATTGGCCATGCCAAGGGGAGGTCAAGTGCATGCTGGGAGTTAATACAGGACTTCCAGGATGTGGCAGGTGAATTTGCAGATAGCCATACATCTGGCAATGAACAAAAAAACAACTCACCAGAAGGTTGTAAAAATGCTCTAATGTTGTTGAGTATACAGCTAGATTAGATATAGACAAAGTCAGTTCCCCACAGAAGGAAATATGCAACCTGAGTAAATCAGTGAACTACTTTCATTATGCCATCAAGGTAACCTTGGCTCCTCACACAGTTGTGTTTGAACGGCAGTTTAGCATTATTCTGGTTGGCAATATGTTTTATGAGGGTGTTAACAGCTGCCACACAGCATAATAAAAAGCATCACCAGTTCATTACAATAACAAATCTGATAAGGCCCTCTGCTGTTCAGGAAAGCAGCTCTTTCGATGTATCTGCCCAGATAATACACAGGGAGCTTAATTATCTACCTCTGCCCATCTCACCTTGCAACCCAGGACCTATCAATCTTCCCGGCTCCTTGTGTCCACAGTTTTGCCTCACACTTGAAGGCCTAATACAACCAATTTGTGTTACAAACCTTAAGGGTGGGCACTACGTCCTCTGGGAGATGTTTTCAAAACCACAAATTAACAGCCAAACCACAAACCTTTATAAGCATCAGGGTACAACTACATATTTTCTTTGTACATGAGCCAAAACTGCCAGCCATGTGTGTGTGTGCCCTCAGTTCTTCCTTTCCCCTCGCTAAGGTCTAGTTCCACTTGCAATGTGTCCTGACATCATGGTGATATGCTTTTCCCCATAAGAGGCAACCAAAAACGTGGAACAGCTTCAAGAAAACACGCATCATAATGATGGAAAGACACAGAGTAGACATTAGGGAGGGAGAACAGGATTTTGATATCTGGCTGCCATTTTCAGAGGCACTCTCTTTATTTGGGCTTTGTAATCAGTAACTTATGTTATGAGGAATATTAGGACACTTTACATATTTCTCCCAAGCTGGACATCTCCAAAGACAATATGGAAGGGAGTTTAATATACTTGGCTGTCTGCCATCTGCGAACTATTTATCAGCCCAATCCTAACAAACCTCACCTGCCGATGCAGCCATGCCAACAAAGTGCATGCTGCATCCTGCGGGGGGGGGGGAGTCATGGAGGTCTACCTTACCCTGGGGCAACTGCTGCCCCAATAGGTCTCCTTGGATCCGTGCCAGCCATTTTGCTGGTGCAGATCTCAGGGCAGGAAGGGAGAAGGCACAGGGATAGGATCCTGGTGTATACCAGTGCTGACAGGATCCACCCCCTCCTTCCCTTGTTCCACTTCCCACTTGCCCCTTACCTGCCCTAGAGGGGACTAAACAGGACAATCAATAGGACAATCAAGGACAATAAATAGGACAATCAAGGTCCTTCTAAACGACGGCCTCTTAGGTTTGTCAAATATATACTGTATATTATAAATAGCACACAGTTGCCACGATACAGAAATAAGTTACAGTAAAATATTACATTTGAAAACTAACGTATTTAACCAGGTATTGCTATATTGGTCTTGATACTAGAGAGAAAAATCTGGATAGAAAATTTTGCCATTTCTTAAATTGAAACCATATAAGTGTATCAAAATCAAGTACAGATTCATATAAATCAGGGGCGTGCAGTGCGGGCACGGTGAGTCAACCCCGCCAACAAGTGCAAGGGGTACCGCGCACACGCAACCCCCCAGCTAGGCTGTGGCACTTTACCGAGAACTACGAGGGGGCGGGGTTGCTTCACCTACCGCGCCCGCGCCACATGTCCCTGATATAAATAAATGTATTAAGAATGCTGAACTCCTAATTACATATATTTTCAAATGACATGTATCAACCGAAGGTCATACATCGACTGAAATCTATTACTGTGAATGTAACAGAGAAAAAGCTTCTCAATCTCATCTACCATGACCTTCAAGCTTTTAACAGACTAGCAGACATTCACATCGAACCATTTATAGATGTAGTAAGTGGGTTACATTGGAAGATGTTCACGTTTTACTGAACTCTTAGGTCTTAACAAGAAGGCATACTAAATGCAAACTCCTGAATGACCGCAGTTCAGTTACTGTAGATGAATTCTAATGCAGAGCTCAGAACCTATGTGAGTTATAACTTCTCTATGTAAAACATGAATCATAGCATAATCCTCTCAAGTCCATGCTATATGTCAGTAAAGCTGGTATTTGCATGTGTCTCTTGTGTTACTCTGCAGGCTACTTTGTGGAAAATCAGGAAAGCAACCGCAACATTTCCATCACCTTTGTGAGGTTACTGAAGCCAATTTAAAAATCTTAATCCAGCATGTATACAAATCGACTTCCATGGACTGGTCTGTCAAACCAAATGCAGCTCATGGAAGGCAGAGTACACAGAATTACATTTCCAGTATTTTGCATATTTGGGATGGGATGCTGTTGCTGCTGTTGTTGCTGAGGTCACGTACACTTCATATGGTCATTTATCCCATATGATATGCAGAGGCGGATCTAGGGCGGAGCCAGCGGAGCACCCGCTCCGGGCGCCATCGCCCGAAGGGCGCCCCGCCCGCGAGTCCGAGTCGGACTCGAGTCCGACCGGCCCCAGAGAGCCGGCTGGGGACGTCTTCCCCGGCCGGCTGCCCCGGGGCCTTCTGGAAGGCCCGCGCGCGAGAACGGTATTTATACCGTTCTTTTTGCGCATGCTCAGACTGTTACTGAGGGAAAAAGGCTGCCCTTTTTCCCTCAGTAATAGTCTGAGCATGCGCAAAAAGAACGGTATAAATACCGTTCTCACGCGCGGGCCTTTCAGAAGGCCCTGGGCAGCCGGCCGAGGAAGACGTCCCCAGCCGGCTCTCCCGATTGAGGGAGGGGGTCTCCGCCTCCCGGAGCGCGACGCCCCCCCTCCGGAGCGCGCTGCGGCAGAGCCGCAGCGATATTTCCATAATAGGGGCGCCACCACCCCATTGCTCCGGGCGCCAACAGGGGTAGTGACGCCTCTGATGATATGATATGGTAAAGAAATTAAAATCTCTCCACTGTAGCCATATGCTTTTGTGTCAGGCACTGATTTCACAGAACTTGTATTTGGTATTCGCAGGATTTGCATGCTGTGGGGAAGGGAGGCATATCCACCTTTAAAAGCCCTGACATTCTCAGCAAACGAGAATTACAACACCACATTTACTCCTCGGGGAAAAGACCAACCTGGGTGAAAAACTGTGCCACAACAGCTGCCAATCATGGCTTTCAATATGTTCTCTTTGGAGGCAGGCAGCCACCCAGTGGTGGCACCAGAAAATATATATATATATTTGGTCCCAGAAAGGCAAAGTGCAGTTTGGGATGGGGGCAAACTTTGTGCCACGTTAGATTTCCAAAAGAAAAATAATGTGTTTTACATTAATGCTCTCATCTAAAACATAAACAGAAGTGAGCCCAAGAAGAGTTGCTCTTTATCTACCGCTTTATTCGTCTATTGACTGATAACACAGAAAAGCAGGTGTAAAAAGTATCTTTCCATCAAGTTACCACAGAGGTTGAGCAATGGGCATGGTGGGGGAGAAGGTACTTGTATAGGTACATACCACTCTCATCCCCCCTCTGACACCATCTATGCCACCTACATGCCTGGTACTACAGAAAGGAGCCTAAATGTGTGTCTGGGAGGGAGGTAAGCCCATGCAAATGGTGGGGCTCTAGCAGGACCTTCAGTTTTTACCACTACTCCATGCCCTCTTTCAGGCTGATTTGGAGAGTCCTACCAATTCTGATGAGCTGCTGCTGTAGTCTCCCCCCACCCTTTTTCATTTCCCTACCCTCACTCTGCATTAGCTTAATTTGTCCTGGAAAAGTTCATAAAGTCCATTTATGGAGGAAAAGTCCATCACAGCTTACAAGCCATGATGGGGATAAGTAGCCTTACCATCGTCCCGGAATCGACGCTGGCTTCGGACGCGACAGAAGCAGGAACCCTGTTGGGCAGCCGCAGTGCACCCTTGGGAGCGGCTCGGGTCCGCTCTAGGCCGAAGCCAGCGCCGATTCCGGGACGATGGTAAGGCTAGGGATAAGCAACCTCCTGGTTGTAGGAGTAGGTTCTCTCTGTGCCAGGTACAAGGGAGTGGCGACAGGATACAGGTATCTTGTTGTCTTGTGTGCTCCCTGAGGCATCTGGTGGGGCCACTGTGTGATACAGGAAGCTGGACTAGATGGGCCTTTGGCCTGATCCAGCAGGGCGTTTCTTATGTTCATTTTTTTTGTTCTTATGTCCTCAGTGACATTGTAGAGACAAAAACATATTGGGTGAACTGGCGCCCAGTGTGTTTCTATCCAGCTACACTCCATGACATTTTATTATTGGTTGGTATTTTGCCATTTCTACAAAGCATTACCTGACGGAGAGCCACAGCACCTGAGGAATCCTCGTTACTTTACTGTCTAGATACCTAGGATTGTCCCTTGCAGGCAGCATGAGCTTTCAACTGGAAGTCTGTGATCAGCCATTCTTGAAAGAGGTTATTTTTTTCTTACAAAAACAGAAACTAGTCCTTCTCTCAGCATTCAGGTAGGAGAGACTCCTCCCATCATGTAGTCATCTCAGCATGTTCCTGGTTTCTGTTTTTCAAGAGTTGACAGAATATATTTAGCCTTTCCCATCAATTTCAAGGAAAATTCACAATAAGTTTTAGCATCCATGGCCCTTCAAGAGACGCTTGCTGAACTGTTTCCATAGCAACATAAAAGAGGCCTGGAATGTTTGCCCCAAATGTCAGTGAGCTTTTAAAAATTGTTTTATTTCTATGAATTTAAACCACAAATCAACACTGAACAAATGTCACATAGCAGGTAGAGTATGTGCAAAAATATAATCTAGACTTGAAGTGCTGCAACTCCCAAGTTTATTAACTTTCTGTTCCATCCTTCTCTGAACTCTGTTGTAAATGCTGTTGGAAAAATATCCTCTGAAATGATGGCACTGTGGGAAAATAAGTGCAGTGGGGAATCAGGGAGACAAGAAATATGACCTGCTCAGCGCTGACAAGTGCTTGATCCTGCATAAAGCAAGATATTTGTGGCTTTCACAGCAGTGAGCCTTTAGCCTCCGATAGCTTTTTGTGTCCTTTCCAACTTATCATATCATTGAAAAGGTATCATTGGAAAAGTAATTTAATGCAGAATGTAATGAAACAAACCATTTTGAAATATCTGTATTCTATCAAACGTTATGGCCAAAAAACTGGAAAAAACACAACTGCCTTATTTAACAAAAAGTGGATTTCCGTAACTCAAAACTGACCAATGAGACTGATTGTTCTGACAGTCAATGAGGTGTTGTTAGGACACAGCAGGGAACCAATACTGTATTAGTATGAGTCAGGTCTCCTTTCTATGTATCAAAGCGGATTCTAGAACTCTTATTCAGTTGTGTGTGTCATCAAGTTGGTCACTGGTTTTTTGTTGGTTACTGATTTTCTGGGTAACCTGTACTGTTATATATTAAAATAAATAAAGTTAATGGGGGTGACTCCAAGAGTTACTGCACCGGGTGATACCACCACTAGTGACTCCACTAGGGTGACCCGATGAGCCCTCACACCAGGTGATGCAAACCCTAGTGATGCTTCTGGACAACAGCTCTTCAACGATTCAGGCCAAGGTGTTTCAATCCCCATTACCTGAGATCCTATGATGTTAGGAATTTAATCTGAAATCTTCAATGTGCAAAATGTGTGCTTTATGATTAAGCTATGCCTAGGCTTACCAGATCTCTAACCGGGACAGAATGCTAGACCTTTAGGAGAAGGAATGTGGGCAGGCGTAGCTTGTTAAACCTTAGAGCACAATCCTAGGCATCCATGGGGCTTGCTTCTGAATAGACATGCCTAGGATTGTGCTCTAAGGTTTAACAAGCTACACCTGCCCACATTCCTTCTCCTAAAGGGCTACATTCTGTCCCGGTTGGAGATCTGGTAAGCCTAGCTATGCCCCCTCCCCTGAACAACAACAGTGCTTGATCTCACTCTTTGCTAGGCCATGGAAGTAAAACAGTATTTGCCCCACAATACTGCAGAAAGCTTTTCAGCACTTGAACTCGGCAAGTCTTCAATGGTGGTGTCTGGCAAGTAAATTCAAATACCGTTTCTAATGCATCTGCACAAGCAATGAACAGAATTCCAATGAACAGGGGGAAGATTGCGCTCAAGCCCGAGGCGAGCAAATTTATGCCGTATCACAGGTCAGACCTCTTCACATACACCAAATGATGCCTGTGTAAGGGCAGCATGATTTATATGCTTGCCAAGGTGTGTTTGAAGAAACTGCTATAATGATTTTGAATAAGGGGAGAAGGCCATGCAACTTGTCAAGGGACACTACAACAGAAGTCTTCAGTGATGATTAAAACTGCTGAAATATAGAGTGATACTAAAGCACATCCATTTGGAGCCAGTATTGAAAGCTCCCATTGTTAAGGGGGAAACCTGCAAAAGTAGGATTGAAAACATGCCTCCGTGAGCATATATACAGTATTTGCCTACTTACTGAATGTATGTACTGCCTTTCTATCAATGCACTCAATATAGTTTGTTTGTTTAAAAAAAAAAAAACAACTTCCATTCCACTTTTCTCCAAAAGGGCCCAAAGCAGATCACAATAAAAACCAATAAAACAATCATACAACGCATTAGCAAACAATACAATTTATAGCAGCAGCAGCAGAGCGCAAAATATCCAAGTCTCTATCCCACTGTTCATACTACATCAAAGGCTTTTCCTAAAGAGTCATGCCTTCACCTGCATGCTGAAAGCACATACAGTAATATGTGAGTGTGCCTGCCCTCCATAGGGAAGGTATAATGGCTCGGGATCTTAGGTGTGATTTGATATAAAAGTAAAAATGGACAGGGAACAGGAGGAAAATAAGCAAATTCAGGTACCAATTCTTATAGAATGGTTACATAATGACCAAATAGTACGAGTTAAGATTTTCATGGCCAGCGATAATTATCAAAGACAAAATGACGGGATTAAAAGCCATGGCAGTAGTTAAAATCTTTAAGTTAAAAACAAAATAAAAACTCCATTTAAAACATTCAAAACCGTTCTTTAAAATGACGTTTTGATCATCCTTTGATGATCTTCTTCAGATAACAGGCGCAGCAAGTTGCAGAGTGGTAATGGCCTGTCTCGTAAGTAACAAGATTTAAAAGATGCGTGCCTGCTGGCCAGCTGGATATCATTAGAACGCAATAGTCAGTTCCGGCTGAACGCCCGGTAGTAACCTAAGCAAAACACGCTTCAAAGCAGCTCAGTGATGACCTCAAGTAACCTCTGACAAACATTGGGGAAGACAGGTTGACCCTGTCTACAGATATGAACAACATTAAAACTGAATAGAAAGCATTCTTGAAGCTCAGACTATGAAACATTAATTCTCATAATAATCTCTATCCAAGATGACAAGCTTGAAGCAAAAGCTGTATCCTGGAGGGGGTTATTCCTTCTTTCCAAGCACCATTTTCCTGTCAAAAACCCCTCTGCACCATTGTTAAAAATGTGGGAGGAAGCAGTGAGGGCTAAAAAAAAAAAAAAAAACCTTCCAAGTTATTTGACCCAGGAGGAAAAGCATATGGGCACAATAGCAGCAGCTTCCCTCCTGGGGCAAATTGCAAACGGCAGCTTTGGGAAGTGTGATTTTCATCAGGAAAATGGCTAGTGGGACTGTAGTCCCAAGCTGCATCAGTTCCGCCATGGTTAATATTTTTTGTAACCATCATAAGGACGGAAATGTGATAACACATTTGACAGCACGTGTGCTTTGACCCGAGTTCTGAGTAATAAAATAAAAGTTTTAATATAGTACAGAAGAAATGCCAATATGGAGGTTCAGTTGTGAAATTCATTGCTCCAAAATTCTATGACAACATACAGACTTTGGAAATGGTGACCCTTTCACCTGAAAATACACAAGAGTCCAGCTTCACTTACAGTGGATACAAATGACCATTTGCCAAGAAGCCGCTCGCTACAGTGTATGCGTAATTGCTTGGTAAGCCAGTTGTCAGAATGATCCTACACGTGCAGTAAGGAGAGTTTTAGCAGATGCTAGACACAGAAAGGAGCAGCAAATGAATAATGAAAGCCAGAGCTGAATTTGCGTTAGAAACACAACATAACATAACAATATTCACTCACTGTTTGGTCACTTCAGGCATTCTTGGCTGTTCCTTTTTCTTCCCTTCAACCGCTGATTCAATGGGAGTAAGTAGTACTGCAGCACAGGAGACTATAGACTGGTGTGAATCTTCCCGGCAAACTGCAAAAAACAAAGAGAGTCTGGTTTTTAACCTGTGTACCATGATGCTTTTTTGCTTCTAGACATTAGTTTAACATCCAATGCAGCCGTCTCTCGTATGTCTTCTAAACAACTGAGTGGTATCATCAAACAACTTAATCTTGTAAGCTTCATGTTTTCGTGGACATTATACATGCAATGACAGGTACCTCATAGAATCTAGGCAGACAAGCATGTATGAGACTCACTTGAAAAGTCTGTGTCTATTTTTGTTTTGGTTTATTTTTGTTTTGGTTTACCCTGCATTTCCCTCTTTTTCAGGAAGCCCAAAGTAACTTACATTTTTCAGAAGAACCACATCGTTGTTGTTTTTTATGTTTAAGAGGTTAATTTGCAACTGAAGGGCCTAACGTTACCACAATAAAATATCCAGAAGTCATTACAACCTGACAGCTATTGAATGACTCTGAAAGGAGAAGGTAGACTCCATCCAGTTCCCATAACCTACACTAACTGGCAACTCTGCTAGCATAACCGAATCACTGCTTGCACATCCTGTGTCTAAACGATAACTTTTGCTCCCCATGTAACCTCCCCAAGGCCAAAGTTGGTGGAGGAACAATATTTGTGAAGCTTTTCAGGATTTTATACATGATTACCTGCCCCACAAACAAGAGCCTTTGGCCTTCACATTATATTCCACACTTCTCTAGGCACTTGGTTCCATCATAAACAAGTGTCTCTTTTATTCTCAGTTTCAATTCACACATTTGTGGTGCCACGCTTTCGGTAGCAAATCCAGTTGTTTGGCGTACATCCTTCTTTCCCAGTTTGTTTCTCAATTCAATGTGCTCGTTTGGATCCTGACTGCTCTAAACCGCCTGGGACCAGGATATCAGAAGGAGTGCCTCACCCCATGAGTTTCCCTGTTGTGTTTTCAGATCTTCAGGAGATGCCCTGCTGGTGGTTCCTGAGTTCTCAGAGACACAGACAAATGCAGCAGGCTCTCTAACCTTCTTGTAGCGACAAAAAGGAGGGGAGGAAATATGTACACCACTCTGAGCTCCTTGGAGGAAGGGCGGTATAAAAATGTGAAAAAATAAATAAATAAAAACTTTGAAACTCTCTTTTCAGGCAGAGAACTTGGCTGATTGCCTATCTAGCGTCTGCAGACTGACGCAGACCTTCCTTTTATTCAGTCTATGAATTGTTGAGTCGTAAAGCACTTTGTTTTACTTGATGAAATGACTTTCCCTCTACCATTCTGCTTGTCCTCAGAGGCCTCCCCTTCCAAGAGGATGGGCATGGGGAGGAAGGGCGTTTCCAGTGGCAGCGCCTCACTTAGAGAACTCTACCTGCGAGGCTTCTCTGGCACCTACACACACACACACACACACACACACACACACACACACACAGAGGCTTTTCACATCTGATGAATTTTAAAGTACCGTATTTTTCGCACCATAGGACGCATGCATCGTATGGACTAAAAAATAGGGAAAATAGTTTTTTTTCTTAATGGCCGAAAAGAGCCATTTATCGCCGGAATGAACATCGGGGAGGCCTGCGCGACCCTCTGCAGGCCTCCCCGAAGCCCCCCCGAAGCTCCGGTAAGTATTTAAGTTTCTTTTTAATTTCGCTCCATAAGACGCACTTATTTCCCCCCCTATTTTTGGGGGGGGAGTGCGTCTTATGGAGTGAAAAATATGGTACTTTCATGGCTAGCTCTATGCTGCTCTTTTTAACTCTATACATTGAATTGTTTGCTTGACTTTTATTGTATACTGTTTGATGAAAACTACCTTGATAAACTCCATTGAAAGATGATATATACATGGGCAACCCAATCCCGTCTAGCAGGACGCAGCAGCGCACATTAGCCGCCTGCCACATCTTATGCAGAATTGGGCCTGACCTGGCGCAGACGGTGGCCTCCTTGGGGTAAAGGGACGTTTGTCACCCTGATAGGCCTCCTTGAAGGCACCCCAGCAATTTTGCTGGTGTACATTTGAGAGGCCTCTGTAAGGCCCAACAGGCCTGGGAAGGGGAATAGGATATGGCAGAGGAGGCCTCCACTGATCCTCCCCCCTTCCCTGGCACGACCCTCCAATCCCACCCACCCCCGGAATGCCTTGTTCCGCACTCCCCCCACTCCTCTGCCGCCCAGCAGGGCCTTCCTTCTCTGCCATGGCGCTGCTCTGTTCTGTGGCACCTCTCCACCAGCGCCGCTTATTCTCCAGGTGCTGCAAATGTGCATTATGGCACATTTGCGACACCCTAAACCAGCGAAGCTCCGCCAGTCTCGGGGTAGACATGCCTGTGCCATAATTCAATTAATTAATTAAAGTCCTAATGCTGATATTGTCGCTCTGTTGTTGCTAGACATTATATGTGCAGGTTGCTTTAAAGGCTATTTTACTAATGTTTTTATTTGAATGGTTTAAAAAAATTGTAAGGCACTGTAAAAGCCCTGTGCAGGTTGAACATCGCAGGTTAAATATATAAAATACATAGATACGTATAGAACTTTGGTTGACTTTAGACGATGGCCTTACTGTGGGAGCAAATGAAACAGATGATGTCTTTCAGCAGCACAACAATTGCTACAGAACTTCTGCTCTTTGAACCATTACTTCTGAGAATGCGATTACAGACAACAATGATCCCCAAAGGGGTGAGTTGCTATAAATCTGCAATTAAGCCACAGGCCAGGTTCTTTAAACACTGCAGAGCCACAGTGACAAAATTGTAATTACTGTAATAGGACCATTACCAGCAAATGAATTGCATCCTATCAAGCTTTGTCTATTTTTCCACCTCTTTCACAATAGTAACGAAGGATGCGGCTAGATCTGGTTTGCATTAATCGAAAAAGGATCCCAATAGAGAAGATTAACATTGAGTTACATAACCGGTGGAGATATCATATCTGAAGAGCTTTGGGATTCTTTGAAGTTAATGATATCAAGAACAATGGTGTGGTGCACTCACCATGGCAAAATCAATAAGGAAATCGAAGCTTCTCATGATTGTAGTTTGCGTACAAAAAAATACCCAACTCTGAATAAAATAAGGATACGTGTAATCTCCAGTATTCCCTTTTACAATGCTCTGCATGTTTTGATGACCTTCGTTCCAAAAGTTTTAATCACATATTTAATTAAAAATGTTACATTGCTGAGGAAAAAACACAACAGTATGTTCTGCAGATATTCCCATCATAAGCAAGAAACATAAGCCTCCAGTGAAATGTTAGCATTCATAAATTCAATGTTATTGGCCAGACCCTTCTGAGATCAAACAATCCAAACAGCTACTAGGGATGTTCACAAATTATATTGTGTACACACACACACACACACACACACACACACACACACACACACACACACACACACACACACACACAATGCTGTGGACTTCTATTTTTTAAAAAATGCATTTCTATTTATCTCTTCCAAGGGATCTGCAAGGATCCTCCGTTAAAAAGCATAGCTGTCCCCTTTTAAAACTTACTTTATTCTTGTTTCAAAATAATATGCTCAATGTAGAGAGGATTTCTAAAATTTCACTGCCTTACAGGAGGACAGCATCAGAATTCATCCCACTGTCGCAGCTGAATGATGGGGGGAGGATGAAAAGATGCAGCAATTTTTCTACTTGCTTTCCAGACAAAAATGCATTCAATACATCCCAGGGCCCCCTTCATACTCACACACCAAACCATGTACCTTTCATGCTATCCCCCTACAGCTGTGGTGCTGGAAGACTCAAACCAGCTCTCCCAGCTGTCAGGGCTGCCGTGCCACAGTGCTTGCCCTCGTGTAAGGGAACAAATGTTCCCTCACTTTGAGGAGAACTCCCCAATGCCTCCCCCCATAGTATGCAACATATGCTCCACTGGTGCGGCTGCATTGGCGGGGGAGGGTACTTAGGCTTGGGCCCTCAGCTTTTCAGGTACCACAATGTTCCTTCATTCTTAAAATGAGCAAGTGGAATAGTCACTGAGGGAGACAGTTCTGGGGGAGGGGGTCAAATGACAGTTGGTCCCAAATGAGTTAATGGCCTCATTGTGTCCCCTCTCCCTCAAGTGGAATGGCCATGAATGAGACAGTTCGGGAAAGGGAGGATCAAATCACAGCTACAACTGATAGGGTTTCCAACACTGGATTCCAAAGCAGAAAAATAACTTGGCATTAAGCTGTCTAGACATCACATCATTAAGTAATGGTACTTAGCATACAATATATTATTAAAGGGTTTGTTGGTGCTGAGATAATATGGTTCTCATGCTTCTGATTTGGCAGCACAAGAAAAAGTCAACCATGATTACTTTTCATCAAGCTATTATTAAGCAAGAAGATGACACAGCTTAATGTTTCCAGCTTTGCTATGTGTGACTTGTTTTGTGACCTGTTCATTATTAAACAAAAAAAAAACATATTTGCAAGCAAGTTAGAGGTTTCTGGGCTACGTTACAGATCCAAGCCGTAACTATCAAAATAATTCTACCAAACTGCAGTAGGTGTCATCATTCTATGAAATGACTTATTCATTAGCAAATAAAAACATCTCACTCATTTCATTTAAGGTCAAAATCAAGACTGTCTAAACACAAGCAGTGATTCACAAAGAAGCTATTTAAAATGTCAGTAGAAAATATGTATTTTACAATGTATACAGTCAATTCTCGCTATCCACAGACCGAGTTCCCATGGATTCGATTATCTGTGGGGGCAAAAGTGTAACTCATGTTGCATTATCCACAGTTTGTTCTTGGCTATCTGTGGCCATTCGCTGCTTCTGTAGCCATTCTGAAGTTTTCCGCAGCCATCCTGAATCTACTGTATTCACGGTGGCCATTTTAAAGGTATTCGCTGTATCTGCAGCCATTCCCTGTATTCGCGGCTATTCACATTCAAAATGTATATAAATCCAGGAAATACATGCCCTTGGTACACCCCTGCCAAAGCTGGCTAGGGCAGCACACACCATTGCTGTGAACCACACACTGCTTGTAACCTTTCAAATGATAGTCTCCACTGTGTGCACCCAGCTCTTAAACATATGTCCTAAGTAAGCATTTTCCTGTTGTTCTTGACTCTAAAAAGGAAACAGTGACACTTGGTGGCCAGGCAATTTCACTACAGCCAATGACGGGTTTTGTAATGGTGGCAAGGATCCGGATAGTTCTGTTTGTGCAGCCCATTTATATTTCTCAGCTAATAAACATCAAGCCCCAAGATGTGGATATCAGTCAATACAGAGGTTCTGAAATCTATTCTTACTATTCTACCATAGCTTGAATAAGATTATGATGATTACCTAGTAGGTACTACCTACTGCCAACACAGCTCAATAAAAGTTCTAGTCTTATCCTGTTGTCTGCACCTGTGTCAGACCAACACATTCACAGAAGTGCAAACAACCTCTGAAGTAAGGTTACGCTATCCCAATATGGCTCAGGAATCCAAAAGCTTAATAAATGAAATAGAAAGATACCCACTGTTTTCAGCAGGCTCTGGATCACAACCAGGATCAGAGCAAAAACTAGAGGAAAATACCCAAATGATGATGCAGAAGGTTAGTATTACTTTTAGAAAACTGTTCAGTGTATTTCAAGCTAAATAGCTGTTTCATAAAGACACACATCAGGATGGAGTTCTGTACAGTAATTGCTCCCAAGTGGGTGGATCCAAAAAGGGTGAAAGAAGGAAAACAGCACTAGTGCTGTTCCACCAACGCTTGTGCAAGGCCTTGCACATGACTTGAAATAGAGCTATAATAGGTAGGTTTTGTGGCAGTTCTGATGCCCCTACAAAGACAGTGGTGGCCAACCGTTCAACATGAATGCTGGCCCTTTAATGGTTGTATAGGTGAGGGCATGTCAGCAGGTGCAGCTGCTTTAGCAGCACCATCAGCACTTGCAGCACTTCTGTCTTCTACACAACTCTTAAGAACACAGTAGCCCTAATGGTGGACGGTTTGCCACCCCTGGTCTAACATTAACCTTTACTCAATGGATGAACATTGTGGGATTTAGTTCCACTTTACTCATACAATGTTCTAGTCGAGTGCAAAGTATAAAACAGCCCTACTCTCATGCACTGTTCCCTCTAAGGGGTCCATGCCATTGCAACACCACATCTGTACATTAAGCGATGACGTGATGACATCATTGTCGAACTTCCAGGTTGCCAAGCTCCTCACTGCACGGAGCTTGGCTGGGAGGTGCACAGCTGCGACACTGCACACCTTAGCGGGAACACTGCTCCCATGAACAGAAGTCATCTTATGCAAAGGGAAGGGCACTTTTGGATCCAAACCATTGCAATTTTAAACAATATGCTCAATATTGTGCACATACAATATATAACCAACACAATCACATTTCTATAACTTCTTTCTTTAAAAAGTTGTTCCATTTACAATGCAGGAGCATGTACAAATTTAAACAGCCCAATCCTAACTAACTCCATGTGTGGCAATAATGCGGTGCCCGCTGTATCCTGGTGGGGGAGTTTTGGCATGTTGAGGCTTCCTCGGGGTAAGAGAGCATTTGTTCCCTTGCCTCGAGGTAAGCCCCAGCTGCCGCCATAGGTCAACTCAGACCTGAGTCAGTGATATTACTGTCTCAAGTCCGCTTTGACCTGTGAAGGTGGATCAGGTCCCCCCGGAAGAGGGTAAGGATTTGGTGGGTGCTGTTGCTGCCAAACTCGGGGTGGGTGCTGTTGCTGCCAAATCTGTCTTCCACCCCGCCCCAGATCCTGAAGCCTCATTTTCTGAAGTCTCAGAATTGTTAATGCACTTCCATAACAGATAGAATGCGTACATTAGGCAGACATAGTCCAACACAACTTGATGACTAGTTAGTGGTGTTTTTATTAAAATCGTGTAAAAGTCGGCAACTTTCCACTGAAAAACAAGCTAGGGGCAGTTAAGAATGTGGTGCTATGCGAGATCCTCTTTTGTACCTTTGAAGAAGTCTCAGACGGAGGAGGTGTGTTTGAAAAGGCAACAGAAATGTAAATTCTGAAAACGGGACAAGCCACAGATGTGGGACTTCTCCCTTCACATTCTTTAACAAGCCTTCAGACTGGGGGAGAGAGGATTTCCAGTGGCAGCCAGGATCATGTCCGTGCTTGTAAAATGCAAGTTGAATTTACTAGCACTCTAATCACTTAAATTAAGCTTCTCTCATTGAAAGGCATTTAACTGTATTTTGGAGCGCATGATCACCCACATTATTAGAACTTATTTAGGAACATACTACTAATTAGTTCACTAAACCGCTACTTATAAGAACATGATTTACTTTAATCTCTAGTGTGCAATTACCATCCTGGATGATTGGAATTTAAGAATATGCCTAAAACTGATACTTGACATTTGTCCAAGGAACTGCAGTTTATCAACAAATGATATCTAAAAGGGGTGGAAAATATTTCCAATTGTAGCAATGTCAGACAAATTAGGCCAAGGTCCGTGTTGAATATCCTCTGGTTTCAACTTTCAGGCAGAAAATGTTGCTTTTGGGGGAGGGAGAACAGAAATATTTCCCAGACAAAATCATAAGCGGCACAATCCTGCCTAACTTTAGGCCAGCAGGGCACGTGCTCCGCCGGCCTCAGGAGTCGCAAAAGTGCCATAATATACTTTTGAGGTTCCTCTGGAGTAAGTGGAATAAGCTCCTCTGGAGTAAGCGGCGCCAGCGCAGAGGCTGGCACTGCTTACTCTGTCACCTACCTGAACCTGCGCGGGTAAGGGCCATGTCAGTCGGCGCAGGGGCGTGGGGAGGGAGGGCCGGGGTGGCAAGGGAGGGAGCCACTGGCTAGCCCAGCCTGGGAGGGGGTGGGAATATCAGCACTGGGTTGCGCCAATATCCAACGCCCCTTCCCAGGCCAGGCCGGCCTACACAGCCTTCCAGGACGTGTGCCAGCTCCAGAGCTGGTGCACATCTGAGGAGGCCCATTGGGGCCTCCAGCGTTTACCCCGGGGCAAGGAGACGTTCATCCGCCACATCTTAGTAAATTTCTTAGGGCTGTAAAGGTGAGAATATTTCCCTTTTCTATCCTGTCCGTCACTATTGCTTCTCTATCTGCTACTGCCTCTGTGCCATCACCACCCCCACCACTATGTCTTAGTGGATTAGTCACATGTATAATCCCAGCCTATCAGGGAACATGTACAATGGGTCAATATCACAATACTTCACAGACAATCAGATGTATGACAACATCACTGAAGCAAACAAAGCCAACTGAGTCAGACTGCAAGGAAGGCAATGGAAGCAGATAAACACCTTAGCAGGTATTGCCAAAAACTCATCAAAAGAGGCAACCCATTTTCTAATGTGCCATAAATGCTGCCAAAAAAACCATTGTATTTTGTGTAGCCACAGAGTTCTATGGGTGGCCCCATGCCAAGTCACTGTCCTTTGGCTCAGTCTATATCATAGGCCAGCGGGTGGCGCAGCGGGTTAAACCGCTGAACCATAAGCTGTCAATCGAAAGGTCGGCAGTTCGATTCCTGCGACAGGGTGAGCGCTCGTTGCTTGGCCAGCTCCTGCCAAACTAGCAGTTCCAAAGCATGTCAATGCGAGTAGATAAATAGGTACCGCTTGCTGGAAGGTAAACAGCGCTCCGTGTTCCAGCCGCATGCTACGCACTGCGGCAAGGAGAGTCATGCTGGCCACATGACCACGGTGGCATCTTCGGACAACGCTGGCTCTTCGGCTTTGAAATGGAGATGAGCACCACACCCTAGAGTCGGACACGACTGGACTTAATTGTCAGGGGATACCTTTACCTTTTATATCATTTATCACAATACAGTCAAATGGTTGTTGAGCATTTTGTACACTGGAACGTGTGATAGAATTTTTTACTAGCACAGTGGACCCATCAATGCAATGTTTGTCTTGAATCATTCCAGAAATTACAGATCTATTCACCTCTTCTGCTTCACTCACAGACATTAAAAAGTCTGTGATCAAAATAAATGTGTGGCTAGAACCCGGAAAACAGCAAGACTTATGTTTCATTCTGATCAACAATCTCCATCAGCACACTGCAAACTCCTGTTGCAACCGTAGGGCACCAGAGTGTTGTGGTTAACAGCTCACTCAGAGTGAGTAATTCCTCCTTCTGGGCAAGAAGCTGTCAGGCTCAGCAAAGGCCATGGCCCAGATGGACCAGGTTCAGAACCGAGGCAGAAGCTGGCTGTCAATCCAATTGGGTCACAAGCAGGTGTAAAATCCAAAACACATGGGGTCAAGTTGCAAGGCAGCAACAGAGGAACAAAAGAGCCAGTCAAACCAGAGCAGGGGTTAAGATCCAGGGACGGAGAGCAGGCACTGTCCTCACACAAGAGGCAAGTTGTCAGACTCAGAACAAAACTAGGAGGCTAGTGAGGTCCCATCGCTCAACGGCAGAGCACTTGTTTTGCATGCAGAAGGTCCCAGGTTCAGTCCCTGGCATCTCTAGGTAGGCCAGGAAGGCCCTGCCTGAAGTCCTGGAGAGTTGCTGCAAGTGTAGTAGACAATACTGACCTAGACAGAGAAATGGTCTGACTCAGTACAAGGCTTCATAGGATTTAGAGGTCCTGATGGACATGGATTTGCCATAGGTAGGCTTGCCAGGTTCCCCCCCCCCAACCGGAACTTCCCCCCAAACCAGGACTCCCCCCCCCCATATTTTCCGCTGCTGCAGCAGACTAAAAATAGTCTGTTTGTTTACCTTTCTTGGTGGCTGTGGAGGTCCTCTGGGGGGGGGAGCATGCGGACCCCTCCACAGGCCTCCAAGTGTTGGAGCAGCCCTCCAACACTATCGCGATCGTGTTGGAGGGCCGTTCCAATGCCTTGGGGGGGGGCAATGGAGGGATCTTCCACAGCCACCAACGAAAGCAAAACGACAACTTTTTCTTTGCCAGGAGCGGCCATTTTTTTTCTTTGCCGGGGCGTGTCCCCAAGACCGGGACGTGTCCCGAAGACCAGGATGTGTCCCTGCAGGGAACGGGACTATGGTAAGGCTAGCCATAGGGTTAGCTCAGTGCCCAAGCAGCAGTAGCGTCTCTTATCTGGGTGTCACCCAATGCGGGAACCCCAAAGAAATCGCTGAACCTAACCTTTCTGAGGGTTGCACAGCCCTTCTGATAGTCACCTAAGAACTATCCTTCAATTCTAAAGGGAGGCTGTTCCACAGACTTTGGGCCATATCATTGCCAAGAAAAGTCAGTGCTCCCTATGTTACATATTCTATTTACAGCAGGTAAAACATTTCCAGATTGCTACACTAAGTATTTCACAGTTTTGAGTGCACAATTTCAATTCCCAGAAAAGTATTTTCACAGTTTAGCTAATGTGATTACAGTATAGAAACCATGGGAAGGAGGGGGAGAACCCACAAAGTGACAGAAATTGCATTTGAACTGAAATCTGCATATGTATGACAACATTATTACATGAGAATCAATGAACATTCAACTGTAATGGATAGCGTACAGTACAACTAGCAACATTTTTACACAAGGCACAAAGGGATTCTTGCTTTAATTAAATTTGCAATGTAAATGGAAAATTTACAGTGGTCAGAATACTCATTTGCATTACAAATGCCACTCGCATGCCTTCTCTTCTACATTAACAATAAGCAGATATTAACATATCAAATAGACATTGGTCCATCTGGCCCGATTCTGTTTACTCCTGTTGACAGCAGCTATCCAAGGTACAGCATCCCTGGCACATGGATCTTCAACCTCTCATATAAAATGAGAGACGCTCAAAAGCAACGTAAGCCTTCTGTGCAAAAACACCCTTAATGTTAATGCAACAAAAGCTCAGCAGCCTTAATACTTGGCAGCAAAAAGGTAAAACAAAGCTTCCTATGGGATGCAGTTCAGCAACATTGTAGTATATGAGGTGTTGATTTAATCATACAAGCACGGCTTCCGGAGCTTGTGGTTGCATTCTCATTCCTGACAACAGAAACTTTTTTAAAGCATTTAAAAAATGGCTACAAAAAAAAAAGGGGGGGGGAGAGACATTTCATTACAAGAATCATACCTGGTGTAACCAAAAGAAGTTCATTAAAACTGATGGTCCAAACACAACGTTGCTTTAACAAGCCATGTTCACATTAGTCATCATTTCAACTGACTAGAACCAGGGATGTGGATCAAGTCTCTGACTCCAAGTCTCGAGTCAAGTTCCAAGTTTCTGGGTCCAAGTCTCAAGTCAAGTCCCAAGTCTTTGCCCCCAAGTCCCAAGTCTTTGGTTGCGAGTCCATATCTATTTAATGGGGGAAACAGATTTAAACCTGAATAAAATTCAACTTGTTGTGAAAGGCTCCAAGTCTCGAGTCTTTTACAATCGCTGAGTCAAGTCCAAGTCAAGTCATTGATGCGACTTGAGTCGAGTCAATAGACTCAAGTCTACATCACTGACTAGAACTAAGGCCCTTTGTGGTACCCATGGTTCTGTCCTAGCGCTTGGGAAAGAGGGTGAGGCCTGATCTTGTGAGACCTGCCACGAGGCACTGATGCAGTGATGGCGAACCTTTTGGGCTCGGTGTGTCAAAAATTCAGAACTTGACTCTGCTGGTGTGTCACCCCCACCCACCCCCTGGACAAAAGAGAAACAATTCTTCTTGTTCACGTGACGAAGCCCGCGAATATGGTGGACCCTTTAAAAATCATTTTAAACAGTAAAAATAAGTCAGAAAAAGCCTTCCCGACCGTTGTGCGTCAAGATCGCGCTGTTTGCAGGCCTGCAGGGCAGTCTTCTGCGCTCCTGGAAGCCACTTCTAGGTCACGCGACAGTCTCCCTTTGCCCTGGCTCGCCCATTGCAATGCATTCTGGGGCACGCCAGGGCACGGGAGCGCAGAAGACTGCCCTGCAGACCTGCAAACAGCACGATTTTGCTGCATGGTGGTAGGGAAGTTTTTTTCCTGACTTTTAAAAAAAAAAATTTTAAGGGTCCACCATACCCGCAGCCTCCACGGATACCGAGATCCTGTAGTTGTTGTCAGGTGTTGGTGAACGCTGGTGTGTCACCCAAAACATTGTGGTGTGTCACCTTTGACACGTGTGTCATAGGTTCGCCATCACTGCACTGATGTATGGCTGGTTTGCAGAGGATAACTGGGGTCAGGGGACTCAGTGGGGCGGGAAGATATAAAAATGGAGAAAGGTCAGAGTGGGGGGAAGGAGCTGGAGGTGAAGAAGACTGAGGAGGAAGAGACAGCAAAGGCCAAGGACCTCAATGTTAGTTGCCAAAGTGATCCCCACAGCTGTATTCCTCATTTCAGCCTTTGCTCCCAAAGAGCACCTAGAATTCATTCTGAAATCAGGCACAAGGTACGTCGAGACCTGGTTCCAGATAATAGGACTGTTCTGTGGTGACAACCGTAAGATTTAACCACCAGTCTAAGACGAAGAACCTACTTAATTAAGCACCAATCTTGTGCGCTTTTACTTAGGAGTAAGTGCTGTAGAACAGGGGTTCTCAACTTGTGGTATGAGTACCCCTAAGTGTACGCGGACCAGTGGCAGGGGGTATGCCAGAGCCTGCCCCTTATCAGCATCAATCAGTAGTTAATTACTTGTTAATTAGAACTTAAATGCAATCCCCCGTCTGTCTGTCTGTCTGTCTGACTCTCTCTCTCTCTCTCTCTCTCTTCTCACACACACACACACACACACACACACACACACACACACACAGAGAGTTAAGATATTTTTTCACATTTAAAATGTAGTACTTTTTATTTAATGATTAATTAGCTAATTAATTGATTGATTAATCCAATTAATTAGCAAGGGGTACTTCAGAAAATTGGACTGTGATAGGTGGTACCCGGGCCTCCAAAGGTTGAAAACCCCTGCTGTAGAATACAAGGGACTTCTTTCCAAGGAAACATGCACACAGTTGGCATTGTTAAGGTATTTTATGAGATATTCCCCGAACAATATTTTCCCCCCCAGACATGCTCTAGTTCACCCTGGCTAGTACTGAAATGCAATTAAATTTTCAAGTACTGATCAACACAGCTCTGGCAACGATTTTGCTTTTATTAGATACTTTATGGTGTATTAGCTCAAATCTGGGAAGTCAGAGAAGTTAAAAATAGAGATTTTCAAACCAATCTCTGTGCGTATTGATTATTTTCCCCCCGGACAATACCTTATCCAGAGCTTTCGACGTCTCACTTTAAACAGAATTATCTACCATCAGTTCACACAGCGATCTCCTCCACAGCACAGTAACCTCTGACTGATGCTAACTTATGCAACTCAATGTACACATCCAAGTCTCTCAGGGATACTGTCACCGTTCGGAAAACTCTAAGCAGCATTTCATACCTGAATCATTTATCTCCATGGAAAAAGTACGGCATGTTAAAAAAGCAGCAGCTTCCCTTTTCAAACTGCTTAACACAAAGGACTAAAGAACATTTGATACACACAGGGAAACAAAATGAAGACTATAGCACCTTGTACTTACATGCTGTCAGTTCTCCGGTCCGGTGCCACAAATATTAATGCTGATCTTAAATAACGCCCCGCCCCCCCCAACACACATCTATCACACCGTTTCTGCAGACAGTGTACGCCTCAAAATACTGCAGTACTAATTATGCATATAAATCAATATAAAGAACACACAGTTAATTTTTAATCATTAATTAATTGTTTGGCTGTTTTTCTTACTATGGCTCAAGGCTTAATTAAGCACCAGAGGAATACTTTTTCATGTGTCCTGACAGCCATTGTCTGTGATTTTTTAAAAATTCTTTCCCAAGTAGGCATGTGTTTTGTGCATCCCAGAGATTTCTTACAATGCCAAACACAATAGTGTAGCATATGCTAAGAAACAACATGATCAACACCGGACTAAACAAGCTACCTGGAGACAGCCGGGTAACCGCCTGTAGTATAGCTCCCCATAAACCCTTTGAAAAACAAGAACTAAACAGATGCTCAAAACTATAACCTAATGACCAATTCACACACTACTATTTATTTGTTCTAAAATTATCCCTCTTTTCAATCAAAAATGCCAAAGCTGCTTACAAACAAAAAAAGAACACATCATAGAGTGAGCAAAGCAACATCTTTAAAATCAAATGAGGGCCTTGGGCACATAAAAAAGCCAACCAAACAAGGTGCCAAGCGAGCTTATCTGGGGAGCGTACTCCACAGCCAGAGGGCCACCACCAAAACGGCTCTGACTGAGATGACCTCTGATCTGAGAAAGGTGCACATGGATTATGGCCAGATTTTTACTGCCCACATTCCCTTCCAGTTCTTCCCCAGTTTCAAGATTGTGTGGAGAAATTAAATGCATGAACTAGCAATAGCAATTGGTATCCGACAGCTCCAGCCCACAGGAAAGACAGAGAACAGGTAGGAAAAAGCAGCAAACGCGTGATAGCTACCTTGTATGGATTCAGATGACCAGTGTTGGCCCACCTACCTCAGAACGTCTCCTCAGTTAACCTGCCAGGCTCACAAGTAAAGACCCTTCCTAGCCCTGCTTGACCCTGGAACTTCCTGCACGAGCCACGACCCCTCCAGCCAGTAGCTGGCTTGCTTGTGTGAATTGGTACTTGTTCCAACACTAATTAACCGACACGTCCTACAAACTAGATCTCTACAGGATCATCTGTGTTTTCCCCCCAGTGATACCAGAACCTATTAAAAAGATAGTCCTTTTCCTTTCAGGAGAAACATCACTTGTGAAAAGCACAAACACGTCTGCCTTCTCACTCCCTTTTCTGCTACATCCAACAGAGGACTGTGCCTGTAAAGCAATGCCCCCCTCCTTAGCATTAATATTGGTTTAGTTATTAAGCATTTCAGAGCGCAAAGCACACATTTAGTTCATAGTCTTTCTGCTGATTAGACTAACTGCTAAGATCTCTTAAGTTGTTGCCTGCAGTTGTTGCCTGCATCCAAGTTGTTGCCTGCAGAGGTGTGACCTCCACATCCAGGTCCCACACACCCGTTTAGCAACACAATCCTGTTTAGATGTTGACCAGCGGAGCGATCTTTTCACCGGTCTACGGAGTGCCGTAAAGCACTTTGAGGCACACGATGAGTAAGCGGTACTGGCGGAGAGACTTGCACCGCTCCTCTGGTGCTGTAGGTGGAGAAAGGGGGATGGTAGCCTCCTCCACTATATCCTATCCCCCTTCCCAGGTCTGTTCGAATGTGTGCAAGCAAAATAGCTGGTGCACATTCAAGTAGACCCATTGGGGTGGCTGGGGTTCTACTCGGGGTTAAGGGACAAACGTCCCTTTACCCCAAGGAGGCCTCTGGCTCCGCCAGCGCAGGTAGGATGTGGTGGGCGCCTTATTTGACCTCTCTGGATTTCCTCGCGTTCTTCCTTAGAGTTCATTCCCTTCTTCTTTGATCTATCTGCTGAGTAAGCACTCTCATTCTAACCCATTCTTATTTCTTTGAATACATATGTGTGGGATTCCTCATACTCCCATTTTAGCTCTTAAAGCAGGAGAACAAGAAGCTGACCTCTGGGAGCACTAAATGTACAACAATTTTAAACTTGTCTAATTGCCTTCGTTTTCCCCCGAGGAACTGCAATAGCTGAAACACCTGGGTACCTCAAAATTCTGAGCTCCTTCCTGTGAGGCTTGCCCTACATAGAAAATACTAGATATTTTTTGGGGGGGGCTAAATTGTATGCAAACTCCCTGTTTAGAACAAAGATCCTTCAGCTACATAGCCCTGAACATTTATTTACACTCAAAATTGGGCATATAAGCCACATTCCACACAAAAAGCAGTCCTGGTACAGTATAACCGCTTCCCTTGTAGATAAAGTTGAGTAATAGTCATTAAAAGACCTCTTTTAATACACCTGTATTTGTGCATTTCATATCCCCCAGGTGGTCTCTTATCTGTCGGGCAGAGCAATCCTTCCTAACTATCCAGCGGGCAGTTCAGGGCCGCCCGCCGGATCCTATCCCCGTTCTGGAGCGGCCCGGAGGTCTACTCAGGGAAAGGGCACATTCGTCCCCTTCCCCCGGTTTAAAATGGGGAAGCCACAATGGACCTCCTCAGATTTCCGCCAGCTATTTAGCTGGTGGGAGGCCGTGTAAGGACCGCGTCAGCCAGAACGGGGACGGGGATATGGCGAACGCCCTCCCCGCCACCTCCCGAGATTTCTTACCTCCTCCAGCGTCCACATGGGTGACCTGCGGTGGAGTAAGGGCTGCCGGCCTCACGTCGGTGGCCCTTACTCACGAGTTGCTGCAAACGTGCTTTACGGCACGTTTGCGACGGCTTCCGGCGGCGGAGCGCTTGCTCCGCCGCCTGATTCTTCATCAGGATTGTACCATGAGATTGCTCGGGTTCATACATCCATACCACATCTTCAGTGATGCAGCATGTATGTAGAGGGCCACTCCCCACCCTCTATACATGTAGTGGATGAGGCGGAGAAGGAGCCACTTCAATGACACCAAGGGGGGAGCTTTACCAGACAAGGCCCAATCCTCCTCCTGAGGGAAGGTCGAGAGAGAAAGGGCAGACAGCAGTGGCTGCTGCTCATCCACCTCAGTGGTCTCCGCTGGCGTTCTAAGGCACTGAGTTGGCAGCTGCCCAGCAAGGCTCCCTGATGCTGTTCCCAAAGTGAACTCCCAATGTATCTACAGTTAAAGGGAGTCAGCACGTTCTTGCCCCACTTCAGAGAGCTGCAGTCAATCAGGAGTTCCCTGCAGCATGAGCCCATATGGTGCACATGTTACAGAACATTATTCTGGGACAGTAATGTTACATATTTGGCACGCACAATATGGGTATATGCTAACAATGCTAGCTACATGACCTCACAGCCCAATTCTATCCAGGTGCCCTGCAGCATGGGCTAGGAGCCTCCGCTTCATCCTGTGCTCAGCAGCAGGCTGGAGGCCTCCTTGGAGTAAGGGTAATGACCCAGCCAGCACTAGGAGGCTACTCAGATCTGCGCTAGCTCTTGTGCAGGACTGGGAAACCCCATGTCAGGAGAAAAGGCCTGGGAGGGAAGATAGGATATGGCGCGCAACAGCGCTGCCGATCGCTCCCTCGTCCTGGGCTCAGTCTGCCCCCGTCACCATCCTTCCTGCCCTGGCCCCCGCACCACTCAGAGCTCACCGTGGCGGCTCCACGGCGCAGTCCAATGGGCTGAGTGGCGGGCGGACAGCAAGGGCCTTCTGCCCAGTGCGCCTTACTCCTAGGGTGCCCAAAACGTGCTTTACGGCATGTTTGCGACTCCATGGGGCAGCACAGTGCGAGCTACACCGGCCCAGCCGGGGGGATAGGATTGTTCCATTAATGTAGTTGTCCTGATCAGGCATCACTGAATATTGGTTAAGGCCTTTCTTACCCTTCTCTTCTGTAAACTGATTTGGTTATCTTTATACTTTTTTGCCCTTCCTCCCTTAGGCTAATTATCACAACTTGTCTCTTGTTGACTTTTCTTTATAATCTGGGCATTAGACATTAAGCAGCTACATTTTTAGTAACTGCAGAATATTTGGCAAAGTGTGTTTTTGTACATTTGTTACTTGCAGCACATTTTTTGTTACCAATGTTATTTAGAACGGTTAATAATCAAAACATGATGCATATGCTAGGTTGAGATAATTTAAGATACACTTAGCCTAAAACGTGGGAAGGAAAATCTCATGAGCGAGTCATGAGCGAGTACTATTCCCAGCTTCTTATTTCTTCCAAGATAATTATACATGCATGTAAAATTACATGCATGCCAAACCTCGGAACTGAATTAAATAAATCAATTACTCAACATAGCATATCATGACATTTCTACCAAGCCTTTTTAATAATAAGCAGGGCTAATCTAAGAGGTAGGACTTCTTTTGTGAAAAATCTTCATTTTCACTGAAAAGGGAACTCCTTTTAGCAATTTTTCAAGGAGTTGCTGCAAAGGAATCATTTATATCAGAGGTTCTCAACCTGTGGTATGCATACCCCTGGGGGTACGCAGACCGCAGGCTAGGGGTACATGGGATGGTTCCCGTGTACCCCTATAAGGGGTACATGGGAGCGCAAAAACGGGGAAATTGCCCTCCATCTTGAATATCGTGAAAATCTCACGAGATTCACGATGGCGGCGGCCAAATCTCATAAGGGCACATGAGGCAGTCTCATGCCTCATATGCCCTTACGAGATTTGGCCACCACCATCTTGAATCTCGCAAGATTTTCGCGATATTCAAGTTGGAGTCAGCCGGGATTCAAGGTAAGGGAAGCTAGCTAGCGCTGGCAATTTCTCTCTTTTTCCCAGGCTGCGGCGTGGCCGGGCGGGTTCTCGCGCTTGCGCCGCAACCCAGAGGGTAAAGCTACTGTCCCTCAGCACCGGTGCCCATGGGGGATAGGATTGTGCTGTAGAATCTTGTTAGACAAAGGAGGACATAATTTGACAATCATATCATTCCTGCACAAATCATTCCTGTACAAATAAAAAAGTTTCATGAAATTTTGCCAGATAATCAATTTAGAAAGCTGGTAAATTGTCTTACTTCCAAGCCGAACCAGATGCCTCCCATTTGAATGCAAATTAATATATGCAATTAAAAGGTGCCCACCTTCAGGCAGCACTAAAAACATGACAGGAGATCTTCCTTTCAGCATGCCACTAGAACAATGATGAATATGTATGAGGAAATTATGATAAGGTCACTACGAGGGTTTGATAATACAGCCATCTTCCTCTTGAGGGACCGGACAGAGAACACTCTTGGTCTTTTAACATTTAGCTCATTATCTGACAAGCTCCAGTTCATATGTTTCAGACTATCAGCGCTACTCTAGGATTCAGAATGGCAGACAACTTGAGCAGCATGCTGAATATCAACTGCCCTATACTTGGATCTGCTACATGCGGAAGATTGTACCAAATACATCTAACATTGAGGAGTGCATTGCTGAGTTCCGGCATCAAAGTAAAACCTCCTTCAATTACCAAGCCAGAAGTTGTACCCTAGAATGCTGTGAAACCCCCGTTGTAGGACTGCAGAACGATGTGCATCCTTAAAGACGATAAAATGTGTATACAGGGTTTTGAAGCCATGACTTAGATTTGTTTATTAAAGGATGTTGCGAAATGTAATAGGATTAACAATACAGAGACTACGTTCTAAAACTCAAAATCTAAAACCTTTTGAGCCTTGGCTGGCATGCCTCCTACAGCTGCACGCTCGACAATAAAAGATTTCCCACTGTGGGGTCCCCCCGGGTTCCAGCGGCTTTCCTATTACTATCAGTACGGTGCCCCCTGGTGGCTCCCTGGGCAGCTCCACCGGGCCTGTGAAACACTTTTTGCCCTCTGCTCTCATTTCTGCCTTCACTCACAGGCGCCGCCTCGTTTCCCCGTCAGCGAGGGACAAGGACCCTGGCGTGGTCTGGAAGAGGGATAGACTGGCTGTGGCAGGGCAGTCCACTTCCTCTTCCGGTGGCCAGGGGCAGCCTGGACGAGAACCGGCTGGTCTTCCCGTTGAAGAGTTTTTATCGCTTGGCGTGGCTGAGGTTTGTGCTGTGCCAGTGTCCTGCCTGTATATACTAAATACGTCAGCTCTCTTCTAAACAAGAATAATAAAAAAATGATTAAAAATTAAATTAAAAAGGGTTTGGAAAGAGGTGAAATGTTGGCTGGTGGAAAAGAAACCCTTTCAGAAAAAAAGGCTGTGTAAACTGGCGCAACTAGCCCTTAATTCATTATGTATATGCAAATATTCCAAAATCTGAAAAAATCCAAAATCCAAAACATTTCTGGTCCCAAGCATTTCGGATAAGGGATACTCAACCTGAATGTCCAAAAACAAAGGCTCAGAGACAGCACTGAAGTGTGGGGGAAACTTGTCCCTAGTTCCCTATTCTTCAGGTCTGGCCTTCTCTTGATGATGATGACGATGACGATGACGATGACGATGAATATTTTATATACCGCTTTTCAACAAAAAGTAGTTTTCAAGGCGGTTTAAATAATAAAATAAACCAATAAATGGTTCCCTGTCCTCAAAGGGCTCACAATATAAAAAAAAGATGCAGGAGACACACCAGCAACAGCCACTGGGAAAAGACGCCATGCTGGGGTGAAGAGGGATATTTGCTAAATACAAGAGGACACCACTTTTAAAGGTGCCTCCCCAATGGGAGCATTGAAAACTGAGCCAGCCACTCACTCTCTTTGCAGCCTCGCACTGTTGATCACCCTTGGGTTCATTCCATGACACAGTGGAACTCTGGGCACTGTTTACAGATATCATGATGCTACCCTGCAGCATGAATACCTGCGGTGAATCTTTTACCTCAAAATATTGTGTAATCCGAATGCAATAACAGACACACTTACCTGTATCGCTGTATGCTAAAAGCACTCTCATTTTTGGTATAGGAAAACAAGCTGTCGAGAAGGAGGCTTTTCAACAAATCAAAATAATGACTTCAGAGATAAATAGAAACACGAGGGGTGTGTGTGTGTGTGTGTGTGTGTGTGTGTTTAAGTGGGTTTAACATAACAGAATTAATAATTCCAATAAATTTCAGACTGGAAAAATATGTTCTCTATTGTATTTTTTTCTATGCTACACATTCCGACCAAGAATATGGAGGTTGATTCTACTGTATAAAAAGAACAGCTTTTATTTCATTCTTTTGTTTGTTGTTTTCTGTGCTTATTTCTTCATGGCATTTTCCTGCTAAAAGGGGGAAGATCATTGCTTGATGTACATATGCAACTCCCACTGATGCTGTAGTCATACTAACCCCGTAAATGAGATATTTCAGTTGCCATAGCAATTTCACAGGAATAATTAGGAAGGAAGGTTTTTCGGGGTGCTTTCAACTACAGAGCACATCAGCCCTAAACCCCACCACCCATATCCCAGGTAAATCCTGAGACACATGAAACAGTGGACAACTGAGGGAGGGCAATTTGTCCAGCTGCAACTGGTGAAATAGCTTGCTTATAGGACCTGCAGGCTACTGCTGGGGGAATTCCTTTACTTCTAGAATCTGTCAAGTGGCAGTAAGGGAGGCAGAGAGTGTTTCACTTAGCACTATGCAACTGTGTGGCTGCTGACTGCTATCTTCAGGGATGTTTAGCAGATCACACATATGCACTTATGTGGCTGCTTTTAGTGCCGGGGCAACAAATAGCCCAACCCTACCTAACCACGGATGCAGTGGGAGAGGGAGCAGAAAGGGTAAAGGCAGTAGAAAGGGAGAAGGAAGGGGCTAGCCTAGGATAAGTGTGCACGCGATTGCCAACAATCCTGCCTCTGTCTGCCTCTCTCCCTGCCCTCTGCCCCGCCTTGCAACTCCTTCCTTCCTCACCCTCCCTGCCCCATTCTACCCCCACTGCCATCAAACTCTCCTTTCCCAGTCCAGTGACAGGCAGTGCACTCAAAACGGCTGCTAGCCAGTGGCATGTAAAAAAAAGGTAAAGGTGACCCCTGAAAATTAAGTCCAGTCATGTCCGACTCTAGGGTGTGGTGCTCATCCCCATTTCAAAGCCAAATAGCAGCGTTGTCCAAAGATGCCTCCGTGGTCATGTGGCCGGCATGACTCTCCTTGCCGCAGTGCATAGCATGCGGCTGGAGCGCTGTTTACCTTCCCGCAAGCGGTACCTATTTATCTACTCGCATTAACATGCTTTGGAACTGCTAGGTTGGCAGGAGCTAGGCCAAGTGACAAGAGCTCACCCCGTTGCACGGATTTGAACTGCTGACCTTTCGATCGACAGCTCATGATTCAGCGGTTTAAATGGCAGCAAGCTGCCGAAAGCCATTATATGACAGCAGAACTCCATTCCACTGTTGTAAACCCCTCCACCCGGCCCTGGGTAGGATTGGGCCGAAACTGGTATACAAACAATAAAAAGTATATAAAAGGACCCACCATAAAAAGCAGCACTGGTTCACATTTATAATAAAATCAGAACATGATTATTGCATTGAGCCAAATGCATCTGAGCATAAAAAGGTCACAACTTTCCTAGAAACAGCTAAGGCCAGGAGAAGAGCCCTAGAGAGAGAATTGCACAGATAGTGAGCCACCACTAAAAAGTTCCCGTCTCTGCTATTCACCAATCAAATTTCCGTCAATGACATGCCCTCTGCTACCACCTTCTGTCAGCTTCAGGTAAGAACTGAAATGCCCTCCCTTTCTGATTGGTCTGAAGCTATTACAGCTGTTCCTACAAATGAATCATTGGATTGAACTTCTCCAATCTAAATACTCACAGGGTTCCAAATACTTCCAGGGCTTCCGCTATTGTGGGAGCTAGAACCTCTCCAATGCTGGTGACTTTTCCCCCCTTAGCCCAGGTGTGCGTCCAGGGCTATGTCACTGAAAGGGAGTCAAACAAGTCAGCACGTACGTCTCACTACCAATGATGTACTAAGCTGCCGCTCCCCCCAGATTCTGGAGAGTAAAGAATGACAATCATGCAGCTAGCGCAATACTGAGCACCTGCTACATTCACAGTTGCAGAACCAAATGAGGGGAGGCTCTTAGTTACAGGAAGAGGATGGCGGGAAGGCCAATACGTTCTAGAATCTGTGTAATTGTGATCCAGGACACTTGGGATGGAATCCCATCTCTGCTCCATTGTGAGTAGGCTCTGTGGACTAACAGCAATATGAACTAAGCCTCAATCCTTGTTGCTAATCAAGCACAGTTAGAAGTCAGGGTAGTATTAGGATGCGAGTTGCTATATTCAGCTCTCCTACTTGGTGTCAAGAGCTGCGAGGTTCCAACCTGAAGCCTGGTAGGTCAGGCACTGATTTACCAGCTCCTTGCACAACTTAAGCGGGAGCTACACTGTTCGCGTTTGCGTTGCGTTGCGTGTGCATCTGATGTCCCGCACCCAGGTCAAACAACGGGCTCTGATTGGCTGAACGTAGCGCAGACGCAGCAAAAGTCGAGTCCAGCGCGACTTTTGCTGAGTCCGCGCTACGTCCGGCCAATCAGAGCCGTTGTTTGACGGGGGCGGGACACCAGACGTACACGGAACGCGACCGCAATGCAAACGCGGACAGTGTAGCTCCGGCTTTAGTCTTACGAAGTCCCCATGGGGAAGGGTCTTAAGAAGTCAGGAAGAAAAACCCTGCAGTATTAGGCCAAGGCCCATCTAGTCCAGCATTCTGTTCTCCACAATGGCTCACCAATTACCTCTGGGACGTCCACAAGCAGAAGAAGAAGGCATACTCTCCCATCACTGATTACATGCAACTCATATTCAGAGGCACACTGCCACTGAACCTGGAGGTAGCACCTAACCATCATGGCTAGTAGCTATTGATACACCTCTCCTCCATGAATGTGTTTAGTTCCCTTTTAGTCATCCATCCTAGTGGCCATCTCCACATCATGTGGCAGGGAATTCCACATGCAAGAATGGGTGTCACCCCCACAGCCTGGTGACACCACAATTAACCCAATCTCTTTGAGATTAGGAAGCAAGGCATTTTAGAAGTCTTGAAATCAGACACTACTAGGATGTTTTAGCAGTTAACTGACAAAGAAGTCTGAATATATCTCAAATTGTTCTCAAATTTTAGGGGTTCTTTTTCAAGTGGTGCTAATAAGGCTTGATCCTTTGACAGTTTTGCTGAATTAGCTGGATGACAGGTATCAATGTGTGAGTAGATTAGTCATTTCAAACCTGTTATTAGCTGCCAAGACTGTTCTGTCTCTGCAACGGAAAACAGCAATTCTTTCTATCATCACAGAGTGGATAATTAAAGTCCTGGAGATGGCCAAAATGCACAAAGCTTATGGATAAGGTTTACTGAAGAAATGGACGTTGTTCCCTGGCTGTTGTAACTGAAGAGACATTGAGAATGTTTGTAAAGATAGAAAATACTATACTTTTGCAATGTTTGAATATTTTATATTTAAGGGCCAAACTATACATTATGTACACAGTGTTAGCAAGTAATGTGCTTAAGATAGCAACATCTTCTTTCACAAAACAGGGGAGGGAATTAGCACCTTGATGCACATCTTAGGGTTACCCTTTTCCCCTTGTAATTTTTCTGCCAAAAATGCCCCCCAAGTGGCTATTTGTTGCCAATAGCCATTTCTGAGGAGCATTCTTTGCTGGAGAAACAGCACAGGGAAAGTGTTAACACACGCACACATACACTCACGCAGAGTGCACTCTGCATACACTCTGCAACCGTGTTGCTGCACCTGAGGAGGTCCACAGTGTGTGGACGAAACATTGTGTTTTAAGTTTTAATACTTCTTTTTTATCGTTTCTAAAGTGTTGTGTACATGTCAACGTTCCAAACGTTTCTTAAACATAAAATATTTTTACACGTACAGGACGTCTGGCTCAGTTGGTAGAGCAACCGTCTCCTATATGCCTGAAAATCTGAAGGACGGCAGTTCAAGATGGCTGGACGTGTCTGTGTCTGTCGGAGAGCTGCTGGCACGCCGAGCTGATAAGTTGCAGAGCCTCTGTGGGGGAGTGGAACTGCAGCTGCACTTGAGTGAGAGTCAAGGTTGCCCTGTCAGCTGAAGCGTGGTGAGGCGAACATCAGAGAGAAAAGCTAGACTGTGAAAGAAACCATCTAGAATGAAGGGTTCTACGAAAGATTAGAACATTATTGCATTGTAAAAACCCCTTGAGGTTTAGAAAGCCTGCCCATGTAAACCGCCATTGAATTAAAGTCGGAGGAGAAATCTGATGACCAAAGAAAAGGTGGTATATAAATACTGGTTTTAAAAATAGCCTACTCTAGATAGCTTTGGTCAATGAAGCCAAGATCCAAGATACTGGTTGTTTTATTTAATTTATTTATTTATTTATTTTACTACTACTACTACTACTACTACTACTACTACTACTACTACTAGGCTCTTAATCCTGTAAACTTGGAGACGATGTGAATCCTATACATGTTTACTCAGAAGTATGCCACACTGTATTCAATGGGACTAACTGTGCAATCCACTGTAACATTAGGCCGGCGAAGCAAGCACTGTACCGGCCTAGGGTGTCGCAGAAGTGCCATAAGGCTCCTCTAGTGTAACCGGCACAGGTGCGGAGGCCGACACCGTTTACAAGGCCATTGCCCAGAACAACATTTACAACTATGTAGAGAACTTGCTCATAATTATAATATATCCCAGATTTTTGCATACCATTCTCTAATTAATAGGTGTTTTGATGATGATGAAGATGATGAAGAAGAAGATGATGAATATGATGATGTATAAGAAGAAGGACGACGACGACGACGACCATAAGAAAAGCCCTGCTGGATTATATGCCTCTGAAAGCACACAATACAACATGATACCTGTATCCTGCATCTGGCATTCAGAGATGGCTACCTCTTAAACCCAGACGTAGCATCAGTAATCATTATTTGTATCCTGTGGTGAACTTTCCCTCCATAAATATGTCCAATCCCCTTTTATTCAATATTCAATAGGGTTCTCTTCTGGTTGAAATTAGGGTTCTATATTCAACAGGGTTCTCTTCTGTTTTCTTACAGCCCAATCCTATCCTCTCCCCCTCCCACTGATGCAGCCTGGCAGAGGGACGGACGCGCGCAGCACCACGTACTTCTATAAAGCCATTTGCGACAGCTGTAAAGCAAACCCCACTCCCAGAATGCTAGTTCTGGCGGCTGGGAGGGGGATAGGATTGGAGCATAAGTCTAAACTGTTCAGTAAGATAGTTGCTGGTTCTAAAGAGACGTTATGCACGTTTCCTAATACAGTAATACATTCTCCATAACATAGACTCTGGCCCTGAAAAATATATATATTCAGGCAAGAAAACCCCTGTTGTCTTCACCTTAACTATTCAAATATTCACCCATTTTGGAATGAATAATAATCTTCTACACAAAGAAACAAGACAACTTATTCTCATCTAATAAATATTTGAGAAAGGAAAATGTACTCAAGCAACCCGCTTCTTGCAGATTAAGCAATGGCTCATTACTCTTTAAATATCAACCTGGTACACAGTTTGTTCCATGCAAGAGAGATGAGAAAATCCTTGTCTCCATTAAAAAGAACATAATGGAAGTCTGCATAAATGCATTTTATACGACTGTGACTGAACACTGCAGACCTCATCAAAAATAGGATACCCTGCAAAACAAAATCTCTACAATGAAGATTTTTAGGATTTGGTCTAAAATGGAAGAAGACGAAGTTGAAGAAGAATCAATCTCAGGGTTGGGCTGTGGCTCTTTTCTGTGGACAACGTCAGGGCGGTTCTGCCTCACCTGCCGCCCCCGCACCGCACATCCCTGGGACAATGGAAATGACGCAACATGAATTCAACTTGAAGAATCCTGGAGAATTCTGGTGTTCCTTGATACACATCTACACTTGTCTGGTAAAGCAAGCTATGGGAGCTCTGATTCTGTCTGGTACTACATACCTTGTCAGGGATTTCGGCACTTCTGAAAAGTTGAAAGCAATTGGATTTCAAAGATGACATGCACATTGCCATGTCAGACCACTCCACAAATTTCAACTTCTTATTCAAGCCAAACAGTAGCCTTCTCACTGAAATTTACTTTTCAGCAGAATTAAAGTTTGTTTTTTGTTTTATTTGCACCATTTTGATTTACTTCAGGTTTGTTTTTTTCAGGAAGTGGTCATTAAGTGAGAGTGACATAGTTCTTTGTAAACATTGTTTTTATATTCCATCTATGTGAAGGAACTCAATTTCCAATGCAATAAAATTAATTGTATGCAAATTTTTGTATGTACTGTATGTGTTTATGAACATTTTTCTGGGGATAGAGTCCATAACTTTCATTAGATTCTCAAAAGGGTCTGTAACCCAAAAAAGGTTAAGAACCACTGATGTAGGGGCTCTCTTCAGATATCCTAATAAATGCATATAGATTGGAAGGGGAGCCTACTGCCACAAAAAGGGTTGCTAGCTGAGGGATTTTAAATAGCATCATCTAAGGTTCCCCTGCTCCCAGATTATACCAACCCTGAAAAGCTTTTGAAATCTTTAAATGCTCCCCTGTTTTGGGGAGAGAAAACCCATCTCCTTCAACAAACATCTTTATCGCCCAGGGGGATTTTAGATAGCTCACCTACCACATTCCAAGGCTGTCTGCTTCTGAGTCAGCTAGTATATTTGCTGCCTTCTTTGATTTAGAGCTTTTGGGCCCTTTGGAAGAACTGAGCACAAACCTTTCCGATTGCAACTGCTTTAAAGTGGTCGCTCTCATTCCTGGGAGGGGAGGACTGGAAAACGGTAAAGGCAGAGTCATCGACATATTCCATAAGTTACTTTCCATCCAAAGTTCCATGTGGCACCATTGTGAACAGGACTAAGGACAACATGGTAAGGAAGTCTCTATAACATGGAACCTGGGGAGGATATGCCCCAGTGGAATGACAGGTTCCATTTGCACAATTATTTATTTATTTTTATTTACAATATTTATATCCCGCCTTTCTCCCCAAAGGGACCCAAGGCGGCTTACAACAAAACAGAAAATACAAAAAAATACATACAAAAAAATACATATTGATAATTACTTTTTAAAACAATAAAAAACAACTACCTAATAAAAACATTTAAATATTGATTAAAAAATATTACATTTAAAACAAGATCATAAAAACAGCAGCACCCCACCCGTACCAGCAAGATGTTAAAAAAGGCAAAGGCTCAGAAGGCTTCTTTGAACAAGAAGTTTTTTAGGCCTTGCCGGAAAGTGTCCAAGGAGGGAGCAGTTCATAAGTCAAAGGGGAGGGAAAGCTAAGTAACAAAGCTAAGTAACATTTCTTCCGATTCCCTCCTCCATCAGTAGCCCCTCATGCCATGTATCACACTAATTCTGATGGTCTCTTCACCCATTCCAGGGGGTGCTGGGGACTGCTGGACAAGGAGGGGGCAAGAAAGCCCCCTTCTTCAAACAGAGCACCTCTCACAGTTCCCTGGATCCAACCCCATCTGAAACATGTAATGTATGGAGTCTTGAAGATGAATCAGCAACAATAATTAATTGTTAGACAAAAGTTACATATTAAACTATCATCAGCCAGTGTTCAATGTGTATAGCAGAGGTTTCAATATTCCCACTAGAATAGTATGAGCACAAAGATGATAAGAGAATGCTTTGCCACAAATTGGGAATGATTGTGCTGAAGAGTAAAAAACAAATTAGTTCTTTTGACTATGGAGTTCATATATTAACTTCTCAACTTATGCATACAACCGAGAACCAATAGCAGAGTTTTTAGTACCGAATTGGCTCCTGGGGCATTTCCATTTAGATTAGAGAGAGAGTCTTAGCCCTTTGTAAATCCCCAAACTGGAAAAAAAAATACAAAGAGTATTAGCACCTGGTATGCTATTAAAACTTTATTGTCCAAAAAATTGAAAACTCTTTGCAATTGTTTTAAGTGAATGTGGTTGTATCTTAATTTGTTGTAATGAGGGGGATGTTCATTATAGCGTCTCTCTTCTCTGCCCCAGGGCATGTGTGACGATTACATTTTTCATCTCAATGAGTTTTTGAATTTGCTGAACTCTTTAAAAATACCTAAGAATGCCAGACCTCCAGAAGGAAGCAAGAGCATTTGCTTGTCTTAATTACTGCATTGTTTTTGTAATTGACAGCTGATAATGCTGGTGTTAATCAAGCTAGTGCATCACAAAGCCATCTTGTAATTATAAGGGGCCATGAAACTTTATATTGAGATGCATATTTTGTATCTAATTGCAGCACAAGAGCCATAGCAAATTATTATCTCCTGCTGTATTGGTTCTTGACCCAGTGACCCAGCTCTGCTCTTTCTATCCTGGTAGCTTGCTTAAAGTGCCACTCTACCAACAGGGGAATTAATATGTCATAATTTTCTTCAATATTCATGACCACATTAAAAATGCCGCTCACTTAAGAACACGCTGATGCAATGTGCATGAATTTACAACCTCTGTCATCTTTACTGGACGTTTGTAACCACCTGGACATTACTCAAAAATTGACCAGGAGGCAGATGGGTAATCCGGCAAAGATGGAAGAATGTACCTTTAATCTTCAGTCAAGTAACCATCAGCACCTAGAAATCAACTGAAAACTAGAATTTTAAAAATGTTCTTACAAGCTGTGGAAAGAAGCCGTAAGTTCTCCCAAATGTCAGTCAACAGAGAAGGGGGAAACTTACCAACGGCAATTACTTTTATTACAAGGAAGAGACGTTCCATGTAAAGAGGTAGTGCACCAGATGCAGGGAAAAACAGAGTGGCTAGAACTAACTTGCTCCCCCGTGTCTGGCTGGGTCAAGAAATGAGACAGAAAGCTAACCTAGATGGTATCTTGCCTGGCATGGTGGCTTTTATAGCAGCAATACCTGGCATTTTTTAAATTCCATAAATATCATAAATATCTTACTCAGAACTAAGTTCCATTGAGTTCAATGGGACTTACTCCCAGGTCAATTAGTATAGCAGCAATTCCCAAACTTTACAAGCAGATAAGGAACGCTGTAAGTAGTTGAAGGAGGGGGGGGGGGCAGACAGTAGCAACGGCACTCCCGGGATCGTGCTAGGGGGAAAAAGGGCTTTTTTTCACTCATCAGGGGTTGTGCTGGCCCTCCAGAGGATTCAGGGGGCCTGCAGCCCCAGTTTGGGAACCTCTGGTATATAGGATTGCAGCTTTAGTAATTCATACAATTCTGTAAGGTTGGTGATGATGATTTTTACAGCACCTAAAAGTGTCTATGTAATGCGCATAGATTAAAAAACCAAAACCGACCCTGCCAATAGGCTTATAATCTAATACAGCAGTGTTTGGTCCGAACCCACTTGGTGGGTCATGACCTGATTTCTGGTGGGTCCCAGGTGATGGAAAGATTGGATAAGTAATTGCCACAAGCCCCGAGGTTATTCAAAAATCAGATAGCTGCTAATTGCCCTGAAAACAGTTGAGCTCCTGCAGTTTGCAAGCTTGTGTAAATATAGGGAGATAAATTTTTGAGCTTCTTTTATTTCTGGTGTGTATTTTTTTTCCAAGTCCATCAGTGACAGGTAGTGGGGGCAGCTGAAGGCTGGGTCACATAACTAAGCCCCTCAAGCCTTGAGGCTATTTTTTTTAGGGTTGCCTCATTACAAGAAATGGATTGAGCTTTTTTTGCAAATAAATAAAATATTACTTACATATATAGATCACCTTTTTTAAAGTCTTGTAAAGCTTGGTCGATCCCGATAGAGTGTCAGTTTAAAAAGTGGGTCTAGGTGCTAATAAGTTTGAGAACCACTGTAATACAGTGGTTCTCAAACTGTTTGGTCTCCGGAGCCCTTTACACTTCTCAACGGAGTCTTGGGGAGCCCCGCTTGCACATGCGCAGAGTCTCACAGAGCCCCAGAGCACGGCACATACTTGGAGTGGTGCAACACTGAGCAGATGGCAGCTACCACTTATGGTGTGTTTGTGGAGCCCCTGGGCTCCTAGGAGCACACTTTGAGAAACACTGATCGAATGGACCTGATACAAAAGAGGAAAAGGATAGGGAGGGAGGAAGAAAACAAGCCAATTCAAATACCAAAACGTTCAAGTTACATCAGTGGTTCCCAAACGTTTTAGCACAGGGACCCACTTTCTAAAATGACACTCTCTATCGGGACCCACCTAGCTTTATGAGACTTTAAAAAAAGTGATCTAGATCTATCTTGCAAACTGCGGGGGCTCAACTCTTCAGAAATCAGGTTGCGACCCACAGTTTGAGAAAAACTGAGTTACATAATGACCAGGTAGAACCACAACCAAGTCGATAGTTCATTGCTGTCTCACCTTCCTCTCTGTTGCAGCGATAGAAAATGGTTACTATCCCAATGAAAGTGGAAGGTGGGGGCTGAGGCCAAGCGAAAAAGTGGCTTGTGACTTAGTGAACAAGGTTTGAATTGGGGTCTCATTGCTCACAGTTCAGTCTTTAGGATCAAATTGGAGGAGAGAGTAATTTTAAAAGCAAATGCAGCTGTAGGGGGCTCTGATTTAGATGAGCAGCATAGTACTGGAGGAGTGGGGTTCCCCATGCCATGATTAACCCAAATCCCAAAGCCATCCCAGACATCCTATTTGCCCCTCCAGGGGAAACATTATGATACCTATGAGATTTCCACACATGGCAAACAGAGCTTCCTGATTTGGCTCAGGACGGTGCTGCAAGGAGAAGGGTTAAATCCATCCTGCCCCAGTGCTGCTACAGCCCCACTCTGAATGACCCACTCATGACTGTATTTACCCTTTTAAAAAAACCACAGGCATACTGTGGTTTATTTCTTTTAAAAGTTTATAGGCTGCCTTTCAATTTCAGTAAAAACAATTCAACAGCCGAATAAAACACCGTCACAAAGAGAACATATCAAATAAAAATAGTAGTAAATAGCATGAGCAAAAATAAAACCAAAGCACAGCAGAGTACCTGAAGCTAGGAAAAGACCAAAAAAAAGTCTTACTGCCTTCTGAAAAGCAGGCAGAGTAGGTGCCGGCAGAGCCTCACGCGGGAGGGAATTCCACAGCCTCTGAGAAGACCCTGCGCCGCATCCCTCCTAGTCACACCTCCATGGCAGGAGGTGATGCTCAGCCCCAGATGACGAATACAGTGTGTACATGGGGGAGAATGCAGTCTGTTGGGTGCCCAGGTCTCAAGTCATGCAGGGTTTTATAGGCAATAACCATTGGGTTGTGCTCAGCACCATACTGGAGACCAGTGCAGCTCATGGAGCACTGAGGTCATGGTGCTGAGTGACAAGGGCTCAAAAGCGACAAGTCCTCACTACCACATTCTGGACACCTAAAACAACAAGATTCTGCCAGGGTCCGGGTCAAAAAAGAACCGTATCCAGCATACCTTTCGAGGAAGAGTATGTATTGGATGTGTGTTGAAACATATATACCGTATTGGTCTGAGTATAAGACTCACTTTTTTCTCCTAATTTAAGTTTTTAAACTAGGGGTGCGTCTTATAACCAGGCTGTTGCAATTTAATGCCAGTGATTTAATTAAAATTTTTTAATAGCACCAAGCTTTAAGGATGCGTCTTATAATCAGGTGCATCTTATACTCAGGACAATACGGTAATTGGGCTTTCAGTGCAGTTAATGGATTCATCATTAAGCCAGAACTATATTACACGTGTTCGCGTTCCGTATGCATCTGGTGTCCCGTCCCCAGGTCAAACAGCGGGCTCTGATAGGCGGAACATAACGTTCAGCGAATCAGAGCCATTTGTTTGACCTGGGGGCAGGACACCAGACGCATATGGAACACGAACGCGTGCAATATAGCTCCGGTTTTATTCCATTGCAATAATACCTTCAAGAATTTCCTTTCCTGCATGACTAATCAAAATAACAAATGTGAGCGTTATTACGGACAAGCATACTGTCCGAACCTTACTGCATTTGTGACAGCTCTATCTGTTTTCCATTCCACTCTCTACCCAGTGGCACAACTGAGTTGATGCTTTCCAACTATCTATTCAGTTCTGGTACGTTTTCTTCTGGAAGCACATTTCATCATCAAAGCCACTGGGGTTCCGTCGCCGCTCAGTTGTGATCTAGCCCATTAAAAACATTAACAAATATTGCCAGTTTTAATTTATAGATGCAGTAGGAGCTCCTAAATCACGGCAGTGTTTTCCATCCAACCTTGTTCATCAAACTCAAAAATAATTTAGCAACTCCTTAATTAATTCCTAATTGACATGCTTGGGTCATTACGCCAACACTTTCATTTGGCTGGGTACCAACAGACAGTGGCCTAGGGGCTATTTGGCTTATGAGAATTCTCCCAGGATGTCCAATAAAACTTTTCCTTTCAAAAGTAAATTTTGTAGCTGTTGATGTTGCCAATTATTACGCTGATTAACATCCTGGTCTGGAACAGATTTACCTTAAAGTCCCCACTGATCTCAAAAGGAATTTACTTTCAAATAAAGGTGCAATTAGATGCGAAAGTGGGAGACTTATAATCATATCATCTGCCATTTTTTAACCCCAAACCCCTCAGGACTGTGGTGCTGAGGGGAGGGAGTTAAGCCATGTTCCCTGTGACATTTTCCCAATGAAAACTCTATTTGCCCTCTGGGGAAAATTGTTTCATTTTTAGCAGCTCACAATCCAAAAGTAAAACAACAAAAACATAATAAAAGGGGAAAAAAAGAAAAATGACACACATCCCAAAAATTCAGACCCACACAACTCCAAAAACAGAGCATCAAGTCAAACCAACAACAATTACACTTCTAAAGTTTGATGAAAAAGAAACATTTCCACATAGGCATCGAAATGAAAACAGGGAGGCAGCCAACCTAAGCTCACAGGGCCTAGTGGGTACCACCATGGAAAAGGCCCTGTATCTTTCCCCAGCAACCAAGCCTCCAATGGTGACAGTACTCACAAGAATGCCTCAGAATTAATAAAAAGGCCTAAGCATATAGGAAGTTATGTTGGGGGTGAGGGAGGGACAGCCCTGCAGCTACTTGAGTCCAGGTAGCCTGATCCTAACTGGGATCAGGCTGGCATGTGGAAGAATTGCCGACAGGAGAATAGGCACACGCAGCGTTCCATCAGCGGTCATTTTGTGTGCGCTGCTGCTGTGGAGCCTCACCGCCAGAGCCTGCAGTAGCTGGTAAACCACTGGTGGGGGTGGAGGGTGGGCAGATCGAGGTAATCAGGGCCTCAGGGGGGGCGTGTAGCGGGCATGTGTTGAGCGGGTATCAGCAGAGCCTTCTCCGCCAATATCCCGACCACCATCATGCCTTCGACATGACACCATTCCACCCTTGACACAAAATATCTGGCACAGATCCAAGTACACCCATTGGAGGCCATGCAGGCACAAAGTAGGGTAAGGAAAACGATCTGTTACTTACCTCTCCGGCCCCCGCATGCTTTCCAACTGTCCGCAGGATGCAGTGGAGCCTGTGCGGGCACCGCTGCGCCTTGAGACCAGCATTTAGTTAGGACTGGACACTAACTCATTTACAGGACTAAAGGAACTAATAACCAGGAACTTGACTTGCATTCAGAAATAAACCGGCTGTCAATGAAGTTGGCATAGCAGCAGCATCACTCGATGGAAATGTCTGGCACTGGTAAAAACACATGCAGCAATGCTGTGCACCAGCGGAAGTTTCTGGGAGGTCTTCAGGAAAGCTTCGCCTGGAGTGCATGACAGCAATCTAATTTTGACAGAATCAGTTCTTGGGTCATCATCGCCAGAACTGACTGACACAGAAAGGACATGGTCGATGCATCAGCTGACGCTGGGCAGGAAGTATCCCTGGCCATGACCAACACCCAGACATTCAAGATCAAAAGCAGGTCCAGGAAAAACCCCAAATTGTGATCCTGGTATTTCAAGTGGAATGCAACCCCATCCAGGAGAGGCTGATGATCCATGACCAGAACTTCGGGTCTCTTAACCAATAGGACCTCTGTCTTGTTCAGATTTAATTTCAACTTGTTTGCCCTCGTGTACAATACAGCAGCTTATGTTTTCCCCTGAGGAGCAAACAGCAGCTGGTGGGAAGAATTCTCACTGTGAAAGGGCATAGGAAAAAATTAAACACCCAAGCCCACTGTCTCTGCTGAATTCACTTGCAGCTGCTCTTAAAGTATCGAACAGGTCCAGGGACGAGTGGCAACAGCAGCCACATGTGCACTCTGGCTCTCTCAAAAGAGAAAACGTTAGCATGTGACGATGATGGGGAGGAGCAAGTGGGCCTACTGAAAGAGTCTTCCAACTTACAAGCCATGCTGGGGATAAGCAACCTTCTGGTTGTAGGAGTAGGTTTTCTCTGTGCCAGGTGCAAGGGAGTGGCAACAGGATACAGGTATCTTGTTGTCTTGTGTGCTCCCTGAGGCATCTGGTGGGGCCACTGTGTGATACAGGAAGCTGGACTAGATGGGCCTTTGGCCTGATTCAGCAGGGCTCTTCTTATGTTCTTAAGTCTTCAACCAAGCCGTGGATAATAGCAGCAGGGGTATCGCTAGGGTTGGCGACACCCGGGGCGAGATCTCATGCTGCCAGCCCCATGGACTTTCTCCCATGTCAGACCACATGATGCGGAGGCCTCCTGTGAAACGCAATCCCCATGCGAGTTGCGGCAGGGATCAGGAAGAAACCATTTTCTACCAGTGGTGCATTTTTGCACCACCGGTAACAAATAGAATGGAAAGTCATTTTGGTGCCTCGCCTCCTTGGGGTGTCACCTAGTGTGGTCCGCACCCCCTAGTGATGCCCCTGAGTAGCAGGATCACACGGTCCTAAAAAGGGCGAAAGGGTTCATCATGCAGGTCCTGCTCTAAGAAATCTGCAAAATGTAAAGTTTGTTTTATAAAGCTGGCAATGAACTATTAACAAGAAATATATTTTTAATTGCATCAGGAATACAGCAGACTTCCAATACTGTATTTCTGAGCTTTCTACATGTGCACAAAACGGAGGGGGGGGGGCTGTTATATGAGCACCTGGCAAAACAATGACCCAGGGACCTTAATTATTCCACTGGCATTTTACAGTGCCAGCTCATTACACTGGGTTATTAAGTAGCCACAATGACACAACATTAAACTTCAAGACAAACCTCCAAATCAATTTCATATTATTATTATTGTTGTTGTTGTTGTTATTTTAAATTACACAAAGAGCATAAAAGCTCCACAGGAAAACAGGAACCATGGCAACAAACCCAATGATTATGTAAACACCTTGACTTAAATAAGACCTCCAATGCAAGCCTAGACACACAATCTTAGGGGCAAGCGGCAATGGCCTGATTCAATTGTCACACTCAGTGGAACAGTCCATGGGTTTGTCAGATCGGAAACAATGAGCTCAAGCACACCCTTCTTTCCTACTCTAGGTCAGCAAAAACCGGAAGTGCGCTGAACTCGAGTAGGATTACGCCGACAATGTCTTCATTCTCCTTAAAAATAATTGTATGATGATGACACACAGTACGTAGGGCGGCCAACTTCCTTTCTTTAAAAGGCCTATGGGTAGGAGCTAGAATAGTTCAGTGTAGGAATACTTGCTTTGTATTGAAAAGGTTCAATCTCTGGCATCTCTGGTTAAAAGACCTCAGCTAGCATGGCCAAGAGGGACCTTTGCCTGAGTCCTTGCAGAGTCACCCGCAGCAAAAGCATACCAAGCAATCTGCCCAAACTTTATTCGAAGGCTCCCTAAAACTGGCCTGGAGAAGCCAGTGGTCTGACTGAGTGTGAGGAAGCTTCTCTGTAACAATTGAATGTCAAGAAGAAAAATCGTCAGGTCCGGTCCTGCACTATAGAACAGTGCTGATGGTGAAAAAAATGCACCAGAAGGACAGTTTCCCCCTAAGGTCTCTCACAACTAAAATCAGGATAATGGGCAAGGTAGCTGTGCTCTCCCATCAACATTTCCTGCGAGAATCTTGGGAGATTCTCAAGGTTTGTTTCTTGTTATGGACCTAAAAGACTCTGTATGGAGCCTCTGTGGCTCTAATTCTCTTGATTTTCCTGTGATCCTTACTTGCCCTGTCACCAAGGACAAGACCGATCATGTCCAAACTACGTATTTTTATTCTATCTTAATTCATTCGGGGGGGGGGGGGGAGTCCCAAGCGGTTTGCTTCACTTGAAACAACTCAAGAGGCTGCAGTTGTTCTTGCGGCCTGCCGTCCATCTTTCCATACGTCACTTGTTCTAATTATCCTTTCCTTTCATCACTGAAGATTAAGCTCTTCATTCATAAAACACACAGTTCAAAAATCAATGTTTTGCATGAAACAAGACATATTTAATTAGAAGAGAGGAAGAAAAACTCAGAACAAACAATGTTAAAAGGATGCCTCTTTTTTGCATAAACACTCTACGGGATTCTGCCATATAAAAACAGTAACCTGCCGTACAAAGCTGTCATGATTATTTCTGTCGCATGCTAGAAGCATTTAAGCTTCTAATTTATGTTGTGTAATAAACAGGCACCCCCTAAGGCAGATCAGGTCTGTTATATCAGGCTCCGGTTTAAGCATTCTGGTATTGACAGACTGCAGGAGGCACTGAACGACTCCAAGGAAATATTTAGCACTTTGACATATTCAAAGTACTTTATAAACATTAGCTTGTTAATTCTTCACAGCAGCCCTGCAAAGCAGGTGGACATAAAGCAGGCTCTTTGCTGCCGAGAGACAATACCAAGGCTACCTACAGGGCTTCCCCTGAGAACAAGTAAATTCCCACAACCTGTGGGCCGAGGACGAGAAATTAATACATGAAATTTGCAGATGTTACGGTCTTTCCTGATTGCTTTGAAAATAAAGTGGGATTTTCCAGTGCTTGTACTGAGGGGCTTCTGTAATGTTCAATATGAGCACTGAACCATTCCACATAAGCCACCACATGCCCTCTCCCAGGATCGCCTCCCTCAAGCAAAAAAAGTCTCACCTTCCTGTGGCTTTGTTTATGTGATCGAGCCATTCATAAAGTTAGAACCCCATGAAGAAACTCAAAGAGAGATGTGTTGTGCAACTGCACATGCTCAGCAAATGCCACCCTCAGAAAATGGCCAGAGAACACCTGCTGGGCCTGCCTGAGGTGATTTTGCTGAGAATTTGACAGGGTCACTGGCAGCTCACCATTAACCAGGTCCTTTGGGAAGAGTTTAGGAGCCGCTAATAATGTTATCAGAGATTGCTCAATATAAAGTTCAAATAAAAAGAGCTACATACTGAGTTGTTTGTGTAGTAATGTTATGTTGGGACGTAGTTGTCTGTAATGGATGTGATGAGGACGGCCCAAGCATGCTGCATGCAGGCAAACACAAGCACACTGGCTGCTAAAAATCCGCTGGAGTGCACCAACCCATATTACCTTGCCATTACAAAATAAATTTTAACAGTTTGCAGTGGTATGGTGACAACTGTCAACTCCCCATGGCAAGCTGTTGTATGCAATTAGCCTGCCACGTGTGGCAGCCTCCAAGGAGGTGTCACAGGGAAGGGAATCTCAAACCAGAGCTCCAGGAAGCCAGGTCCAGGCATTTGACTTCTACACCACCATGGCAGCTCCCGTGTAGTTGTAGATACGTTATTGGGCTTATCTTTGCTGCTCTGCAGTGACACCCAGATAATGGTCAGAGAGGGTATTGCTGCTTTTAAGCCTAGCCTTGGCCTGTATCTGTGGCACCATACCATCATTAAAAAAGAAAAGAAAAATAAAGTGATATTAACATCTCTGATGGTGTTTCAGTGGCTACCCCATTGGTACCAGGCCCTCAAATCATCTGGAAAGCCAATGAGCCCCCAGTGGCTTTGCACTTGGGATTCTTTGGCATCTGTTTAAAAAATGTTCCCCATCTGATAATTGACCTTATGAAGTGATCCATAGTAAAATGACTTGATGTCCAGTAATAACATCATTACTAATGGAGTTAAGCAAGAAATCAGCCTCTGAAGTGGAGAGAATGATATCCTGCATGGCAATTGCTTGAGGCAATTAGAACCATTAAATGGCTAAGACACAATCCACTTTTCTTCTTTTTTTTTTAATAAGAAATATCTTTACTACTCATTTCCTAGAAAGTGCACTTAGCGAATTTCCTTTTCTTCAAAGTTCATGTAAGAAGAGTACTCAAGTTGTAAATACGGTTATTTGCCTGACTTACCAGAACGACAATGATGCTGCTCTTCGAGGAATTCCAAGTCAAGCATGAGATCATCTTCATCCAGGTCACAGGAGCCCAAGTTATTCAACACATCCTGAAGTATGAGAATGAAATAAGAATTTAGGGCAGAAGCGAACCAAATACAAAGGGGAAGAACATCACCCAATGCATTTTGGTACTGGGATTAATGTGAGCAGAGAGGAAAATAGGCATAAGCAACAGTACGTGTGCACACCCACATGAAAGCTGTATACAAAGTGGACGGAACAAGCAGGGTTGTTTTTACTTACATTACCCAGTCAATATGCAGAGATTCCACTTTGAAATCATACATATTAACCAGGCAATGTAAAATTACTGAATGAAGTGACAGGAAACTATAAGGACATAAGAAAAGGTTCTACTAGTCCAGCATTTCAGTAGTCCCATACTTGGGAAAGGGCCTGTGGGTTCTAATCCTGCCACACTGAGTTCTACTTTCCCCCATGCTACACAACAGCAGCTTGCAGGATGCATGAAAGATTCATTTGCGCAAAACAGCATAGCTCTACAAAGTTCTTGAAGGGAGGGGGCAAAGAGCAGTGGTAGTGCATAAGGTACATAAGGGTAGAGCAATAGGTGCATAAGGTTCCAGATTCGGTTTCTGACATCTCCAATTACAATGAACTGAGGTAGCAGGACTGGAAAAATCCTTTCTCCAAGACCTTGATGAACAGTTGCCAATCACAACAAGCAGCACTGGTAGGTAGGTTTATTCATTCCTTTTCCCACTTTCAATAAAAGTGCTAACAATAAAATTTAAAGACACAGAAACAATTTAAAAACAAATTAAATAAAACTAATTAGACAATGCTGCCTCAAGCACTCCATTTATTTGGAGAGAAAGATGGAATATAAATCATTTAAATAAATACACACATTCTTTGCAGCCTTGCTGTATTTTACCTTGAAAATGACCTCGGTTTAGAGGTTGAAACATTGGTCTTTTTGTAAATACCGGACTTCTCTGATTTTACTGTTTCAATTCTCTTAGCGTCCGCTTTTGATTGGTGGCTCCTTTGAAGATTTTGTACGTGTTTTATTGGAGACTTCTGTGTTTTATACTTTTAATACATGGCTATTTTACCCATCTATTTTGTTTCTTGCAACACACATTTATTTATTTATAATAAATATTATAAAAGTTCCAACAGCTGACACAAATTACACCCAGGCCACTTTACCCCACAAAGACCTGATGAACCAAGAGCTTTTTAAGTGTCTTTTTAACCCATTTTATCATCATGAATCCCCTGAGGTAGGGAGTTCTGCATTAGAAAGGCCAATGGTCTGACCTGATGTAAGGGAGCTTCATAGATTCTTTTTCCAACATCGCTTTGTAACTATTCATAGTGACTGGGCAACATATTAAATTCTCTTCACCTCACATGAAACCCAACAAGTACTGTATATCAACACAGAATGTAGGAAATAGCTAATAGGCTAAAATTGAAAAGTGCCACATTTCAGCAGATTATTTTCCACAGGTCTGAAAGCATGTGCAGAATTGGTTATTTGCTACACAACCACCTTCGGTTGAAGCCCAGAAACACCTTCATTCACTGTTTTTAACAAAATTAACTGCCCTTAATTCCAAAGACTGTTGTACCTTCCTTTTTTAAGCCTTTCACCGTCAGACACTTCCACAGAGAGTTACAATCGTATTTCTCTGTTCACCACTTTTCAACAACTACAACAACAAAACACATATAGAAAAAGGTCTTTCCAATGCTTTAATTCAAAGTGTTCCCATTAAATGCTTTATGTTAGTCAGGAAGGAAGAAAGGGAAAAGAAATTTATCATCAATGTTCCAAAGAAATGCTGACAGATGAATGCTGACATGTCTTTTCTTTCTTTCTTTTTAATTCCCCCCCCCCAAAAAAGGCTTAATCACTGCTTGCAGAAAAAAGCTTCTGCAAGGTTTAATAAAACTCTCCATTGACTTTGGAATAATAGCCCCTTAGAAACTTTAAAAAACAATGTTCCTCTTCCTTTGGTGCACACACTGAATTTAACCCTTGCTGTGCATGTGGAATGAAACTGGAGTTCACTATTGCCTCCTGTGCACAAGCACTTCCATTCATGGGGACCTTCTTGCTGCTTTACAGGAGTATGGGTCTCCTTCCATCAGGAATGGAACCTGCAGAGTGATCAACAACCAGCAATGTCATATAAAGAGCAAAACAATTAAAACAAATGGGCAGCCCGATCCTAAGTAGAACTAGGCTGCCCTTTACAACAGCGGACACAGTTCCGCTGTCATATGTGGCCATACGGTTGAGTGCGCAGCGTGCCATTGGTAGCGGTTTGGGGTCCACTGCCGCAAAGAGCAGTAGTGCTGGAGGACTGCTGCCACTGCCGGATACCTTCAGCAGTGCAAGCAAGCCGGCGGAGGGGGGAGGGAGTGGCATAGGGTGGGCAGAACGGGGGGAGGAATGGGAGAGGGAGGGGCAGATCTCGACAGCACCAGCATGCGCCAGATCCTAATCCTGTTCCCTGCCCCCGTCCCTCTCTCTTACTCTCCTCAGACTTGCACCAGCAAAAAAAGCTGGCACACATCCAAGAAGACCTACTAGGCAGCAGTGGCTTGCCCTGGGGTAAGGGAACTTTTATTCCCTTACCTCGAGAAGGCCTCCCGACTCTCCCCCCCCCCTCACATATTACAGCACGTGTTTCATTGGCTGAAAAAGGTGCATTGGGCTGTAAAAGACAGGCAACAGACCACCATCAACACAGTACAGAACAGCAGTCAAACCTGAATTCAAACCCAACAAATTAGACCACACCCTCATAGGACTCCATGTCCCAAAAAGTGTGTCTTGGTCTGAAGTCAAATGCACCTGAAGTAGCAGTCGGCCAAGTCTCACAAAGTAAACCGTTCCACCATCTGGGCACTGCTGATGAAAAGGCCCAACCCTGGATCCCTACCCACCAGATCTCGCTTGACTAAGGGACTCAGAGAGAGCAGTGTGTAGTTTGAGCCTTCCCTCAAAATCACAGTTCATGTGGAAGGAGGTGATCCTTTAGATGTCAGGGCCCAAACCAGTGTAATACAGTTTAAAAATATACTTTACCCAAATCTGCTATAAAATTCACATACACAGTTCTGGATTAGGTCTGCAAGGGTCCTACGATGAGCTATTCTATTACTCTCAGATGCTTTTAGAAGATCAACTCCTGACTCCCCAATGGGGACAGTTCAGGCAATACTTTACCTCCCCAAATGACCCCAAGCAATTATTGATGTGCCTGCTCATGCTGCCCCCTCCCCCTGCTTCCCAATTACTTTCTCGAATTACGTGGGGGTAATTCATCCAAACCACATGCTATCTTTACAATTAACGATTTACAATTTATTTCACAATTAAAATTAAGAACATAAGAACATAAGAAGAGCCCTGCTGGATCAGGCCAAAAGCCCATTTAGTCCAGCTTCCTGTATCACACAGTGGCCCCACCGGATGCTTCAGGGAGCACAAGACAACAAGATAACCTGTTTCCCGTTGACACTCCCTTGCACCTGGCACAGAGAAAACCCACTTCTAAAACCAGGAGGTTGCTTATGGCTTGTAACCTGTGATGGTCTTTTCCTCCATGAATCTGTCCAAACCCCTTTTAAAGGCATCTAGGCCAGGTGACATCACCACATCCTGTGGCAAGGAGATCCACAGATGAATTACACGCTGGGTAAAGAAATATTTTCTTTTGTCTGTTCTAACTCTCCCTCCACTCAATTTTAGTGCATGTCCCCTGGTTCTGGTGTTGTGCGAGAGGGAGAAGAATTTCCCTCTATCCACTCTCTCCATCCCATGCATAATTTTATACGTCTCAATCATGTCCCCCCTCAGGCGCCTTTTTTCTAGACTGAAAAGCCCCAGACGCTGTAGCCTTTCCTCATAAGGGAGGTGCTCCAGCCCACGAATCATTCTGGTCGCTCTTTTCTGCACCTTTTCCAATTCAACTATATCCTTTTTGAGGTGTGGTGACCAGAACTGGACACAATACTCCAGATGTGGCCTTACCATCGATTTGTACAAAGGCATAATGATATTGGCCATTTTAGTCTCAATCCCTTTTCTAATGATCCCAAGCATGGAATTGGCCTTCTTCACAGCCGCCGCACACTGGGTCGACACTTTCATCGACCTGTCCACCAGCACCCCAAGATCTCTCTCTTGATCCGTCACAGACAACTCAGAACCCATTAGCGTATATGTGAAATTTTGGTTTCTTGCCCCAATGTGCATCACTTTGCACTGACTTACATTGAAGCGCATCTGCCATTTTGCTGCCCATTCTCCCAGTTTGGAGAGATCCTTCTGGAGCTCTTCACAATCCCTGCTGGTCTTCACCACCCGGAATTGTCTGGGTTTTGTGACCACAGTCCATAATAAGTTCAAACTCCTAACATTTTGCCCATACCTGTGTGATGGGCATTCTCGAAGGTAAACACAATGTGATCCTATAGCCATGCTGTTTTATTATGCTAAGTGACTCTCTCCCTTATCTTCATGTGTCTTGATGGGTCACTAGCCATTCCAAGACTGGAAGTGAGGTAGAGAAAAGCCATCAGTAGTTCTGTGCTGAGGAAATTCAGATTAGCATTAAAGGCATTGTGGCTTCCTCTTGTGGGAACATTGGGTGCAAGAACGGGAGCACCGTGGATAACTGGGGTGAAGAGGAGCACAGCAAAGGACACCGTAGAGACATGAACCTGCAAATGGAGTAAATAATGGATGACAACTTTTGAACTTCTCCTTGCAAGGTAGAAGTCATGGATGCTTTAGGTATGTGGTGTCCTGTCTTAGGGGAGGCAATTGACCTAGAATATGGTCCTGCATAAGTTCTTTCCCAACTCTGCTATCAAATGTATGTGCTGAAGATTGAACGTCATTCCGATACATGCATAGTGCATGCCTGTGCATTAAGCTACATTTCTTTCACTTTGCCCATTCGTAGCCCTTCTCACAAGTTTGTTCATAAGCTTTAATTTAGACCTTGTCCATTTGTTCAATGAACGATAAGCCTTCAATGGTACCCTGCCACTGCTGCCTGCCACTTCTTGTTTACTATTATCAATACACAAAATATTTCTTGTCTCTCTGTATGATCCAATGTTCTCTTATTCAAATGAAGCAAATTACCATCCAATTACAGCAATATTGTTACAAAGTCTTGACTAATGCTTGTGACATTCTGTGCTCTAATTGCAAACATCATAATGAATCTACATCCCATTAATACCAGATGTTTATTAACAACAAGCTCTTAGGCTTTTACTGTGTCTAGCTCCCTGTTTGGCAGTAAATTTTGGTTATACTCAAATTGAAATTTGTCATCCTTGAACATAAATAATCTGGATTGTTATAATTTTATCAAATTTGAATTACCTATTATGCCTGCAGCCAATACGGTTTCAATTTATGTTTGTCTTCACGACACCCCAACACAGCAAGGCTTCAATCCTATGCACACTTTCCTGGGAGTAAGCCCCATTGAATTCAATGGGACTTCCTTCTAAGTAGATATGCACAGGATTGGGGTGTAAGGTTCAATATAAGGATGTGAAGAGATAATTTTATGATCAAAACAAGGTTTAATATCTTGGTTTGTAGTCAGCACTAGTTTCCCATTACACTTACAGACATCACAAGAAAGTGAGGGGCAACGAAGAACAAATAAATAGAACAGGAAATGTTCAAATCAACAGCCATGAGGGCACATGAAGGGAGGAAGGAGCATGCCTACACGTTGTTTATTCCTGGTCCAACAAACCCTAGTTTGATGACTTGGGATTTTTTTTTTCAACATGTGAAGAGAAAGGGAACAGTAATTTTTTTACAGACCAAACCCATGAACAGGAGATGATTTGCATGTTTATAACACAAAGATCCTCAGCAAATGAGTGAAATGTTTTCCAAACATTTTAAAGCCCAATCATTATATAATTAAGGACCCAAAGCATTTCTAGCAACTACTAATTCATCCAAGATTTTAGCTGGCATGCAGCCAAGGAAAAGAACCCAGAAACACTAAAAAGGGAAAACCTTTAAGCCATTTAAAGCAATGTTAACTCTAAGAACCGTAACTGAATAATTCATGGGCATAATGAAACGTTTCCACTTCTGGACTCTTCCACATACTTCAAAGGGAAAATGAAATTACATGAAAACCAGGAAATAGGAAGAAGATTTACAAATGCTGATTTCACTGCTGACACACCAAGAACCTCTGTGTATCTAATGTAAAGCTTTTGGGATGGCTTTTTATATACTATGAGCAGATTAAATGCATTCGGCTCCTGAATGCAGCCATCAAATAATCATGTTTTCTAGTGGAAGCATGAGATGTTCTGGGAAGGAAAATATAAATCCTGTAATACTTGGTCACTCAAAGTTTTTTGTGGTCCATTAAGATGTGGAAAGAGTTTTTAGGAGTAATTCAAGGCCTGGGAAAATTATGAACAAAACTCCAATTTCACAATTCTGAAATAAGCACATGTCATGTGAGTTTACTTCTGGCTTGTTCATTACCGCACATATCATTTCTTTGTTCACTGAACTCCAGAGAGCTTGGAAGAGTTATAACGAACTTTCATCCATAATGTATCTAATACAACTTTAATTAATCCAACATATTTTTCAATGCATTGATGACACCCAACCCCACCCCATACCAAAATGCCAGCTTACAACACTGATAGAAAAGAAATGTCACTGCTAACAGGTAATGGGCCTAAGCTGATATGATGCCAGGGTCAGCCCAAGTATAAGGCCAGTTGAGAGATTTGCCTCAGGTGGTGGACTGGGCCGGGTGGCAAGCTGATGGGGATGCCCCATACCTCATGCCACCCACCACCTTCCCCAGCCCATTGCCTGCCTGGTGGCTGGCTCCACCCTCTTTTTCCATGCTCAGTGAGTGTGCAAGAGGAGAATTGGGAGGGCTTAGCTCTGACAACATCCAGTTCTATCACTGCTTCTTCTAAAGTGCTAATCTGTTCCCCACATTCTCTCCACTGGTCACTCTAGAAGAAGCGGCAATGGAGCTGGACGTCAGAGGCAAAAGCCCTCCCATTCTCCAAGCATACAAGATAGGGTCATCAGACAGGTGGCAGGCAGGTGCATGCCACCATTGATTATGTGCACCTGGAGGTGTGTGCGCTTGGGGCGTGCACTATGTATGTGTGCGTGCACACTATGGTGCATGCTGGGGTGGTGCATATGGACTGGTGAAGGTAGGAGGATGGTCGGCAGAATAGTGGGGGATCAGAGGCAGAATTGGGGGGGTTCAGGCAGCAGCTCACCTTGGACTGCCCCCCCCCCCGCTTGGTACAGTCACTATGCTGGAGCTAAGCATGTCTAGATCTGGTCAGTATTTGGACAGAACACTCATCTATGCTATCTTGTGGTCTGTGGTGGAAGAAAAGTGAGACATGAATGAAAGTGTTCTTTCAATAATTACTAGGCAACTTCATTTTTTATGGAAAGAGAAGGGCCACAATCCCAAGTCCCAAGTTTGTGCACATATACAAAAGGCCTCCTCCAGATGTTTTACCGATGGTGATGCTGCTGCTCTCTCCCCACTTGGAGCTGAAACTGCTACTCGGTGCTATAACTGACAATAATTTTGTGCAGCTGTCTAAGACCTGCTGATGTGCACCCTAACGGTCCAGGGAATATGTAGAGAGGTCATTTCAACAAAATATTATGCTCACAAAACCAAGGTGAAAAGGGTGCTTGATGTTCTTGCTTTTTAATAAAGACTAAAATCCTACCAAAACCAGAAACATCTTCTTGCATGAGGGCAAGTGACCCTTTAAGGTGAACATGAACTCACCATGGAACAGTGGTTTCAAACTATATTCCTTGGAACCTTGAGAGTCCTTTGAAGTATGTTGGAGTCCTTTATAATAAGCTGAATAACAGTGGAAAAACCTGCTTTGAAATAGAGTACTTTTATACCATTCCAATTTTCCTCTTCAGCGAAGAGCTAAAGTGGAGTATAGGTCACTCCAATTTGGTCACGTAATTTCCTCAGGACAACAGTCCTGGCTGGTGCCCCACATGAACCGCAGTTCATGAGCCTTCTTGGGAACTTCCAGGATATTCTGTGATATGCAGGGGTTCTTTGGAAGACACGCAATGAGTAGTACAGTTCCCTGAAAAAAAATTATATATATAAATGGTAGGGTGTGTGTGTGTTTTTTTTTGCATTGTCCAGAAGCCTTCATGTCATTTCTATTTTGCATTTTGAGCATTTTGCATTTGAAGAGGGTCCAGAAGTACATATGGATCTTGCATTCACATTCAGCTTATAGGAGGCAATGGAACAAAACCCTAGCCTTTTCAGTAAGAAGTAATACATGGGCCCAATCAAGCCAATGTAAAGCATTTTTAAATTTCATTGATTTCAATCGGTGAGATAAGCAGATGCTTAAATCTCCTCTCTGAAATCAATAGCACTGAAAAGTGCTGTACTCTCTCTGGATCGTGCTCCATACATCTCTGTTTGGAGGATGTTAATGTTCTGTTTACTGCATAGTCTCAAGACAACCAGTAACTCACACCCCACCACAACATTAATGGGTATTTTCTTAATAATAATAATAATAATAATAATAATAATAATAATAATAATAATAATCTTGCCCTGTTGCATTGACTTGAAACAATAATTGAAACCCTCTCAGTCTGCTTCGTAGTATAGCTGCTCTTTTAATAAGTAGATTATGCTAGTTCTAAAATATTATTGCCATCATCACAGTCATCAGAACCATAAAGAAGCTTTGGAAAAAGGTTTACCCCATCTCTTCTGTCAAAATTCATTGCCAAATAAAAAAGGACCGTCCATCCAAAATATTATTTCTTTGGGTTGAAACTCATTTATTTTTTATTGAAAGAAAAGCAGAAACTGTTCAACCAAAATATTGTTCTCAGGATAGATAGGGCCAAGAGCTGTACTTTCCCCAAAACATTTATCACAATTAGGCTCAAGATCATGTCTGCCCTCTCCTAAATTCTCCATCCATTTAGACCACCAGCCACCAATGACAGCTTTTTATTGTCTCTCAGTACATATCAGAAGCGACAAGCATATCAGAAACCTGCTTTTTGACTGTGACAAATGGAGAGCTGGGTGAACTGTCCATAGCAATCAATTTCATGAACCTGCCATTGTACCTTGCTTGCTTCAAGTCAAACGATTGTCATAAGTGTTATCATTACTCAAGAGATACAGCAAGAGTTTTTCACTATGGCCATATGTCTGTCAAAGGACTGCGTGTGGACTACAGAAGAACTACACTGACTATTAGCCAGTTTTAATGTTCGAACTTCTAGCAGTCACAGGAAGCTTTGGAAGGGTTGATTTTTTCCTGGAAAACACATTGTGAAAATATTCTCCTTTAAAAAAAAAATCCCAGCTTCCCCAGTTGCTGTTTTCATTCTCCATCCTGAATTAGGCTGCAATCCTATACACACTTACCTGGGAGTAAATTTCATTGAACACAGTGGGGCTTACTTCTGAGTAGAAATACAGAAGGATTGTGCTGTTAGTCACGTAGATAATCCCACCCAATCAGGGATCATACATTGAATAGATCTAGTTACCATATTGGTCTGAGTATAAGACTCACTTTTTTCTCCTAATTTAAGTTTTTAAACTAGGGGTGCGTCTTATAATCAGGCTGTTGCAATTTAATGCCAGTGATTTAATTAAAAAAAATTTAATAGCACCAAACTTTAAGGGTGCGTCTTATAATGAGGTGCGTCTTATACTCGGGACAATACGGTATGTCATGGCACCACTGACTGCAAAATAAATCTGTGAACTTTTTTGCAAGGCAGGTGGAAAACGTCAAAGAGGCAGGTTTAGCACTCCTACAAACGCTTATAAAACGCTGTGAGTTGTTTTGGCTGTGCTCTCCATGTTTCATTCACTCCCACCTAACTGAAGAAGTGCTTAAATTTGGCTAGTTCATGCTCTGAATATGGCTGGGCACTGTAACTGCTGGGCATATTCAGTTTCTTATTATACACTGTTTTTGTTCTCTAATTAAATGAACAAAAATACAGAACAAGTTGTACACCGTTACTCTTCAGGAAATGAATGTGTCTGCTTTTAGAAATATCATGGGAACAATTCATGCCACCCAGAGTCAGGTCCTGTCAAATGCTGTGTCTGCTTGCTACAGTGATTAGTGAGGACACAAACATTTGTCTAACTAGATAATAATAATGACGCCAACTATTCATGTAAAGCCTTTGGAAAAGGATTTTATGCTGAAAACTGAAAAACAGGTTCACTTATTAAACCTCCCTGCATTTACTTTCCTAACTCATCTTAATTAATCTCAGGTATAGTATTTGGACGTATCATAAGTAAGTGTCCTACAGATACAAGAGGGCTTGCCATGGAAAATTATTGTCACATTTTTATATTATATACATGCACGTGCTTTGTAGCCTGTTTGCCTAAATTACCGTAGTAGATTTCTTCATTACCAGATGCTGGTGCATACAACAAAGGATGGTTGTCACTATCTCCCCTACCTCTTAACATCTCAGGGAGATCTAACTAGCCACTCTCAGAGACAAACTGCGCGATCCTAGTCACCTGTTAGGCCAGTGCAGCAGTGCTGCGCCGGCCTAGGGTGTTGCAAATGTGCTGTAAAGCAGCACCAGGGAGCAAGCAGCGTTGGCGGGAAGACCTGCGCCGTCCCGCCAGCGCTGAATCCAGGCCCCCCACGCAACGGAGCAAGTAAGGCCACTCTGAGCAGCACAGGGGCTGAGGAAGGGCAGAGAGAGGGTGTAACGAAGCAGGGGGTGATCGGGCCTGGGAGGGGGTGGGACCCACATCCTCATTGGACACTGTATCATATCTCCCCCCCCCCCCAGGCCTCGAGCCCTGACATGGGGCTTCTCAGTTCTCTGCCGGCTAAAAAGCTGGCAGGTATTTGAATAGCCCCATTGAGGCAGCTGGGGGTTTACCTGGGGTAAGTGGGCAAATGCCCACTTACCCCGAGTAGACCTCCAACCACCTCCTTCCCAGATAGAATACAGTGTGGGCCACATGACCCACACTGCACAGCCCAGCCAGGGAAGGATAGGATTGGGCTGAAAGTACACGAACTACTAATTTCATCTGACATGGCAGTACCTGCACCCTGTTAAGTTGGCTGGGCTGGGAGTTCCTTTTCCAAGAACACCTAACCAACAACAAGATTTTGAAAAAGTGAAATCTGAAATGATTTCACCCAAGGAGAAAAATCTGAATTTGCAAGGGAAGCCAGTTTCTATAAGACAAGTGAAATTTATCGTGGAGTTTCTGCACATCCCTACAATGATATAAGAAACACTTTCTACATCAGACTACTGACTCAGCCAGACAAGCACCTGGTTACCCAAAGAAGCTGCCAATTATGAGCTTCTTTGAAAGAAGCTGGCAAGTGGCACTTTTTCAATTGGTGCTCCTCTTATATTTAGCAGGGGGAGAGTAACTGCCCCCCTTTCACCCCAGCACAGTGTCTTTTCTGGTGGCTGTTTGCTGGTGGCATTGTGCATCTTTTTAAGATTGTGAGCCCTTTGGGAACAGGGAGCCATTTAATCATTTGATTTTGTTTGGAAACTGCTTTGTGAACTTTTTGTTGAAAAGCGGTATATAAATACTGTTAATAATAATAATAATAATAATAATAATAATAATAATGTTTCCAGAAGGTCCTCAAGAGCAGGACATCAAGGCAATAGCTCGCTCGTGCTGTTGCTACCCAACAACTAGTTTTCAGTGGAATACTTCCTCTAAACAAGGAGCTGCTATATTTCATGGAATATCACTTCCATAGAACCTATGCTATTGTTCCCTATGCTGATTTGTGATACAGGGGGAAACTGAGGAAGGATAGAATTACTTCAAACATTGATGCACCAACAAAGGAAGCATGAATGACTTGCAACTCATTCTTCCAGTTGTCATCTAAAAGGAGAAGACCCATTTCTCCACTTTGGGCGAGACCCAGAGGCGTAGGGAGAGAAACTGAAAGTTGGTCACACTTGCTTGCGCTTCTGCTGTGGAAGGCCAAAAGCATCTCATAGGTTCTCTCTCACATTTCGTCAGCTGCATGCATCAAATTGGAGGAACAGTCAAAACCTTTTCAGCGTTGCAGATAATAGGGAACAACAAAACCAATGAAAAGGACGTTTTGCCAAAAAGGCATGAGCATGAGAAATTTACTCAAGGCTGATACGCACATGTGTTGTAGGTGTATACCTCAGATTTTTAAAATGCATACCTAAAAATATGATGTGTGAATGAAGTAGAGCACGTATTGCACGCACCCACGCACACACAAAGCCAACTGGCAGCAGTTCTTGGCCGGAGAACACTCCGCTGCCCAGTGTTGCTGCCACAGAATGTGCGGAAGGCCCTGGCACAAAGGCTTCCACGCGGCTACATCTGCAGGTTGAAATTTCACCGCCACCTGCTTTGTGCTGCCACCACTCTCCCAGGATCCCAGCAGAAGGTTTTGCTTTCACAGCTCCTGCCTGTGTTGTGTGTTCCAGCAACAAGACTCCCTTCCACACCAGTGCCATTATCTCATTCTCTACAAACACTGCATTCACAATCACGCACACAAAAGGCAATTGAAGGATGGAGGGGAGGGGAAGCATGCAAAAGGATGAAAGTCTGACATTTGAGCAAAAGCCTTTATCAAAGAATGATTTAATACCATGTTTACCAGTGGAGCAGTCATAGGTCCAAGTTGCTATGGAAACAGACAGAATTCCAATAATATTAAGCAATAGTGTATCTATTATAGCATTGCATTAATAATACTCTAGTAAAGGGTCACTTGAAATTTCATTTACAAGGCTCCATTTTAACTAACAAAGCAAACAATGTAAGTGTCAGAAAATTACCATTACGAATTAATGTCAGCCCTAAACCAGATACTTGTTTGCAAAGAAACATAGCAATTTACCCAACTACTAATATGAATGGATTGCAGCCAACTGCCCGATCATTCCAAATTTGCGATTGTACAAGAGTGTCAGATGTTCTCGTCCACCTTCAACAGTTGTACTGTGAAGTTACATTTTCATATGGATTATTTATGGCTGTGCTTTTATCCCTCTGGACTCTGCATGCTTAAGCCGCTAAGCAGCTAAAAGGCAGGGAAAATTATATTCAAACATTTTGGAGGTGGGATTTTGATCTGTTAAGTCTGTATCTTTTTCATTTTGCACCCCTAACACACAAAAGCAGAACTGAAAGCTAGAAGTTCCAGGCTCCGGGGGAAGATCTACACAAACGTCCAGCACAGCTGCCCGAGAACCAGATTGTTAGAATCACAATTCCATCCTACAACCCCAGTCTTGGGAGAACACAGCTATAGCCTGTGCTACATTCAAGTCACACTGTTGTAGCAAAGACTAGCTCACAAATTTCAGTTCACTGGACTGTACAGCTTTTATCGGTAGTGGCACTGTGCCAGGAAGAATTTAACAGCTGCTGCAGAGCCAACGGAGCACAACAAGATACTGTTCTTATATGAGCGACACATAAACAGGGGCAGAGTTTTATTATTTCCTTTATTTTTTTCCCTTTAAAGGACTACACTGGATATCTACATTTAAAGTAATAGGAAAAAACAACAACCAGTCATTGCAGAAATAAGAAAACATTTCCATTAGGGTGGAGCCAACACGATCCATGGAGTTTTCGTCTTCGGCAAAAATCACATCTGTTTTTCATTGTTTTTTCAATAGCTCCCTTGGAGGCTTTGCCATTTTTCTTCCAAAGCAAAGGTAGTGTAAGTCTCTTGCTACTGGGCAGTTCCTGAGACAGTCCACAAAGCCCACACTCCGGCAGTTCCTTATATTTTCACTCTATTTGCATAGATGTGGTTATCCTGCCGTAAACACAGATTTAACTATGAAAACCAGCACCTGCCCCGATTGTGACAGGTTTTGTGTCATTACACCTTCTACAGAGTCTGTTTTTAGGTTTTCCTTTCTTGAACTTACAAGGTACTACTATAATCACTCCTTAAGGATGACGTCAACGTTCATGTTCATATACAAAGGTCATATAGCAGGGGTGGCCAAACTGTGGCTCCTGAGCCACATGCGGCTCTTTGACGTATAATGTGCGGCTCTCGGAAATATGTTGGCTGAGCTCCCAAAAATCTGAAGTTTATCGTATGTGGCTCTTACATGAAGCACGTTTGGCCACCCCTGTCATATAGTCTATATGTCAATACATTTGGTATCTTTGGTATCACAGGAATGGTGGGTTTCTTTGTTTGTTTGTTTGTTTTTGGCCGAGTGCACAGATGGAGAAGTGGAGGTGAGGATATGTTTTGGGAGTGTCTGTTTCAGAACATCAGATACACACTAGTGTGGCCATTCCCACAGCACATACTACTAAGGGGAGAAGGCCTCCTTCCCCCGACAGCTGCATAAGAAGAGAGAATGCAAGTAGGTGCAGCTTTTCTCCCCGCTGCAAGACAAGATGCACATAAGACGTATCTTCATGTTTAATGCACAGAAGCCCTGTCCTCCTTTGCATGTGGTCACCACTGATGATCCACATTGATTTGTATTATTAGCCAGATTTGCCTCCACTGCACACTCACCTTAACCTCACAGCAACCCTGTGAAACCAACTCAATGGAGAGATAATGACTTGTCCAAGGTCTACATGAATAAGTTCCAGGGCTGAGTAGAAATTTTAACTTGGGCTTCCCTCATCCAAACTCATCATTCTTGCCATGTCAGGACATTCACTGTGCCACAGTATGAACATGTACAATCAAGGAGCAGATGCTGGTCTGCCCAAGCTTCTATGAAATGTATGAAACATTTGCTCACAGCCATATTATTAAATCTTTCATTCTCTTCCCTGCTCCAGCCCTGTTTTCTTTCTGTTTCCTCCAACTTCAGATCTAAGCACTCAATAGAGAAAGAAGCTCCTGTACCACCTGAGGAAAAACCCATTTTGGCAGAGGCAGTCCTTCCTTCAGCACCTGCAATAGGTACGCTAACCTAGGCTTACCAGATCTCCAACTGGGACAGAGTGCTAGACCTTTAGGAGAAGGAATGTGGACAGGTGTAGCTTGTTAAACCTTAGAGCACAATCCTAGGCATGTCTACTCAGAAGCAAGCCCCACTGAACACAATGGGGCTTGCTTCTGAGTAGACATGCCTAGGATTGTGCTCTAAGGGTTTAACAAGCTACACCTGCCCACATTCCGTCTCCTAAAGGTCTAGCACTCTGTCCCGGTTGGAGATCTGGTAAGCCTACGCTAACCAGTCTTCTCCTTTCATACGGACCTTGTGTAGTTATTAGGTACTGCTGAATCCAAAAAGAACTAATGGTCAAGTTTGTGGGTAACAGCAAAACAGAGTTTGTTGTTACAAGCACAAGCCTCTTCTCCTCCCCCCCCCCCCCCGGTCTCCTTTGTGCGTGAGGGAAAGAGATTTAAAGCTTCCTTCTTTGATTTGTAACAAGTCTCCGTTTCCTGTTTTATCCTATGTACAGACTACAGTTAGCAAGTGAGATTGTGGTTTGATATCCTGGCTTCTGTGGTTTGAACAGAAATGGAGGTTTCTTACGAAGCACAAAAGGCAGCTGACGCCTCTTCTTTTGTGTAAAGGAGATGCAGGTGCACATGAACAACAACTTTATACATGTAACAACTGTGAGTATGTCTGAAGTGGCCCCACCTCACTTTTCTTGGAATAACACTATGACACTACGACATCTGCTTACACAAGCTCATCAGTACACTAGACTAATGCCATTTGACTTCAGTCGACAGAACCAACAAGCACCTATTGTTAAGAGTGACTCAGCTCTGACCACCTAGCAAAACTGCAAGAGGTTGAAAGGGAAGAAAAATGTATAATATTTTCCCATTACAAAGATGCCCGCTGAAAATACGGTATATACTGTATTCAAGGGAGTTGTAGTCCTTGCCAAAGGCTCTGAAGATTGCCATTAAATAACATGTCACATCTCAACTCCAAATGAGTCATCTTCCGCTCAACCACAACCATCCAAAAAGTCTTATCTGCTTGAAGATTAAATGCAGATGGGCACCATCCTCTATAAACTGAAATGTTTACTGCCTTTTACTTTAAATACTTGGGGTAAATGATGGGCCAGGTAGGATTTTTTCCCCTTCTCTGAAAGTTATTTACTGTTCTATACTCTCAAAACTAACACATAAGCATCTCTAGGGAAGAGAGTTCAGAACACTCCACTTTATCTTTTTAACCATTAAGAATGGCTTCAAAGATACAGGAATTATCTTGCAAGATACAGAAAAACTAATGGAAACTTCATGCAAAGCTCTTACAAAGAAAAAGTATTCGTTTTAATGAGGTCCATGTTGTCATATGTATGTCTACATAAAGCCTGCTTATTTTCTGATCTCAAATATTTTACAATGTTACATTCCTGATTTTCAAAGTCTATCCAGCCTAGCCTATACCAACATGGATCAAGACAGTCAACCACAAAAAGATTTATGAATGCCCAAAATACCAGAAATAGATACTGGACATAATAATATACGGTATATACAGACCTCGTGAAAATAGATCCAAAAACAATCTAGGGTTGATTTGATTTAGAACATCACAAGTTGCCTTTGACAGGATACAAGGAAAAGTCTGATCATTATTCAGTCCTCTTAGAGGAACACAATTGATATTCACTACCCCGGTTCACTTTCATATAACATTACGGTTTATTTTTAAATTAGCAAAAGGAGGTACTTTGAGAGTGATTCATTCAAAGCTTGAAACACACTTGCGAGGACACCTTGCATATTCCCGCTCAAATGTTGACATTGGTCCCGAACTAACAGCGCAATCCTGCCTAACTATACATGGCCGGCCTAAAGGACTGGCTGCTGTATCTTATTACCCACTGCAGCTTCCCCGGTGCAGCCTGGGCTCTACTCAGAGGAAGGAGCCGTTCGTCCCCTTCCCCATGTACGCCGCGCAGCCCGCAACGGGCCTCCTCAGATGTATGCCAGCTCTGAAGCTGGCGTACATCCAGGGTGGGGGTGTAAGGCCGGTGTGGGCTGGGAAAGGGCTCAGGATATCAGTGGACCGCATCACCCTCCTGGCTGCCCCTGCCCATCCTCCCACCGCCCCTGCACCCACCAGCACTGGACATACCGTCGGCGGCGGGTGCAGTGTCCAGACGGAGGCGGAGTGAGGGTTGCCGGCGGCACTTACTCACGAGTCATTGCAAATGTTCTTTACAGCATGTTTGCGATGGGTTAGAACGGCAGAGCACACGCCCCACCACTCTAGACTTTAGTGAGGATTGCGCTGTAAGTATTACACAAAGACAAACCAACTCCGTAACATGGTGGTAAAGAAGAGAAGTAGGAGAGTTGCAAATCAGACCCTTTGCAAAAACAAGCAGTAGCTTCTCCATTATCCAGGCTATGAGTGAATCTAACAAGACACTCTGGGGGTCTCCTGGCAGCACTGAGAATTTGTGGGTGCTCCGGAGAGGAGCAGGAGGCCTTGTGGGCCTGGCTATGGCATAGACTCAGCCTGTGCTCCTGTTCACTTTTCCAGTTCTCCACTGCTACATCAGGAAACAAAATTCAAACTCATGCCAAGGTAGTGAGGAGGGCAGCACTAGTGTTGCATTTCACTGGATGTTCACTGGAAAAGCAAGGAAGTTGGGCAGTGGTCATGCTTGTTCGATTCACTCATAGCCTGGATAATGGAGGAGCTACTGCTTGTTTTTGCAAAGGGTCTGATTTGTAACTCCCCTTCTTCTCTTCTTGTTACGGAGTTGGTTCGTCTTTGTGTAAGATTTACAGCGCAATCCTCAGCTGCGAAGATGCCATATGCAACACCTGCAGAATCTTAATTAAGACTCACTAGATCCCATATACGTTAATTACCATGGTATGATATATATTTATATAATATATATATTATACACACACACACTTTCTGTTGATTAACATTTCAAAATAAAACTAAATACATATTACGATGAAGGTAAAAGGTTGTAATTTGCTATTAATATCATACAGTTCTTACCTCTGGAGAAGAAATGTACTACATACATTTTGTTTAGTTTTGTTCCTGCAAGCGATTAACTTTGTGCCACAAATTGGGGGAAAAGGCATATGAAGAACAGAACCACAATCCAAGCCGGTGTGTGTGTGGTCTATACTCAGTGGAAAAGCACATGTTTTGCATGCAGAAGCTCCAGGACTCAGCTTCCGGCATCCGCAGGTAGGGCTGGGAAGGACTTCTGCTGGAAACCCTAAAAAGTCACTCCCAGTCACTGTAGATAAGAGTGAGCTAAATAAACCAATGGTCTAAGTTAGCATAAGGCAGCTTCATATGTTCAATCAATCAAGTCCGGTTGATTTAAATGGGAAGTCAGACCAGCTCTACACATATAGTGGAATAAGTAGCAGAAAGTTGAATTAAGAGCCGGTGACATTTACAACCCAATCCTGTCTAGCAGGGTGCAGCGGTGCAAATAAGGCACCGCCGTATCCTACACAGGATTGGGCCTGCGCCGGCCTCCGCAAGGGTAAAAGGACGTTTGTCCCTTTACCCCGAGTAGAGTCCCAGTCGCCTCAATGGGTCTACCCTTATCCAAAAGCCACTATCTGCTAATATCTTCACCAATCAAATAAATGCAGAATTTTAAGCAAACTTTTGAGTTTTCTACAATTCTTCACAGGTTGTTTTAAGATTTTGCATTTATTTGGTTAGTACTACTAAAGATATTACCAGATTGTGGTTTTTTATCTTTTTTTTTCCTAATGGAACAACATGGCAACCTACAATGTTTTTGTACATTTTTCTCCCTGATGCGCTAGCTCATTGGAATTTAAAAGTATTCAACTTTGGCTAGATTATATCCTAAGCACATATAAGGGCTGCAAGCTTTAATCAGTGGAAGATTAATGAGCACTCTTATAGCCTCTCCACTAGCCACAACAAAAAGCAGTTCTGTTCTTTGTACCCTTTTTCTTCAAATTGTGGTTAAGCTTTGGCTGATTAATTGGTGATGGCAAACTTTAAATTAATGGAACTGTGAATTAAGGGGACACTTGGTGATTTTTTGAGGCTATTTTGTGTACTTTTTCAGCAAAAAAGAAAAATGTTAGATGGCCCTTTCTAATACCGAGCATTAGCACCTACACTGAAGTCTTGGTAACAGACATATTTATTCACATTTAATCTATTAATTTTTTCCAAGGCAGAGGCAGATTATTAATCAACTCAACATTACTCAGTTCATTGTCTGCTCAATCCTATCCTCCACCATTGGTGCCGATGTTGCTGCACTGAAAGCGCACACACTGTAGCCAACGGTGGGAAGAGGTGAACAGGAGGCCTGCGAGAGGAAAGTAAAAATATTTTCTACTTGCATCTACGTAGGCCTCCTGGTGACCTGTGGGTCTCCTTGGACCTATGCCAGCATAAGTCCAAGGAGTGAAAAAAAAAGTTTTTAAAAAGGGAGATAGGATCCTGGTGTAAGTCACTGCTACCGGGATCCACCCCTTCCCTCCCCCAAATCGCCCCCTGTCCTCGCCAATGCCCTGAAACCCCTCCTGCCCTCCCTGCCCATGACTTGCCCTCACCGCCACCTTACCAGGAGCAGTGGAGTCTCCGTGAGCTGCTGCTCTCCGTGAGCTGCTGCTCTGCCCATTTGCAGCAGCTGCCCGTACACGTCCCAGCTTTCATGCCACCATAAAGGGCCGTGCACTTTCAGAACGCTAGTTCCGGCAGCACAAGGCCCAGATAAGATTGGGCCCTTAATTACAGGTGCATGCTGTTTTTCTTCAATAATGCTGAAGGTGACATGTCTGGGGGCTCCCATAGGCAGAGGCGGAACCACGGCGGAGCGCGTGGAGCAGGAGCTCCAGGCGCTCGGTTGCGGGCGGCAGGAATGGGGGCGGGGGAACTCACCCTCTCTGAAGCAGCGTTGTCGTGTCTGGGCCCACCCTCCCTGCAGCCGGTTTGGCTCCGAAATGGGAGCAAAACGGGCGGGGGGCGCGTCGACGTGACGCAACGCTGGCCCCGGCCCCAAGCACCCGGGCGCCTTGCCGGCGCCTGACGCCTCTGCCCATAGGATCCCCCATCCAGGCACAAACCAGAACCAGGCTACCTTAGCTTCAGCACAACTGCTGCAACCCCTTCATACCATACCCCTGTGATCACATCAACCCAGTGAGCAAGTGACTTCATCCCACCAGCCACATCCCCTAATCCACTTTCCCTTCTCTCAGACCTGAAGCACTACTTTGGTTTACTGCAGATTGGGACTGACAGTTGAAAGTTCAACAGCGCAATCCTCACTAAAGTCTAGAGTGGTGGAGCGCGTGCTCTGGCACTCTAAGCCATCGCAAACATGCCGTAAAGCACATTTGCGATGACTCGTAAGATCCGCTGGCACAGAGGCCAGCAGCCCTCACTCCGCCACCCTCGACCCTGTGCCAATAGTAAGTCCAGTAAGTCCAGTACTGGTGGGCACAGGGGCGGTGGGAGGGCGGGCAGGGGAAGCCAAGGGGTGGCCATTGGCCAGCCCGGGCTGGGAGAGGGCGTAGATATCAGCAGCACACTCCGTTGATTTCCTGAGCCCTTTCCCAGCCTGCGCTGGCCTTATACCCCCACCTCAGATGTATGCCAGCTTCAGAGCTGGCGTACATTCGAGGAGGTCCATTGTGGCCCGCGCGGCTTACACTGGGGAAAGGGGACGATTCCCTCAAATAGAGCCCAGGCTGCGCCGGGGCAGACCACAATGGGCCATAGGATTCAGTGGCTGGCTCTTTAGGCCAGCTGTATTCAGATTCCCCTCCCCCGATAAATTGACACCACTTTTATGGAAGAGAACTACAGAGGAGCAAGGGTTGCCTGTCATTCATTTCTTATGGCCTCCCTCGTGTGTTTTTGTACCTCAAGCAGAAACACCTACTTCCCTCATTCATTTACTGTGTCTGTCGGGCTGACTTCTTTCTCTTTCCACAAGAGAGCTACCTATTTTTTAAACATGATCCCGGACTTGGCACATCTTTTTTAACATACAGGTTTGACTTATCATGGTAATTTTCCTGTCAGGCTTCTTTACTGCTGAATGATCTCAGGCATTTCCAATCCCTGGGATGAGATAGTGCCACTTTCATAATACCACAGGTTTTCTGCTTCCTGGCTATGACAATATTATCAGCAGTAATAAAAGCTTTCAGAACGAAAGGAAAAAAAAAAAGACAGGCTCCTTCTCCTGGACCTCAGGATGTGGGAAGCCCTAATCTCCTGGTGCCTTTTTTTCCCTCCCTCTCTCCTCAATCCATCCACATAGTTTCTGGAGTCTGCTCCAGTCTGCTGTTCCTCTTCTAAACCCTCTTGAAGCATTATCACTCAGTTATTAGTCGAAAATAAGGAAACTCATAATTTATGCTTTAATTGAAAGCCTTAGTTACAGTATTAGGCAGAAAAATCAAGCTGTCTTTCTGTTACAGGGATACATTTTTTTCCGCCAAGGTTTCCTGCCCTAGAAAAGGGCCATGCTGCCACCCAGTGGATAAAAAGATGCACAGCCCTCCCAGAGTAAGCAAACACCTACTCTCAGTTTGCAGAAATCCCTTGTTTTGTCCTGACCTTGATGCATATTCCAACATTGAGCTATTTTGATTTGCTGCCATTCGTCTGTTTATATTAAGAAGGGGCAGGAGGGGAAACTCCAATCAAAAATTCATTTGAAAGCACAACAAGTGAAGGACAATTTTTATAGATCCATGCATGGACAAATGGGGTACTGTGACTGACTGCATCTTAAAGATAATTTGCCTTCAATTTAAGCCTCAGGGTTCTGCATCATGAATTTGCTTTGCAATGCAAAGGTGTACAAATCTAAATATTAGTGTTTAGCCACAATTAAAACCCACAAATCATCACTGCTTCTTGTAGAGGAGGGTCAGAGAAATAATCATGGTTTGTTTCTACCAATGCAACGGCAGTTGCATCAGGTACAAGATGATTAATTATGTTCAAGGTATTTTTCTGTTTTTAATGGGTAAGTATATTCGTATTTTTGTACCCACTGCAAAACAAAATAGAATTAAGTGCCAACCCAACACGCACACGCGCGCGCGCGCACACACACACACACAGACACAGACACGGAGAGAGAGACAGAGAGACGTAAAGGTACATACAGTATATTTTTCAACAGCTATTTAGAACAAGATGAGAAGCTTCCCTGACATTTTTAAAAAGAGAAAAAGATACGCGTGTTGGGGAAGAAGGATCACTGAAAAGAAGACCGGCTATCTACAGTCTTCCAGAGTCACCACCCCACACAAGGTACTGAGCAGAAATGTGGGAACAGCTACTACTCACTTACTCAGCAGAAGGGCCCACAGAAATGTCGGGTCTCCTTGACTGTGGGATTCCCAGGTTATGGAACTCGGAGCAGGAAAGGCTGCAGAGGGAGCTGGGAGGAGGGGGGCAAAATGGGTCGGGGAGAGGGAGGGATGGGGAGGCTGCGAGAAGGGGGTGGATCTGGCAGCGATGACGTGTGCCACATCCTATCCTCCATTTTGGCAGCTTCCCTACCCCCTTTCTCTCCTCAGACTTTCTCCCTCTAACTAAAGAGCTAGCACAGGTCCAAGGAGACCCATTGTGGAGTGAAAGGCTTATGGAGGGGCAAGGGTTTTGCCTCCCAATCCCCCCCCCAATGGATACCGTGTACACTTTTCGGCACGGCTGCACCAGTAAGGGGGGAAAGAGGATTGGGCTCTAACTGAGGTGGGTTGAGAGTTTGATGTGAAATTGACAGTTTTTGTTGAAAAAGTTACAGGCTTCTACCAAGTAGGGAATTTGTCTCTCCAGCTCATTTGCGTCAAGGCACCCCCAGTTTTAAGTCCTAATGCCCAACTAGCAGACTTAAAACAGGCTGAAACACACAAGTTATTGGTTATAATTAACAGTATTTGTAAAGCAACTTCAAGACAGAAAAACCACCCACTGCCCATCAGATATTTGGGGCTGGAAGAACAAATGACCCATACACACTATTACATGAGTGTATCATTAAAGGAAGGTTCTTATCTAAAATTAATTGCATTCTCATAAGGTGGCACTTTGAATAATAAGGCAAAGTATTTGCTAGAGGCAGCAATTTTTCCCTATTAGTAATGCTTTTGCTCATCCAAATTATTCTCATGAGTGCCACAACACAGTATTTAATCACTGTAGAAAGATAAAGGGAATATAAAATGAAGTGGTAAATGTGCAAAAGGGAAGGAAAAAAATCTGAACTGAAATATCTTCTATTGGAAAAAGAGTAGAGATCTTTTTCCCCAAAACCAGAGCTAATGCATTCAGTAAAAAATACATTATTTCAGTTAACTGCCACTACTCAATAAATTCACAAGCAGTAGGAGCTTCAAACATTTCTGTAATAAAATCAAAAGGCATCCTATGCAGCAGTGTTTTATGGTGTTTTGCCTTTAAAACTGAGAATAGGTTACTGCCGTTTTTATTTACTTAGTCAATCTATATCCCTTCTTTCTCCAATTTGAAAAGACACAAGGCAGGTTAGAAATATAACTAAAAGGAATAAGGTGACAGTAAAATCCATACAAAATCATAAAGTCGATAATAGACGCTAGAACATTAAAATATTTTCTCACATTGCTGAATCTGCCTTCTCAAATAAGAAAAAAAACAACGATCATCTCCTTCAGCTTCTGAACCATTGAACTACATACGGCTCTTGGGAGAAAATTTCAAAGACCTTGTGCTACCACTAAGAAGGCCCTCCTCTAACAGCCCGATCCTATCCCCCACCAGCCCATAGCATGCAGCACCGCTGCCGGAGATGTGCGGCATGCTATGGTGGGGGAATTGGACGAGATGGCCCCAGAGAGGTCAGTAAAACCTTTTCTTACCTACCTCCCTATAGGCCACCTCGTCTCCAATGGGTCTCCTCAGACCTATGCCAGCTATTTTGTATATGACAGGCAGTCCAATCCAACCTAAATCCCTGAGCAGCGATGCAGTGGTGTCGCCATGGATTCTGCTGCATCCCACGGGGGATTTTCAGTTGCTGGAGGTACATTTGTCCCCTTGCCCTGGGGTAAGCCCCAGCAATCGCTATGGGCAATTCAGACCTGTGCAAGCGAAGTCCACGTTGCTCCATGCAGGTGGATCAGGCCCGGGAAGGGGGGTTGGATTTGGCGTCCGCCGCTGCCAAGCCCATCCCCCCCCGGGCCTGATCCAGAGAGGGACGTTCACAGCAAACACACAGATGTGCACTGGGTAGTTGTCCTGGCACAAGCTGCTGGGGCAACTGTCCAGTCAGATATGTTTTGCTGGCACTGTGCTGGCTGCACCCTTCTATCGCCACCTGCTGGCTTCTACTATAAGTGCAGGAATCCCCTCCCTTCAGGCAGCACCCCAGGGTGCCAGTTTGCAGCAGATCATGCAGCACCACCACCCCCGAGGAGCCTCCCAACATGCATTGAGTCCCCCCCCCAACTCCTTCCCCATATTGCTTGCTTTATTTCCCTCCCTTCCCCCTTCTCATCTGTCCATTTCCTTCTTGTCCCTTCCGGTCAATAGGGTGGAGATGTTGCTGCTATCTGAGAGCAACATCACCACTGCCAGCAAGGAGGGGGGGGGGGGGGGGAGAGAAGTGCCTGGCACAGGAACTTCTTCCATCCTCTTTTACTCGCCAACCAATGATGTGAATGTTTGATATGAGATGGCAGTCCCACAACAAAGCCGTGTCCTCATTGGCCAGCGGAGTTGAGAGGAAGGGCGAGAAGCACCTACATCACATCTCCTCCTTCCCATGCACAACCTTCTTCCTCTTGTCCCATCAGACAATGGAGGTGGCCCCAGAGGTAGGTCCTTCTGGGTCCATGGGCCTCCAGGCATGCCCTGATGGGCCACTGCACAGACAGTGCTCCTGCCACAGCCTCCAGGGGTCCAGCTAGTGAACCACGTCGCCTTGTGTGACAGGAGGTGGATGCAGTATCTCTGTGCTTGTTAGGAAAACTCAGTAAAGTAGTGTAAGAATGCATCACCTAAAGCAGGGGTGGCCAACCTTCCACCATTAGGGCTACTGTGTTCTTAAGAGTCGTGTAGAAGACAGAATCTTGGCAGCTGCAAGTGCTGATGGTGCTGCTAAAGCAGCTGCACCTGCTGAAATGCCTTCCCCTATGCAACCATTTAAAGGGCCAGCATTCATGTTGAAAGGTTGGCCACCACTGACCTAAAGCAGTGCTACCTAAACCATGGTCTGTGGACCAGTTGCAGGTTCACGAGCCATTGGCTGCCGGTTATGGCATGTCTCCTGGGGCTTCCAGCTTCTCAAAGTCTACTGAGGCACCCGCAAAGCCTTGCGAGAGGCTCTGAGAGGCCAGACGAAAGAAGCAAAAAAGACCAGGTAAGACGATGTGCTCCAGACCAGCACTAGATATAGAACGGGTTCATGGCACATTAGAGGAAAAAAAATTGATGGTTTGCAAAAGCAGACCCTTTGCGCAGCGCTGCCCTAAAGCATATGCTTTCTGCTTATCATTAAAGAAAATACACTTAAAGAATTATTCTATTCCCCAAAATTGAACCACCTGCTTAAAAACTCATTAATGCAAATGTATTTTTCATGGATGGCATGAAGGGGTGGCGATTTCCATTTCAGCAGCTGAGTTTACTGTTGCCCTTTGACCGGCTCATCTGCACTCTACTCCGTAATCCATCACTGAGAGTATAACTTTGATACTTTCAAATCTTTTGTGAGTCACTTGAAGAAGAGGAAAAAAACTACCTTAGGCAAATATTTGACATACGCTCTCAACAATCACAGCAAATCACAAAACTTGTAATGGTTACAAGTTCAGAAGCACAGTCAGTTTGACATTCATGAGGCTAGCGTATACATATTCATTTCTTGTCAAGGGGAAAAAAACAAACAAACAACAGGCATTTAGATTTGAATGGGCTGCTTGGACCAGCTAGGTCAGGGGTGGCCAACCTTCCACCATGAGGGCCTCTGCATTCTTAAGAGTTGTGTCGAAGACAGAATCTTGGCAGCTGCAAGTGCTGATGGTGCTTCTAAAGCAGCTGCACCTGCTGAAATGCCCTCACCGATACAACCTTTAAAGGTCCAGGAGCATTTGTGTTGAGAGGTTGGCCACCCCTGAGCTAGGTGATTAACAGTGCAAGCCTAGGCATGACTACTCAGAAGTAAGCCCCATTGCCTTCAATGGGGCTTATTCCCAGGTAAGGGTGACTACGATTGCAGCAAGTCTCATTGAACTTCAATGGCCATTGCCTGGTTAGAGACCAGTTTGGAACCCTTGAGTTCCCTCAAGAAAAAAGGCAGCATGTATGGTAAATAAAGATGGTTTGACTAAGGTTGCCAATTATTTTGCTTTTATTCCTGAACAATCACCCTACGTCCAGAAATTAAACTGGTGAAGGTTTCCCCATCACCTTTTAGGAAAATCTTCACCTGCTTAATTTCTACACATCTGGCTTCAGTTAAAAGCAGACAAGTCCATTGACAAGCTCAGTTGTGATCCGCCCAGCTGAACACCGTCTCCCAGCTATGTATTGTATCCTAGAAAGGCCTTGATCAGCCTCTTGTTTTTTGTTGCCTGGCCAAGCGAACAGGCAAGACAGGCCACAGGACAATGATACTAACCCCCTGTGGTGAAGCTGAGTGGGTCTAGGTCTGGTCAGTGCCGGGACGGAAGATTGCCTGCGAACTCTACGTGCACAGCCTTGACTTCCTAGGAGGCACTGACGTCACTACAGGGGGGCGGAGCTGTAAGTGCTGCTGAAATCCGAGCCTCCCTTACACGGACGAACGAAGCAGCCCCGCCCCCTCACCCTCCCAGCCGGTCACGGAAGCGAAAGCAACAGGCAGGGAGTCTCCTGCCTGTTGTTTCGCTTCCCTGACCGGCTCAGAGGGTGAGGGGGCGGGGCTGCTTCGTTCGTCTGTGTAAGGAAGGCTCGGATTTCAGCAGCACTTACAGCTCCGCCCCCCCTGTAGTGACGCTAGTGCTGGGAGGAAAGGTCAGATACAAACACAAACAAATACATGACTGGCAGACAGTATTCAGTGGGTGTCAGGCAGCTGTAGGCAGCTTACAGTTTGAAGCCAAGAGTCAGAATGCACTCGAGGCAAGAAGTCCTAACTTGACTTTCAGGCAGGTCCTAGCCTATAAAGGAAGCCTTATACTGCACTTCCTGTTAAGGGGAGCCAACAGCCAGCCTGGGTCAGCAGCCAGGTCAGTACCTGGCCTCAGGCAAATGCTCCAAATGGCAGCCCTGCTGGCTCAATATTCAAGGCTCAATATACGATGGGTTCCCAGTTCTACCCTGGCAGCCCCCATAAGCAGTAGTAGCGGTTACAAGGTGCACAGTTCTAATTTCACCCAAGAGCCATCAGCCACATCTCAAACGTTCCGTATGTTTGTTTTCATTTATAGATGAACAGCAAGGCGGCTGGTTCTCCCAACCTGACAATTTTGTACTTCTTAGTCATTTACATTTTTAGGTAAAAGCTGCCAGGCTTTATTAGGCTCCAAGCTCCCGCTTGTGACCCCCCCTCCCCTACTCTTTCCCTGCTTGCTAACACAAACTGTCAACCCGAAAGTGCTCTTGTAACAGTTGGAGCAGGGTTCACTTTGAGAGGTGCCATACGTTAATAGAAAGAGTTCATGGTAAAAGAAAATCTCATTTGTACGTACTGAACATGGCGAGCCTGGGGACGCGTGCTTTGATTGTATTGTAATTAGCAGCGCTTTTGTATTTTCTCAGTGTGATCGCTGCAAAGACTACTACCTTCTCGCCGAAGCACGTCTGGCAGGTCGCTTTCCACTAAAAAGCCTGGACAGGAGAGAACAAAAGAGCAGCCACACAATCTCCCCAGGTTGATTGCGAGCTTCTTTGCTAATCATGAAGGTATCAGTCATGATTAAGAACTAAACCTCAGCCTTCAGCTCAACTTACGCACTCTCAGAAATACAACTGATGCAAGCTCATTAAGAAAGAAAAAGAGAGAAAAGCAACAACCTTATTTTGGTTCTAAATTAGTAGCCCTAGGAATAATTACGGTAATTAATTTTAGAATAGATTTCCAGAGAGATAAATACTACAGAAAGGACTTGAAAAAGCAGAAAACCTATCGTCTTAAACCTGAAAACAAACAAAAAAGGGATTTTAATGGAACTCTTGCTCTTAAGCAAGGAAGCTTTCTACATTCAATAGCATCAGTTACCTGTCGTGAGGTTTTGTGCTCTTTTTAGAATTTGTTTCATGGGACTTGTTGGCGATTGTTACTTCAGAGGCTGCAAAATGCAGGCTTTGCCTTCCCTGTTCTACCATGCAGTCGCATAATCCTTAAGAGTTAATCTCTTTGCCAAAGAAAGCGGGGGAAGGATTGATTCTTGTGTTCCTTTCATGCTGTCAGGCATGAACCCTGTCCAACCCAGGGTTGCTGCACACGGTTGGGAATGTGAATGCTGAAGGAAGGAAGGAACATAAGAACATAAGAAGAGCCCTGCTGGAACAGGCCAAAGGCCCATCTAGTCCAGCTTCCTGTATCTCACAGTGGCCCCACCAGATGCCTCAGGGAGCACACACCTAACAAATAACCTGTTTTCTGTTGTCACTCCCTTGCAAAAGGCACAGAGAAAACCTACTTCTAAAGCCAGGAGATTGCTTATGGCTTGTAACCTGTGATGGTCTTTTCCTCAATGAATCTATCCAAACCCCTTTTAAAGGCATCTAGGCCAGGTGCCATCACCACATCCTGTGGCAAGGAGTTCCACAGATGAATTTCCACAGCACTGGGTGAAGAAAAATTTACTTTTGTCTGTTCTAACTCTCCCTCCACTCAATTTTAGTGCATGTCCCCTGGTTCTGGTGTTGTGCGAGAGGGAGAAGAATTTCCCTCTATCCACTCTCTTCAGCCCATGCATAATTTTATACGTCTCAATCATGTCCCCCCTCGGGCACCTTTTCTCTAGACTGAAGAGCCCCAAACGCTGTAGCCTTTTCTCTTAAGGGAAGTGCTCCAGCCCACGAATCATTTTGGATGCTCTTTTCTGCACCTTTTCCAGGAAGGAAAAAGGAAGGGATCTGTCTTTTCGAAATTTTTGACACACCAAGCCCAAATGATTCGCCATCACTGCACTAGGAACCTAACCCTAGCGCAGGGATTCTCAACCTTTGGAGGCCCGGGTACCCCCTATCACGGTGCAATTTTCTGAAGTACTCCCTGCTAATTAATAGGTATATTAATTGGATTAATCAATCAATTAATTAGCTAATTAATTGTTAAATAAAAAGGTACTAAAACAATTTTAAATGTGAAAAATGTCTTACTTAAATCTGTGTGTGTGTGTGTGTGTGTGTGTGTGTGTGTGTGTGTGTGTGTGTGTGTGTGTGTGTGTCTCTGAGAGAGAGAGAGAGAGAGAGAGAGAGAGAGACACAGACAGACAGACAGACAGACAGACAGACAGACAGACAGACAGACAGACAGACAGGGGGGATTGCATTTAAGTTCTAATTAACAAGTAATTAACTACTGATTGATGCTGATAAGGGGCAGGCTCTGGCGTACCCCCTGCCATCGGCCCGCGTACCCCTAGGGGTACTCGTACCACAGGTTGAGAACCCCTGCCCTAGCGGATAACGAGAACTGACTGTATCAGTTCTGGATCAGAGCTGTTGTAATGTATCAGGCACCAGAAGAGGGGAGGGAGAAACCTTTCTTTCACCATCATCTCTGAAGCAGTATTAAGCAAGGAAAGTGGGTTGGGAAGGGTTTGGAAGCAGATTGTTGGATGGGAGAGCAAACTTGACAACTTCTCTGGCTCAGATTAAAATCCAGTAGTCATTGGCTCAGATTAATCAATCTCTGGTTCAGATTAAAATCCATTATTCACAGGGACAGCAATACTGTTTAAGATGAAAGTAAGAGTCCAAAGAGTCCCCAAAGGGCTCATAAGCGTTTCTGTACATACATGGGGACTTTTCCTTTTTGTCCCCCAAAAAATAATCTCTCGCCATGTTACAGGTAGTTCTAAAATATTTGGAAGCAGCAAACTGGGTGGTTGGATGAGGGGTGCTTTCAGAAAAGCGGATTCTAGGACGCCAGCTGCATACGTGAAAAATCCCAACCCCACAGGGTTCGTGGATTCCAATGTAACAGCACAATCCTATGCATGTTTACTCAGAAGCAAGCCCCATTGAGCTCAATGGAACTTCCTGGTAGGTGTATATAGGATTATAGCCCAAGAGTCTGAAAATGTAAAGAGTACTGATCTATAAATGTGTACCTATCTATCTATAGATCTAAAACATTCCTAAATTCGTCACATCTGTGATCCATAATCATACTACACAACCAATCAAACCTGAAAATATGCCAATATCACTGAGAACAAAGTCAATTCAGAAATGCTGTAGAACCATACAAAATCATCAGCATAATCTCCTTTGATATAACCACAGTTCATTCCAATGGATTTTCCCAACCTACCTTTATCTGATATCTAGAAAAGACATTGGAAGAAAAAAAAATGCTGTGCATAAATCAAATGCCTTCAGAGACAAAAAGAAATGAAATTATGCACAAGCCTGTCGTTGCGCTGACCCTTCTTTAGAAGGTTTGAAAATCCTTTTATCAGAACATAAGATCTGTGTCCTCTTTAAAACTAGCCCTTTAATGTCACCAGATTGGGAACACAAGGTAACGAGCACAGAATGCTCCTGTGGTGGGGAGATGACACAAAATATGTTCCACTGACAAGTGATATTTAAGAACTCAGTTTCACTAAGGATTTTCTGTTCTCTTTTTCATTCTCTAAATGCAATTATGAAAATAACCACTGTTCTCTTGGACGGCTGCTACTCACAGCATCATACATCATAAGGCTAGAAAGCTTTGATATAAAAAAAAACTAGCGGCCCAATCCTATCCTTTGTTAGCACCTGCGGAGTGCGTGCTCTGCTGGTACTAGCTATCGTTAAAGTGCCATAAAGCACTTTGCGACAGCGCTGGCAGGAAGGACGGAGCCTTACCGCATGTGCCAGTACAGCAGAAGACGCCTGCCAGAGCAGGTAAGTCCAGCGCTGTGCAGCACAGTGGCAGAGAGAGGGCACGGGAGGGCAGCAACGGGGGTGGGCAGATCAAGCCCGGGAGGAAGCAGGATCACCAGCGCTGGCACACGCCATATCCTATCCCCCTTCCCAGGCCTGATCTGCCAACATGGATCAACGTGGACTTGCCCAGCAATATTGCTAGCGCAGGTCCGAGTTCACCCACTGCACAGACTGGGGCTAATCCTGGGCCAAGGGGACAAATGGAGGCTTTCCGCCTGCTAAAGTCCCCCCACAGGATGCAGCGTAGCCCGTACCAGCGCCACTGCATCGGTGCAGGGAAGTTTATGTCGTATTGGGCTCTAAGTCTGTCTGTTGTTGAAAAGTGGTACATTAAAAGTATCACTTACTTAAGGAGCAAATAACTTGGTTACCAGAATCTTCATCTGCCACCTCAGGCAGGCGGAGATGCCAGTTAAACGAGTGTGCTGCTTAATGAAGCATTGGTTAAGCAAACCCTCCAGATGGCCCCCACGCTCGCTCTCTCACTTACTGGACAGCGCTCCCCCTGCAGTGATGCTCAACCCTCCTTCCTTCTTCATAGGGGTCTTCTAGGAATGGAGACAGATACATGAGGGAGCAAAGAGAGCACCGGGGGGGGGGGGCGTGTAAGTACTGTATTGTGAAAGCTTTCTTAACTGGCATATTTGGGTAAGTGGTAATCCCTGTTTCCTGTGCATGATGGATAACAAAACCTTTACTGTATATAAGTATTCTAAATCAGGGATTCTCAACCTGTGGTACGAGTACCCCTAGGCGTACGCGGACCAGTGGCAGGGGGTACGCCAGAGCCTGCCCCTTAGCATCAACCAGTAGTTAATTACTTGTTAATTAGAACTTAAATGCAATCCCCGTCTGTCTGTCTGTCTGTCTGTCTGTCTGACACACACACACACACACACACACACACACACACACACACACACACAGACATTTTTTTCACATTTAAAATTGTTCTAGTACTTTTTATTTAATAATTAATTAGCTAATTAATTGATTGATTAATCCAATTAATTAGCAATTAATTAGCAGGGGATAATTCAGAAAATTCGACCGTGATAGGGGGTACCCAGGCCTCCAAAGGTTGAGAACCCCTGTTCTAAATAATAATATTTCCAAGCCAATTGATTTGAGATGTGTTGGGGGGTTCGCCCCTCACTAGTCAAAAAAGTAAATCCAGAAATGCTAATTATTGTGAAAATCAAATGATAACTCTGATTCTGAAAGCATTTATATCTCAAGACTTTTTTTGTATTTATATGTGGAATTGAGTATGTGCCTAAAGGAACTCCATATGTGTAAACATTTAAAGGGCTTTGTGGGATTTGATACACTATGCATGACTACTCTACTATTCCAAAGCAGCAGAACGGGGCTAAATTGAAAAGTCTGGCCTCACAATCGCTGCAATTCCACTCTCTTTATCCTTGATAAGCTGTATTTTGGCAGCACTATAAGGTTTCTCCCCACTCTTCCATTCTTTCACACACAAGACTTGAGATGCTAATGGAAGCCTGGTTATAAATTCATATCTGCTAAACAATGAGCTGAGAATAAAGCAATTTAAGCCACTGTTCAATACTTGGGCAGTCAATGATCTATTGAAGGGGAAGATTAATTTCCATTTCAATATAGGGTGAATCAACGAACTGGTTCGCCACACTTCCATCAGTCCTCTCAAAGCACATTTTTCACGGACCTGCAGCCCTGCTTTGTACAACAGGCGGCTCGATACAGGACTTGGCGTTGGCCGTTCCTTCTGTCCACTTGCAGGGAAGCGATCAAGACGAGGAGGCAACTCAGTGAAGCTCGGTTACGCAGAAACTGAACGTGCACAGCCCCCACCAGACAAACCTTTTCTCTGACACCCTGCTGGAAGGGATCCTAAACAAAATAAATATTGAAAAACTGGATATCTTTGATCTTCTTTAGTCAACAGACCTTACAGGCCTCCTGCGGTGCGACAATAAAGACACTTCAAGAAACCAGTGTAACACTTGACAACATTTCATAATGCCGCCTCTGCTTTTTGTTACGTGAGGCCTCCTCGAAGGTTGAGCGTTACGCAAGAGTGCTGTTGAGCATTCATGGCGCTTTTTTCTCTACCTAAGCAAGCACAGCACCCCGGCTGTGGTTCTTTTTTCCCCCACCTGTAGGAACTCGAAGGAGACGGCTGAGCCCACGTCAAAGCATCATATTAAGCATCGCTAAGGCAGCACTTGACATCCGAGCTCCATGTCCTGTTTATTCTTATTTAAACACACACACACACATACCGAAAGAAAAAGGCTTACTATGATTAATGAAGCATAGCTCAATGGATGGCTCTTTCTTTCACACATATTCAAGATCGGCATTCATGTGTTTGCGTCTCTTTGAAATATAAGCATACCAAAGGCATCAGCATGCTGAGCGGTACTGTCACAGCCTATCAGTGCTTAATGTAGCACTGGCTGGATCTGACAGCTACCATCCTCCCACCTCTATATCTCTCCAGCAGAGAGAGTCAATTGGCAGAGATCTGAGAGGACTTCTCCTCTGGTGGCAACAGATACAGCCGAGTCACACAGGAGGCTGCTCGCACTGCAAACGCTCTCTAATCCGGTCCTTGCTACAACTTTTTTTTTCGATCCAGGTTTACAAGTGCACTACATGCATGAGTTTGTTAAAGGTCCCAAATGATTGGTGATGCTGCCAAATCAGTAATTTCCTAATTTGGATGACAAAGTTGTTCAGTTCATAATGCTGTGCTATACTCTGAACTGCATACCATTTATCTTTAAAATTCTCCTCCCGCTCAGGCGGTAGTCCGAGGTGATGTACCTCCCTCACTCTTTCCACCCAGCAGCGCATAGAATGCCGGGGACTCTGGGATATGTAACTTTCCCAGGGCACCTTCACTTGGACATCAGGCAACCTGGAAACATGCCCTTGTCCCCAAGTTCACTGCACCATAGAGGCATGCCGCTGAACCATGAGCTGTTGATCGAAAGGTCGGCAGTTCGAATCCGCGACGGGGTGAGCTCTCGTTGCTTGGCCAGCTCCTGCCAACCTAGCAGTTCCAAAGCGTGTTAATGTGAGTAGACAAATAGGTACCGCTTGCGGGGAAGGTAAACAGCGCTCTGTGTTCCAGCTGCATGCTATGTGCTGCGGCAAGGAGAATCATGCCGGCCACATGACCACGGAGGCGTCTTTGGACAACGCTGGCTCTTCGGCTTTGAAATGGGGATGAGCACCACACCCTAGAGTCTGACACGACTGGACTTAATTGTCAGGGGTCACCTTTACCTTTTTATGCTCTAGATGTCATAGGAAGCACACCAGCATTCAAACTTCGCAAATGGGCTGAGAAAACTATTTTTTCCATTTTGGGTGGCTAGAGGAAACAGCTCAGCTTGCCAAGTCCAACTGCAAATTGAGACATTCACATATTATGACCTATTGTGCCCAAAGGACCATGGACAAACTCCTGTGCCAAACTGGACTCTCCTCCTCGCCTCCGAAAAACCAGAGCAGAGTCTTTGGTTTAACTATCGGCCTGCTTGCTATTCCACTTGAATGTTGTGTTTGTCAGTTTGTTTGCAATGTAATAATTCAACTGAATGCTGAGAAAATGTAATACAATTCGATTCACATATTCAGAGCACTATTCTAACATTCAGATTGAAATACGAGATCGACCATTCATGTCAAAGGAGGCCGGAAAATGCAAGATGCACTGCAATATCTTCCTTGACAACTGCAACACTGGAATAAAAGTTGGTGCACCTGTTTAGAACCACATTCTACCTCTTAGAGTGCCAAGTCCCAGCTCCATTCTCAATCCATTCTCAAGGGGGCAAAACACATGCACAGTGTGGTATTTCCCTCGAAGACTGAAATATCTGAATGGAAACCAGACTGCACATTGGGAACACAAGAATACATTTCATGCGCAAACTCAACCTGTTTCCAAGAGTGCTCACACAAAGTCTCAACGCTTTGTCACACTAGTCTACACAACGTCAACACCACCAACAAGAACAGCCTTGCTGGAGCAGACCAAGATCCACCGTCCTAGTCCATTTTCTTTTCAATAGTAGCCAGCCAGATGCCTATGTATGCAGAAGTCTTCTCTTGAACGCAGAGCAAAGCAAGCCAAATCCACTGAGCCTCTGTGGCAGCAGAGAAAAAATGCGTGTATAAGTACCTCCCAAATGAATGAGGCCTGGATGTTTCCTGGGAGAGAAGCAAAGAACATGCAGGAGCAGGACTGAGATTCCCCTATGTCAGGTAGACAGCCAACACCTGGACCATAGGGAAGAGAGGAGAAGGAACCAAAGGATCTTTCTGGATTCAAATCCTTGTACTGGCAGGGAAGAGAAATCAAATGCTGGAAGCCCCTGAGACCACTCCATAATACACATCCCTTTGCTGCATTGTGAAATCACAGGAGCTAATGGTCATTGCCCATTGCTTTCTCTTTTTTTTAACCCAAGCACCTAGTATTAAGGTACACTGCTCATGTACATGGAGGCTTCATTTATCTATCACAGCTAATAGTGATGGATAGACCATCTTACATGAATTTGTTTAATCGTCTTTTAGAAGCCACCAAAGCTACTGGTCATCACCACATGCTGTGGCAGTGAATTCCACAAGCTAATTATGCATCGTGTGAAGAATTTGGTGGAAGGAGTAATAATAATACAGGTTGTTGTTGTTGTCGTCGTCGTCAGTATTTATATACCGCTTTTCAACAAAAAGTTCACAAAGCGGTTTACAGACAAAATCAAATGAGTAAATGGTTCTGGTTACATGTGACATTCAGCAGTCATACAGCAAGATTGTGGTTCAGTGGTAGAAAATTCTCTCCTACTGCACTGCTTTTGTTTTTCATTTTTCTTTCCTCCCCCTCTTTTTGAAGCATGCTTTAAAATCTGTCTCTGGTAACAAGATCAGATTGCCTTCCCTGTCAGATCTGTCCTAAGAAGTGGAGACAGAAATGGCAAATCTTTATTCCATTCTGGGGGAAAGCACTTCAGATGTGAATAATGAAAACACAGATGGTATATAAGCTACCGTGCATACCATTGCAAAATTAGATTGCTTTCCTGCAGAAGCCACTGTCAGTTTTATTGCAAACAGTGCACATATTACAGGTTGAAAAATTGTCCCTCAGAAGAATTTCCCTATCAGAGAAAATATTAGCCTGCTCAATGTCCGCCTGTGCATTTGTAGTGTGTGCTACGGATTTGGTTGATTCTTTGCCTCCAAATTTTGGAAATCTGGTCTGCCTCAATGACTCCACCATGTTTTCTCTTCATTTCTTTCAGACCGTGGTGACCATTTCCAAACTGCCTCTCTGCATCCCTAACACACACACACACACACACACACACACACACACACACACACACACACACACACAAGAAGAGCCTTGCTGGATCAGGCCAAAGGCCCATCTAGTCCAGCTTCCTGTATCTCACAGTGGCCCCACCAGATGCCTCAGGGAGCACACAAGACAACAAGATAACCCGTTTCCTGTTGTCACTCCCTTGCACCTGGCACAGAGAAAACCTACTTCTAAAACCAGGAGGTTGCTTATGGCTTGTAACCTGTGATGGTCTTTTCCTCCATGAATCTATCCAAACCCCTTTTAAAAGCATCTAGGCCAGGTTCCATCACCACATCCTGTGGCAAGGAGTTCCGCAGATGAATTACACGCTGGATGAAGAAATTCTCTCTCTCTCTCTCTCTCTCTCTCTCTCTCACACACACACACACACACACACACACACACACACACACACACGACTCAGATCACTGACCCACCATGTTGACTATATAGACTGGCAGCACACCTCCAGGGTTTCAGGCAGACAGGGATCTCCTAAAGGTGCCAGTGTGCTCTATCACCGAGTTAAGACTCCAGCCCCCATCACTTTCTACAGGCTTTTTAAAATAATTGTTCTTATTGATTTTCTTTCAACCATAAAAACATGTAATAACAACAATCAGAAAAACAAGAACATGGACCATATCGTGCTGACAAAATGTCCGACAAGCCACACAGTACACTATAGTGTGAAATGTAAATGTCCTAACCTAACAAATTCTTCCGAATGGTATTTGTGATCATGGCAGTTTCACCAAGACCTCCATGCTGTTGATACATTTTCTAAGAGGGAGAATGTTCTCCTGCATAACATGCAATCCTCTAAACTAAATACAGACCACCATTCAAGTACTATATAAGGTTTAGCTGAAAGTTCTCTACTAAGAAGAAACACATGGCTCAAATTGAGTGGAGGGAGTATTAAAACAGACAAAATAAAATATTTCTTTACTCAGCGCGTAATTGATTTGTGGAACTCCTTGCCACAGGATGTGGTGATGGCACCTGGCCTGGATGCCTTTAAAAGGGGATTGGACAGATTTATGGAGGAAAAGTCCATCACAGCTTACAAGCCATGATGGGAATAAGCAACCTCCTGGTTGTAGGAGTAGGTTTTCTTTGTGCCAGGTGCAAGGGAGTGGCGACAGGATACAGGTATCTAGTTGTCTTGTGTGCTCCCGGAGGCATCTGGTGGGGCCACTGTGTGATACAGGAAGGTGGACTAGATGGGCCTTTGGCCTGATCCAGCAAGGCTCTTCTTATGTTCTTATGTAAAATGGGGAGGGGGAATTAGCAGGGAAAAGGTTCCCCCCCCCCCAAAAAAAAAACAGCTCTGTGGTTCACCATTTTTTTCTATCCAGAAGTTCCCTCATTCTGAGGAGGCTTTTGAGTACAAAAAGTGTGAGCGGGCAACTGTCAGGAGAAGCTGTAAGTTTCTGCTGAGGAACCTCCTGCTAAGTTCAACTGACTCTGGTCATGAAAGGTGGGGCATAAATCTGTTAAATAAAAAATTAAAACAGCACATAAAACCATGGTTTGTCATCACCATAGTTAAGAACACACCCCATGACGTCACCTTCCAGGCACACAAACTATGGGTCAGAACTGCTTGTCTGCTTTTGTTTCCCAGCTGCTTAGAACGCAGCTTCATAAGTTCACTCCGGTCTTCGTGGTACAGCAGCCCTTTTGAGGCAATGCAGTGCCCCTAACTGTGGTTTGTCAAAAGCTTGCAAATTCAGGCACCAACAGAGAACTACAGCTAGCACAAACTGTGGTTTACCAACCAGCTTCAAACCATGGTTTCAGATCCTGATTTGGCTGCCCCTCACAAACTATGGCTTGTGATTCAACAGAGATTCAGATGGGGGGGCTGCGGAGAGAGTGGAAAACCAGCGGAAATCCAGGGACCACCTTTCTCCTCACGGAAGGGGCTTCCACTCATGCAAGTTATCTCTGCATATACCTCATGACAAATATTGTCACCTTGAGCTCCGCAACGCTCAAAGTGTGCACCAGCTGCAAATCTGACTTTTGACAACTCTGCTACGAAACATATTCTCAGCTTGTGGCATTTGTTTCCCACAGGTTCTTATTTCTGCATTAATGCCTCTGGCTGAGTTGACCTTAAAATTAGAAGCACATCAAATGCTCAAGTCCCAGACTGCTGTTTTGCAGTGTTTTTATGCTAATAACATCTGAAAGTTAGTGCTCCCTGTGCTGAATTAAATAAATGAGGTCCAGAGTGCTGCTTACCTACAAGCTCTGCATTGTTCTCAATCAGATAATAATGCTCAGCCTTGTGTATCAGAGCAGCTGTGACAGCTTGCATTTTAAGCAGGATCCCCAACTCCCTTCCTGAAAGGAACAAGATGCCAAATCTGACTGCAGACAGAAAAATTATATTATGCCTGTGCACAGCACAGCTAGCCATAAATGAAAGCTTACCAAGTCCACTTCTAGATGAAGAGTGAAACCACTGCCAGTGCCTTCTAGAAGAAGCCACGTATTCCCTGCCAGTGGACAAAGCTGCAAAATTCCACACCAGGAAAAAGAAACCAAGGACACATTCCCCAACTAGAAAGGACGATAAGCCAATTTCAGTATGTTTCGCTATTTAGCATAATCCTGTTTATGCCTGGAATCTAGACTATATCGTCAACTGGCAGGGCCCTGAATACTGTACCGCAGATTATCATTTACATACCTGCATAAGCCTAATATCCCCTATTGAATGTTGATGATACATTTTAAAAGTTGTAAGCTGCTTTGGAAGCCAATCATGGAGGAAAACCAGAGAATAAAAACAATGACGGGCAGCCCGATCCTGCCTAACTAAATAGCCGGTCGCTGCATCCTAGTCAGGATGCGGCCCACGTCAACACAGCCAGGGCTCACCTCGGGGGAAGGGGACAAACATCCCCTTGCCCTGGTGTAAGCGCCAGAGGTCCCAATGGGCCTCTGCGGATGCGTGCCACCTCTGCAGCTGGTGCGCGTCCAGGGAGGCCGTGTAAGGCTGGGCCGGCCCGGGAAGGGGCTTGGGATATCAGCGCAGCCCAGCACCAATATCCCCACCCCCTCCCAGGCCAAGCTGGCCAATGCCCCGCCACCACCCCAGGCTGCCCTCCCCCCAACATCTGGCCTAGGACTTACCTCGGTCGGCCGGTGCAGGTCCTGGGAGATGGTGGACTGAGCGGCTCCAGCCTCGGCCTTACGGCACTTTTGCAACTCCTTAGGCAGCGGAGCACTTGCTCCGCCGGCCTATGTTTGCGCAGGAATGCACTGTGAATAACACTTCCATGGGACAGGGAGATAAGCATGGCAGCTCTGACCTGACATCTCACCAGGCATACATGTATACCAACATTTTTGCTCATAGTGAAAGCTTACCACAATCCATCCATAAATAGAACACAGTGTCGAATGTATACATAAACGTTCTATAGCGCTGACTTAAGATCTCAGCAGGCAACATTTTCAAGCATCCAGCTGCAAGATAAGGGCTAGAAACTTGATCCTATTTCCAAAGAAAGCTTCAAATACTTTTTGATAATTTTTCAAGACATAAATAAATATTCTGCCACCTTTAGAAGAAGATTTCAACACAAAAGAATAACAGGAAGACATTAACCCAAGGCCATCTTTTCTGTTTCCATATTTTATTCTCCTTGATAAAAAGATATTTTTCAAAAGTTTGCATAAATTTACAGCTGCAGAAACTGACCCAAGAATCACCTTACCCACTGCAGAATATGTGAAAAGTACCACAAATACTGGCCTGTCACAAGCTGAATTCTGTACGATAATAGCATCCAGTACATCAGTCCAACCACGTGTAGCTTCACTCTGATTACGCCAAAGAGATTTTTTTAAGCTTGTTTGGATTAATTAATTATTATCATTCTCATTATTTTGTTCAAGGTAAATTGCAACTGAGGGCTCGGCTGCCATTCTGGTTTGTTATTCGATTGACTTTGTCGGCATTTTGAAACACGTACTCATGCTGAAACCCCATCTATTTTTCCCCTCTGCAACCCCAAGCCCAGGGCAGAAGCAACCTTATCTCCAGTTTGTCATGGCAACCTTGACTTCCATCCTCTAGAATACGTTCGAAAACGTATTAGCTGGAAATGGCTGGAAGAAAGCCAAAATCAATGAACGGAGGAAAGCTCACGTTGAGATTTAAAAAAAAAAAAACTCATTGGATTAATTAATTAACGCCAACCAAATCCCCTCTGCTGCTAAGAATGTGTGGTTTTCTGTTTCTGTTGACATAGAGTAATATCGACATCTTGTGGAATAAGTAAACTACTGCAGAGATTACCATTGGGGGGGGGAACCAAAATAAGCAAAACTTTTGAAAACAAAACAGATGTCATGAAATGCCATCCATCACATGCGACAGAATGACCTGAGGCAGGCAAAAACACAAGGCTTCAATACATAGATTTAATAATTGGGGAGGGGGAGTCTCATTGTTTAACAGTACCCACGGGCCGGGCCTTTCACAAGAATCATAATTTCATCACAAGATGAATCAAATTCAATTACATTTCCTTGCAATGTGCTCCGTCACAAAGGCACAGAGGGATGTGACGCACAATATATCACCGGTGCATTCATTTTATGCTTGCATATTCTCCAATGTCTAGAGCTACCACCTCCTGGGTTCTGAGCTACAGCTACAAACTAAAGGCCTGACACTCCTGAAGGAATACTTCGATCAATTAGCTGCTTAAAAAAGAACACCCGCTACCCAGATAGTGCTTTATTTCTGTCCCATGCTGGTTCCCTATGCTCTCTAGCTTAACTTTTGGTGAAAACCTGCTATCTTATCAGTCCTTCTGGATTCCGATAATTCCCTTGCCACTCAAGGCAAAGGGAAGTCATCACTTACTGCCAGTGACAAGAAGAAAACAAAAAGGATCTTAAAGGTCTCCCTTTCTTTGATGTCTGAAGGGCATCTTCCCTGCTACAAAGATTCCTTTCCACAGAACACCTTGGATGAGATATCAAGAAATAGATATCTCTAGCTTCTACATCCTTATGGGGTCTACGAAGCGGATACAAATGCAATGCTGCCCTCTTCAGGAAAGTGAGGGAATTCCAGTGGAGGCTAACTGAATTATCCTGAGTTAATTCTTCCAGCTCTAGTACAGTCTTTTATTTCCCCCCTTCCTTAAAAAAATACTTTTCATACGATAAGAAATGCAGGATATGCAGGTAGTTGCAAAGCAGGGACACTTACCTGGGGTCTCACAGGTATTTTTGTGCAGAACAGACCCTGGGCATAATTTTTAGTTTTACCAAACATACTATTATGAGTTTGCAGTCTGATTAGTGCGATCAGACCGACCACCTTGGTTCTGCGTTAAAAGCAGTGTCTAACCAGAGCCCAGGAGTAGACTAAAAATGCTCACAATGGCCCAGGATGGTCGAAGAGGCACCTCTGGAGATGCACAATGAGGAAAAATAAATGTAGAATATCTGTCACAGGCTTACACTAGCATTTAACAGATGCAGTCAGAAATAATGTCTTCATAAGAGTTACTTTCCCCTCAGCAAAATTGTTTGCTTCTTCTCTTTCTGCAAAAGACCCATGTCACAAAATGTTACGTGGACAAACCCAAAAGATGTATGTGTGCTGCTGATTCAGCATTAACTTAAATTTCTTTACGCAGGAGAGGGGGTTTGCCCAAACAGCCAATTTAGCTAAGTCATCTAAGGTTCAAAAAAAATTGCATTGTAACATTAAGAGCGCAATCCTGATGAAAGATCCGCGGGCGGCCCTAGGGCCACCTGCTGGATCCTATCCCCGTTCCGGGCCAATTGTGAGTGGCCCAGAGGTCTCCTCGGGGAAAGGGAACATTCTTCCCCTTCCTCTGGTATAGCACGGGGAGGCCATTACACGGCCTCCTCGGATTTCCGCCAGCTATCAAGCTGGCGTACGTCCGAGGAGGCCGTGTAATGGCCGTGCCAGCCCGGAACGAGGATATGGCAGTCGCCATCCCCGCCCCTCCTGGGCCGGTTCAGCCAACCTTCCTCGTCGTCGCCCAGACCACCCCCACGCCCGCCGGTGCATCCCTTACCTTTCTCTAGCGGCCGCAGGGACGATCCAGTGCTGGAGTGAGGGCTGCTGGCCTTGCACCGATGGCTCTTACTCCAAAGTAGTCGCAAATATGCTTTATGGCACGTTTGCGACACTTTAGAACGGCAGAGCGCGCACTCTGCCGTTCTAAAGATACGGAGGATTGCGCTGCCCATATGGCAGTATTATGTGAACACAGATCCATACTCTCTATTAGGGTTATTCACATATTATGCTGTACCCAGGCACAGAATGACTGAACTCAGGTACATTTTTACAGATCAACAATTCACATACACTGTGCACAGACTGTAACAGCACTGAATGAAATGTGTGAATTACACTACCCAAAGAGACACTAACAATGACTGTACTCAGATGAACCCATGTACACTTTAATATACAAACAGCCCTGTTGTCCACTCCACCTGAAAGAGGTTTTCCAAAGTTTCAATCAAAGGCTTTTGCAGTCCTGATACCTGAGATCCTTTTACCTAGAGAGATGTCAAGGATTGAACCAGAGACCCTTTGACATGCAAACCACGTGTACTCTTGCTGAGCTGCGTCCTTTCCACATTAATAGTATCATTGAGCACAAGTGGAATGAGGGTGAACAGAAAGCAATTCACCCGAGTGCTCACTGGCCACCCACTGAGTTCACGGCTGTGGAAGAAGTTGAACTCAGATCCAATACTTCACAACAAAAAAGATGTCATACTCGGCAAGTTATTTATCGCACTTCTGAAAATTCTGTTTCACACGATCAGATCGTGGCATTCCTTTGTTTACCTGCATGTCACATTTAAAAGTTACAATCACATTTTTGTTTCACCTGCCATTAAAAACAATAAAGACAGCAGCAGCATTAATCGTCTGAAAGAAATGCATCACCAAAGTATTGCAAACTTACCATGCTGTTCATTTTAGATGAAGAGGAGCCTGTCCTTTGTTTTCTCAAACTATTAAGTTCTTCAGTGTTTCCATCCTTTGGCTTCAAGATCATCCGGCTGCTTCCAGCGGTGCCTTCTGAGGAAGACCTCAGACGTTTTTCTATGAACCTTCCTTCTCGATATGGGCTAAAACTACTGGCAAGATTCACTGCGAAGAGACAGAGACACACCCACAATCAGCACTTATGTAGTTAAAACTATTCACTAACATTTCACCATGCAAAGTTCCCCTTCACGGGAATCAGCACACTGGTTCATTTAGCTCAGCACTGCCTATAGCCGTGATGTCGAATGTATGACACGCGTGTCACAGGTGACACACGAGGTCATTTTGGGTGACACGCCAGCGTTTCCCCCAGGGCAACTGACACACCTTCTATTTTCGCAAAAGTTTTACAGGCTTATCTTGAACATTTAGGACAGGGGTTTTGGCAGACCTCTTTCAAATTATTAGCTAGTAAAACTCAGCAACAAAAAAGTCACTAATTGGTGTTAAATAAAATGCAATGTGTTCTATAGTTGTTTTTAGTTCAGTTCAATTCAAAATTACTATTAAAAGTAGCAATAGTCAAAGTACTATTAAAAGTTGGGGGGCGACGGCGACACACCAGCAGAGTCAAGTTAGGCATTTTCAAAAATTTTGACACACCAAGCCCAAATGGTTCACCATCACTGGCCTATAGCAACATCCCCCCCAGGGTTCAGATTGGGTCAAGGAGAGTGTCCCCACATTGCCAAGGCAACAAGGGAATGCTTCCCTCTCTTCCTGCAGACTTGCAGCACAGTGCGGGAAAAGGAGAATCACCCAACTGACTAAAAAACTCTGCCTCTCTTCCAGCACTGTGCTGCTTCTGTGACATGCACTTAAATTGAGTGGAGGGAGAGTTAGAACAGACAAAAGAAAATATGTCTTCACCCAGCGTGTGATTCATCTGTGGAACTCCTTGCCACAGGATGTGGTGATGGCACCTGGCCTTGATGCCTTTAAAAGGGGTTTGGATAGACTCATGGAGGAAAAGACCATCACAGGTTACAAGCCATAAGCAACCTCCTGGCTTTAGAAGTAGGTTCTCTCTGTGCCAGGTACAAGGGAGTGACAACAGGAAACAGGTTATCTTGTTAGCTGTGTGCTCTCGGAGGCATCTGGTTGGGGCCACTGAGAAATACAGGAAGCTGGACTAGATGGGCCTTTGGCCTGATCCAGCAAGGCTCTTCTTATGTTCTTATGACAGTGAAACTTCCAGGCAGCCACAGAAGAAGCCATGTAAAGGCACAGTTGGGAAATCTGTTGAAAGGGTGAAGCATTTGCCCCCCATAATACCCCATTTCATTTCAACTTGCAATACTTAATTCAGCCCTAATCCGAACTACCCAGAAATACTGTACCATCCTCCACTCACATGTGAAGCATTCCTCCAGTAACTCGGGCCCACAGATCCCAAAGCTTTTAGACAAAAATGCCTGTGTGCAATCCCAAACCATTTCAGAAGATTCCAAAACAAGCATACATACCCTTTGAATGGTTCACGTCATATCCCTGCTGTATCTGAAAAGACTGAGGTTCAGAAGACGAAGGGATGACCTTAGACTCAGATGCTGGGATGGCTTCTCTAATGTGTTCAGGTGCTTTAGTTTCCTGTTGGTCCCTATGTAATCCCTGTGCTTTTGGAAAACGGTCCATTATTTCTCTCTGGTTTAAGACAAAGGGTTTTAATTGTGCTTCAGCTCCTGAGCATACTTCTTCTGGATTGCTAGTCTTCTGAGTTGGAAGCTCTTGCAATAATACTTTTGAATGGTTTTGATGATCATGTGGAATTTCTGATAAGGTACTGGTTTCATTGAGCATACCGTTTATAGCCCTGTGGCTTTGGGGTGAGATAACAGCACAATGTGAAACACTTTCTGCACGATCTGTTTTCTTCAAAAGAGGAGGAGGAGCAGCAACAGAATTGAGAAAAATCTGAGAGGTAGAAACATTGTGGACAAAGGTTTCCGCATGTGAATTTCCACAATTGGGCAGCCCGTCAACCTCCGAGACAGAATCTTCAGTCAACGCTAGAAACTCGGACGGTGTCTGGACCGAAGTCAGGTCAGCAGACAGCAATGGTGACTGCAAAGAGCTGCCGACACATTCTATTACCTCAGGAGAACATGAAGGAGAGGGCCTCACCAACACAGGCTCACTTTCAACGTTGGGTTTAATATCCAGCAGGCAAGAAGATGGCTGCACACAGGAAACGGACTGGCTTTGAGGAACTGGCTTTGAAAACCTGTAGTGTGTCGAGAAGGATTTGGGGAGAAGTTTCCTTGAGGAATGTTTAACAGAGGACCTGCTTTGTTCCTCTGTAAAGCCAGAATCATCGCCTTCATTTTTCCCAGACCTTATGCAATTTATGAAGACATTCTTATTGGTCGAAGGCTCCCGGCCTTTCTCAAAGTCCTCCGTCAAGGACCTTGTGATTTTCTTGCTTCGAGAACTTCCAAAGCCGACCGAATGCCTCCCTCTGCTTTTCACATGCTCCTCCAAATTGAGCTTTTGCAAACTGTTGTGGCTAGGCTGAGACCCATTGGAAATGCTCACATTTTGGCTGGGAGATTCAGCTTTCTGTTCACTCCCCTTCTTGTGGTGAAAGCTAATGGAAGGCGTGCGGAAGAGGCTCCTGCGTTTGCCGGTGCTACCTGAGCTAGAGTTGGTGCTGGAAGGAGAGGAGCTGTGGACACCAACGTTACTATTGGAAGTGGGTGATGATGGAAGGGAGTCGTGTCTTCGGCTAATACTTCTCCTGAATATTGGCAACCGCGACACAATGATTGAACGCCGCGATCCTGAGTCCCCCATCAGGACCAGTTGTGCTTGACCACGTTCAGCCAATATTATAATCTGTATGAGCAGAGAAAGAGGAGATGATTATTTAACTGAGAAGATAAAATTGACCTATTCAACTTTTAAGTTTCACGCCTATGGAAGTAACTTGATTTCAAACAGAAGCAAATGGCTGGAAGGAATCAGTCCACATTGGGATTCTCCAAAAGAGATTCCCCACCACGCCTGTCATAGATCATTGGGCTGAAAGTAGAATCAGAAAACCATTTTCTACAGCCTGCACAATGAAGGTCACTGGTTGGAGAAAGGAACTGATGGTAGTTACAAGCTGGGATGCAAATACCACATGCCTGAATATGATGGAATCAGGCAATTCCTGAGAGCCGAGCCTCTGCGGACTCTATTGCTCTAAATCTTCCTACAATTCCTTAATTTGAACAACTTATCGCTCAGGAAAGACAACAGACTTCCCTTCTAGAAGTAGACATATTCCCTGCCTGTTCCCCTGCAGTCTGTCACCTGCCAGCTTCCCTCTCTGCTCTTCAGAGTCTTGCCAATCCCCAGCCATGCGATGGAGGGGACCAGCACAGGGGAGACAATTGTTCCACTGCTCACATTTGGATGATTGGCGCACACCCTCCATTTCCTCCCCTACAGCAGACTACACAAGCAGATACACAAAACAAAAACTGGGCAGGCATCTGTTGGGGACTAAATGATCAAGAACCTCTAACTCTCTAGAGCAGAGGTGTCAAACGCGTCTCATATAGTGGGCCGAATAGTCTTCATGGCGCCTGCTGAGGACCGCAAGTGACATCATTAAGCAGGAAGTGATATCATTAAGCAGATGATGGCCAGAAAAAAAACCTTTGTTCTCACACAAACTCATTAGCTGCAAGTGACAGAAGAGAAAATGTGCAAATTTTGATAATATTTTCAAGATATGGGAAAGCCCAATTGTCACATGGGCTGCTCTTCCAGCAGCACCTCTTCTGCTGAGGCTTTACTTCACAGACCACATCTCAGCTGCTAAGTTGCACAGTGATGCTGGGGCACAAGCAGCTGCTGAAAGGGCGGCCCACGCGATAACTGGGCTCTCCCAGCACCTTGGCAGCATCTCCTTCTCTCATCCCTCTTGGTCTGTCCCTCTCCCCATAGTGTTCCTTGCCTTCGGAGGCCCCCGTCCAACTCTACGTCCCAGAGTCTAGGCAGAAGCAGCGCTGCTGAAAGGGCGGCAGTGGGAGAGCGCAGTTATCACAAGGGCCAGATAAAGAGCTTCTGGGGGTCTCAAACGGCCCACAGGCCATATGTGTCAAACTCATAGACTAGAGCAAGGTGCACCACCTCAAAAAAGGTCTGTAGAGACAAGAGCCCAGAAGACTCTCATACAAGCAAGACAAGCTACACACTAATGAAGAGATGTTCCTCCACCTAAACAAGTGTGTTTTGCTTCTTGGCTGTCAACAGAATGCTCCTCAAATGGGAAGAAATCTTAGCAAGTAAAAGTGGAATACTAAAACATCAAACGGAGGTAGAAAACAAAGGCTCTGAGCCCTCAGTAACTGGGAATTATAAGTTTTTGGTTTTTTACCCCCACAAACATTTGTTCCATATGTAATTTTCAGCTTTGCTGGGTTTACTGTCAGAAATTTAGAAACGTGTTTCAATGTACTGTGAAATTATTATATTTATCTTCAATGCAGCCCTGACAGCTTTGTCCTCCGGGCAATAGGATCTCCTTAGTACCCAGTACATGAACATTTGTCTTTTATGTGCTTCAGTCTTGTTAACCTGCCTTGACTGTGTAAACAAACCATAGGCTAAGGATGACAGCAGCACTCAAAACGAACATCTATTCTCTATAAACAAATCCTACAATTTTCAAACAAAAGTGGCCTAGAAACCCAACTTTGCTTTAAACCTGCAAACCTAACTCTTGAATGCTTGAGGTCCACCAAGCCAGAGGAAAGTCACCCGCCATGTACGGTGGCCGCGAGGGGTCAATATAGTAAACCTCCGGCTTCTGATGCCTGCCTGAGACTGCGAAAACAGAGGGGCTGTCGAGCAGCCAGCAAACCTAGCACAAGACGCGGCTGGTGTGCTAAGCTGAGACTGATGAGCCGCAAGTGTGCAGGCCTCCCCCCCCAAAAAAAAAAGATAAGTAAGATCCCAGCCCAAACAGCAGCAGCAAAAACAAAATTGCCTCGATAATGACACGTAAGCTTCGGAGCCTGTTTATTTCCCACGGAAGAAATTAATGTTGTGTTAGGCCTTTTCATATTCCAATTCCCCATCGTTATTTCTCATTTTTATGGCAGTGTTCAGTGCTTTACAATTCTCATCTTAAATATCCCCATAAAAATCTGATGAGGGAGGTTAAACAGAGAAACAGCAACTTCCCAAGGATCACTCCGGAAGCTTCATGGCTCAGCGGGGATTTGAACGGGGGGCTCCAACATCCCCACACAACTCTTCATCTGCCATACCACTGTCCCCCAGTCATACATTTCCTACTTCAAGGAAAACTTAAAGCTTTCCTCTGCCTTTTTCATTTCACATAACATGTTTTGTAGCTGTTAAACTGCAATCCTTCTGTACTGTATCAGGGTTTCAAAAAGGGGGGGAGATTTTTGCTGTGCACATCAAATACTTAGCATTTGTATGGCTGCTTCAAGTGTTCAAAGTACGTCAGATACATTATCTCAATAACCTTTACAACAGTCAGTATTATAATCTTATATTACTGGTCAGTTGCGTGGCATTGCACTTGTGGCCATGAAGCCTTGCCCTCAAGAGCGCATTCATCAGCTTGGTGGGAGGAGAATGCCAGAAAGATGTGGCACAGGAAACGTTCGCATGAGAGACGGATAGTGTGCAGAAGAAGCAGTGAGACACGAAGGAGCAGGCCGGAGACCTGAAGCACAGGAGGGAGAACAGGCGCCACAACATGGCAGAATTTCAGCCCAGTTGCCTCAGCAAAAGGGGGGCCCTCCTTTGCCGCTGCAGGAATGGGCAAGGCAGCAAGCAGGTTTTCTACTGCCCACCTGTGTTGCCACCCACTGAGAAACAGCAGTGAGCACTAGCCCCATTGCCAGGCAGTCTCATAAGGCTGGAGGTGGAAGCAGGGTGTATGACTGTGGAGCAGCAGACAGAAGATTATCTTTCCAAGCTAAATCTCCCCTCCTGATGAGGTCACCCTTGCACACAGGAGATGGGGGGGGGTCCCATGGAAGACAGAGGAGACATGGGTGCATAGGAAAGAGACTGATACAAGCTATACAAAGGAGGAGAGAAAGCAGAGGGAGAGAAAGATAAGAATGACACAAGCCCATAACACATCAGGGTGAGTGAACATGCATTTCCAGGGCACCCCTCTACACATATTCAATTACTCTGGCTATGTTGCCAGAACAAGACTACAGAGAGCATTCCTCAAGGAAAGAGGATGAACAAGGAGAGAGATTTGCCCCCAGCCTGGTAAGGTTCATTGCACTGGAATGTAATGGTCAAAGAATTGGCTGCATGCCTCTAGCTATCCTCATATTGCGGGGGGGGGGGGGGCGGGCTGAGGCTAAGAGAGAGCTGCCAATGGCCACCTAAGTGAATTCATGGCGGAGGCCACATTCAAACCTGGAATTTTGCAGCTCACATGCTAAGCCAACGGCATCACTCCAGCGCTTTTTCTTTTCTCACTAACTCCCTGACCTGAAGCAACATTCAAGAGTGCTACTCTTCAGCAACATTCTGCATAAAGCTACAGAAGATGTTGCGAGCGAGTGCTGACTCTGCAGGCTTTAATTCAGCTTATGCAAGACACAATTGGGTTCCTTCTGGCACTTTCTTTTCCCCTAGACGTAATTATTTTTATGCATGCAGAGCCAGAAGTCAGGATCACAGTCCCAAGGGAGCTGGGAACGTGTAGCTCCAACTTTCAAGAGATACCTCATCAGGACTTAAGAGTGCATCATGTCATATAACACTCTATAGAAATGTAATACTGGGAAGGCTATTCCTTGGGGGGGCTTTATTCCAGCACAGTCCCAATAAAATGAAGGCTGCTTGTGCCAGCAAAGCAGTTTGCATAGGAAGGCATCGCTCTCCTAGAGAATAAGTCCTATATACAGACACGGCACACGTATACATAGCACAGTGGTTCTCAAACGTTTTAGCACCGGGACCCACTTTTTAAAATGACACTCTATCGGGACCCACCTAGTTTTACAAAACTTTTTAAAAAATGTGATCTATAAATAAATAATTTATTTACTTACAAGTAAAGAGCTCAGCTGCTTGTAGGGTAATTAGCAGCTATCTTGCAAACTGCAAGAGCTCAGCTCTTTGCAGGGCAATTAGTAGCTATCAGATTTTTTAATAGCTTCAGGGCTTGTGGAAATTACTTATCTGATCTTTCAACCACCTGGGACCCACCAGAAATCGGGTCGCGACCCACCAAGTGGGTCCCGACCCACAGTTTGAGAAACACTGACATAGCACATGGACTACTATGGTAGATGAACACCCCGTATCAGTAAGGAAGCTGAGGGAGAAGATACGAGAGGGAAAGTAGGTTCTGCTTGTGAATTTCCTACATACACACAAAAATGATATGCCATGTAGTTTCTTAAAGAAAGAGCCAAATCACATATTCAGAAATATGATACAGCCATCTTAGTAGGATCAGCTCCAGATCTGAGTAGGCCTTTGAAAGGTTACCGCGGGTGAGGCCCACTCTCCCCTTCCCATGGTGTCAGACCTGGGTTTCCTTCATTCTTGGCAGCTCAGCAACAGCAACAACAGTGTGCAGGATGGCAGCTGGTGCCTGCCCTCCCCCCCCCCCAACAATGCTATATGGGGGGGATGAATTGCTGGTAGCAGCCACTGGCTGGAGACACTGCAAATGAAAGAAATCCATACCCACCACCAAAGCAAGAGGAGGGAGGCCAGTCAGCTAGTGGCCTATGGGTGCTCGCTGGATTCAGTCCTCCCCAAGAGGCCAGGCAGGAACCTCTGGGGTGCTAGGTTATTGGCAGCTGCCCAAAGGTGGTACGTGCTGACCCTAAACACTGACCCTAAATTTTAGGACTATACACCAACAGGATGCAAACGGGACATCACATCTTAAGACTGCTTCTTAAGAATATAAGTATATAAGAAGAGCCTTGCCGGATCAGGCCAAAAGCCCATCTAGTCCAGCTTCCTATATCACACAGTGGCCCCACCAGATGCCTCAGGGAGCACAAGACAACAAGATAACCTGTTTCCCGTTGACACTCCCTTGCACCTGGCACAGAGAAAACCCACTTATAAAACCAGGAGGTTGCTTATGGCTTGTAAGCTGCGATGGTCTTTTCCTCCATGAATCTGTCCCAACCCCTTTTAAAGGAATCAAGGCCAGGTGCCATCACCACATCCTGTGGCAAGGAGTTCCACAGATGAATTACACGCTGGGTGAAGAAATATTTTGTTTTGTCTGTTCTAACTCTCGCTCCACTCAATTTTAGTGCATGTCCCCTGGTTCTAGTGTTCTTCATATCAAAAAGTCTCTCTCTGTGGAATGCTAGCATGTCAGGGAGATGTCCTAATTCCCTGATATGTTAGCTTTCTGTGTACAGGTAGCTTTTTACATGAAAAGCGTTCCACCATGTGATTTCCCCCGCCTTTATTTGGAAGGGGTGCAGTCCTAAGAACGCTATACCTACAGATTCACAAGCCACTACTGGAGGAACTGTTTCCCCAAACAATTTTTTTCATATATAATAATATATGAAAGTATAATATAATTTCATGATATGATATGGCATTTCTCTGAAATCCAGAAAGCATGTGACATATTACAAATACGTCAGCTGGATGTCATGGAGCATCTCTGACAAAATACATACCTTTTCCAATTTGAAGCAGAATACAGTAGCCCTGTCCTGTCCCCTAAAAGTAAAACCCCAGTTCAATCCACTTTAACTCGTCTTTTATGACAGCCAGCACAACCACCCTTGAAAGGCCAGCTGCAGGATTAGGTAAGAATTCAGTACGCACTGGCAAGCTTTACACATAGTGAGAAAATAAGCAGCATACCTGACAAAATAAGTATAGTTGAATGCTAGGCACTTGGGAGGTAATGAAAGGTAAGGCTTGTGGTAGTCAGAACTCGCACTCCCTCTTGATTTTTGTATTGATAAAAGGGCAGTTTCCCAACATGGAAACAGACAGGAAAGTTCCTGCTCACATGGAGCTCGGGTTCACAGTCAAGCACACACACACACACACCCCAGCTGTACAATTAACCCTTTGCAAGGAGGAGCACCTTTTCCTATTTATTAAGTTATACAGTATCATTAGTGTGCATGGCACTTTACAGAATGACGATTAAAAGGGAGGGCCTTGCTCCAAAGACTTTACAATCTAAAACCGTAGCCCCCTTTTTAAGTCCATTATAATCGGGTCTAAATCATAACCATGTGACTGTATCTTTGTTTCCCTGAATCGGTGAGCCATTGTGATAACCCAATAGCTGTAAGGTTAGAGATCAGTGGATTTTCCTAATTCTGCTCCAATCTCTGTGGCTTGCTCTGCCATGCTATCTATCCCTCCTGCAACAAAAGCGGGTACTGTATCTGGGACGTTGAAATTCAGGTGAGTTGAACTTCAGAAGCCTGCCTGTGTAAGATATGAAAGTGGCAACACACTGCAGGAGACTTCCAGCCTGGCCGTTACTTCACTGTACCAATTGCCACCGAAATGGCCTAAAGCAAAATTTCTACGGCAGGGGTACCCCTAGGGGTACGCGGACCAATGGCAGGGGGTACGCCTGAACCTGCCCCTTATCAGCATCAATCAGTAGTTAATCACTTGTTAATTAGAACGTAAATGCAATCCTCTGTCTGTCTGTCTGTCTGTCTGTCTGTCTGTCTGTCTGTCTGTCTGTCTGTCTCTCTCTCTCTCTCACACACACACATACACACACACACACAGAGTTAAGTAAGACATTTTTTCACATTTAAAATTGTTTTAGTACTTTTTATGTAATGATTAATTAGCTAATTAATTAATTAATCCAATTAACTAGCAATTGATTAGCAGTGGTACTTCAGAAAATTGGACTGTGGCAGGGTGTACCCAGGCCTCCAAAGGTTGAGAACCCCTGTTCTAGGGAAAGGCATATGTTCCTGTCCAATCAAAACACTGATTTCTGGTAGAAACCTTGTGGTTTCTTCAGAATCCCTCAGTGTATCGTACTAAAATTGGAATGATACACTGAGGGATTCTGAAGAAACCAAAAGATTTCTACCAGACTAGGAAAATGTCTCAAGATGGGTCCTACATACTATGGATTTAATTGTTATATTGATAACCTGCTTTCTCCCATCATGAAACATACATCAGGGTTGCCAGGCAGCAATCCAACCACGACGATGATACAACCTGATTAACTTTAGCAAGGTGGCTGTATCAGGCCAGCTTCAGATCATATCCTAGAAGACAAACTTGGAAGCTCCTGCTCAAAAGAAATATCTGAGGAACTTTGACGAAAACAAAGAGACTAGAGAAGGTTCTCTCCTTACCAACGCCCCCGGCGCTTTTTGGCGCTTTTTTGGAGCCAAACGGGCACGAGGGAGGGTGGGAGGGCCGAACTGCAGCCATTCTCGGCTGTGAAGAGGGCGAGGAAGCAACGGGGTGGCAGGTAAGATCAGCCTGCGCCCTGGGGCCCACCGCCCCAATCGCCCCTGGTGGTGCGATGCCTCTGGCTGAAATCTCAGCTTCAAACCTATAGGCAAGTACAACAAACAGCCCAATCCTATTCAGCACTGGAGCAGCAGGACCACGCAGTCCACACTGTTCCACTGCTGGCTAGGAGTAGGTTGGAGGTCTCCCTCAGGGCAAGGGACATTTTTCTCTTTACCTCTAGTAAACCCCCAGCCGCCGCAATGGGGCTACTCGGATCCTCGCCAGCTGAATAACTGGCCCAGAACCAAGCAGCCCCATGTGAGTGGAGAAGACCTGGGGGGGGTTTACTGGATATGGCACACACCAGCACCGCTGATCCTGTCCCCTCCCGGGCCCAGTCCACCCCGTTGCCACCCTCCTCCACCCCATTACGCCCCCTCCCCACCCTCCATACTGCTGAGGGCAGAATGTACCTACTCCAGCATGTAGTCTGCAGGACTAATGGGACAGTGCCAGTGGGACAGTGCAGGCCTTCCTGCCGGCGTGCCTTGCTCACGAGGTGTCGCCAACATGCTTTATGACATGTTTGCGACACCCTACGCTGGCGCAGGAGTCGCTTTGCTGGCGTTAGCAAAGAATAGGATTGTGCCGAAAGAAGCCTTATGATATGTTGGGAAATGTTCAAGCTTCGGGCTGTGGCCATTAAATCATTTGAGGGATCCAATTTCAAAATACCAGTCTGCAGCTAGATAAACCCTCCCATGTTTGAGTCAACGTTTCACATCTAGTGCATGTGCTTTCCCTTGATCCTGCATTAAACGTCTGAAAATCCCGATCTGCACGCTTACTTCTAATAAGCAGACAATGTCAGGATTTACAAAGATCAAGAATGGGTAAAGCAATTTTGAAGCTTCAGATGAAAGGCGAAGGCCAGGAATGGGGGCTAATCTTTAAAACCCCCACTGCTGATGTTTGAAGACAACCTGAGGTGAATTCTCTATTGAGGTTTCAGCCCTGCTGAAATCAAAATGCAAAGTTGATTTCCCTTTTTTTCATTGAGAAGATAAAACTAAAGAAAAAACGAGCTATTAAAAGTGATCAAAAGCAAATAAGCATTTGATTATAATTTTGTTTGATCAATTAAATCCAGATTACACAGCAATGTTGCCATCCTCAACAGAGTAAGCTATAGGACATACGTGCATATGAAATGATAGGCCTTCATGTTTGTGAAATAAGAACATTTCCCAACACTGAAAGCGAAATTGCACATTACTTTCCCCCCTGACTGTCTATTGCACAAGATGAGGCTATCTCCAAAGCTGTAGAGAAAGTGAGGGACTCTGCAGGAGGAACAGGTCAAAGAAGGAACTGAATACCCATTTGTTTTCCATTCCCTGGTACCATGTGAATGCATTGGGCATTTTCTTCTACAGCCATTCATCTTCTCTGCACTGTAGTTCCCATTCACACTTTCTCATAGTAGGAAGTGAAGGAACGTGTACAAGCAAATGTATCATCCGTTCTGATTGTATCATCATACAAACAATCCTGACAGAATCTCTTTGTAAAAACCTCTAGCATTTCCCAGCAAACCAGGAAAAAATGACTTGGCTGAATGTGCCCCAAAGCTACGGCCTGTTTAGTCTATTTGCTGCTGGGAAGAAAAATGGAGAATCAGCAGGGGGGGGGGGGGAAGTACCGTATTTTACGCTCCATATGATGCTTCGGTCCATAGGACGCATGCATCCTATGGAGCATAAAATAGAGGGAAAAAGTGTTCACTTACCTGGGCTTGGGGAGGCCTGTGGGGGCTTCGGGGAGGCCTCCCCGAGCCTCTGCAGGCCTCCCCGAAGCACCCCCAAGCCCAAGCTTCGCACCATAGAACGCACACTTTTTCCCCCCTATGTTTTTTTTGGGGGGAAAGTGCGTCTTATAGTGCGAAAAATATGGTATCAGTTCCCTTGCCTGTAGGGCGCTGAAAATACAGTAAATGCACCCACTGGTAGTGAAAGCAAAAGAAATGATTCCAAAATAGCAAGTGAATATTTTTCAACTACATCAACAGACTTTGAATAAAGAAACCAGCCAGGACAGAGGCCACTGTTCAAGTGGTAAAAGTCCCACATGGCTGGTCATGTGACCAGCATGGTTGTGTCATTCATGCATACTACAAACAGCATGAGATCACCTCAGAAGAAGCAGCTCCCACCACTGGCGTTGCTCGAGGTGGGGCGGAACGGTAAGTTCCACACTGTGCTAACCTCCGTTTACTCCCCGGCACGAGGCGGCCCCGCCCCCTAGCCGTTAGAGTCATTCAGTGCGGCGAAGGCAATACGCAGGGAGTCTACTGCGCATTGCCTTCGGCGCACTGAATGGCTCCGATGGCGAGGGGGCGGGGCCTCCTCCTGCCAGGAAGTAAACGGAGGTTAGCACAGTGCAGAACTTACCGTTCCGCCCCACCTCGAGCCACGCCAGTGGCTCCCACCCAGTTTAATTTGAAATACCAGATCAAGTTGTGTTGGAAAACAACTTTGTTTGTGTTGTGGTTTATCAACACATACCAACTTGAATCCCACTGTCAACTTGTTATTAATGTCTGAAATAAGACGCTATGAATTGGTTCAGATGTCATGTAGAATCATGGTTTATTTTAACTGTGGTTTGTTAAGCAAGCCAGGATTGATAGTGCACATAATCACCTTGGCTTGTTTCATCTCATCCTAGTTTGCTTTTGGCTCCACCCGTTCCCTATTTGCTCATGAAGTTCTTGAAATCCCAAACATCTTGTTTCTTTCCAGTTGGCAAAATGTTGCCTCATTCAGCTGCACTCTTGTGATTGGTTGAGAGCAGGAAGTTGGGGCATTAAAAGCCAATCTTAACTTCTACAGACATTTTCATTTGCTCTCTGCATGGCCAAGTGAGAAATACAAAGCAAGATCACATTCCTCAATCCTTCCAAGAAAAGTTAACCATTTCTTGCCTCTCTGCAATGAATACATTAGAAGTACTTTGATGTTAAAAGGAAACGTTTCTGGAATTCTTTAAACAGCTTAATTAACAATTTGTCCTGTCTTATCAGTCTTGGATTTTTTTGGGGGGGGGGGGGCTTGAAAGAATAAGACTCCGTATGATGCCTTTGATTCCATTGCTTGGCAAGGGGGACACTGAAGCTATGAAGCTGCCTGCCTCTGCATTTCAATATGAGGGGAAGAAGATGCATAGGCAAAGCCGTTGGCAGACAGATAAAAGGGGCAGGAGGGCAAACAGATAAAAGGGGCAAGAGCACCTGCAACAGCAGCTTTCAGACTATGGTGTCTCAATGCTGATTGAAGCTGGCATCTCTGCAGCTGCCAGTACTGCGAGGGTGGAACTGCTGGAACAAGCTAGGTTTGAGGCAGGCTTCTCTGTTCAGATGTCACATGGAACTCTGGTTAGGGCAAACTCTGGTTAACAAGCCAAGTTCAACAGTAAGGGGGCAAATTGTGGGGGGTGGGGTTCTATTTTTTTGCCTGATGTAAACCACAGTTACCTAAAAGTCCTGATTAGGATAATCAAAAACAAAACAAAACACACAGTTACACAAAATAAACTGTGTCTCCTGAACCAGTGACACCTGAACCAGTCCTATCAGTGACCACTTATTATAACTGCCTCCAAAAACATCATTTGTACCTTGTTACGTAAAGCAATGTTTCCCAAACTTTCTTGACCTGCAGCTCCCTTGACCATTGGCGACCATTGGTCACGGCTCCCCATTAATTATGTTGATGCCTGCCAATTGGCATTGCACTGTTTTCTGAGAGGATTCCGTGGCACTCCGCGGCTGGTTTCTGCGGCTTCCCTGGGAGCCGTGCCTCCCAGTTTGGGAACCACCGACTTAAAGTAACAGGGGCCCATACTGCTGCTTTGAATGGAACAGCTTGTGCTTTGGGCACTGGATAGACCACTTTCGTGGTTCCTTTATATGTAGGATAACTTCTTCTTGCTTCCTTATCTTTCCTCAAAAGTGATGTTGCATTCGTTTTCAGAGCAAATAGGGAGGAATCCGATTGCACCTCCCTTAGCTACTACTGTACTAGATCAAGGATCAGCAACTGCACCCCTGGCCCAAATCTTCCTAAATACAGTGCATGCTAACACACACATGCAACAGCTGCATATGCAGAAGTGCAAGAGAGGTGTAGAAATGTCAGTTGTGGGAGAGAGACTTGTTGACAAGATGCTTCGTGGGATCTGGCCCCACTCCCCTGTTCCCCACCTGGTAACACTAGTTACTAATTCAGGCACCGGACTTTCCTGAGAATGGCCCACCTGACTCAGGAACCACAACAGAGAGGAATTACAAACTTGAGAGCAGGGGTGGTAAACGGTGGCTCCTGAGCCACATGCGGCTCTTTGACGTAAAATGGAAATATGTTGGCAGAGCTCCTTTTTGCATCACAATTAATATAAAAGGTAAATAAGACATTTTCAAGCTTCATCATTATTTACCAGGTGTAAACTGAGTGTCCACTGGATTAAAACACAAGATTAATGTTCATGGTGGGGAAATATATTTAACAATTTAAATCAGCGGTTCTCAAAGTGGTGGGTCGCGACCCACCATTGAGAACCTAAACTGTCCCCTGCCCCCTTAAGGGATGGGGACAGCATGGTGGCGGCGGCGGTGATCCAGGGGATCGCCACCGCCACAAAAGTGCCCAAAAACTGCCTTGCGGGGAGAACTTTGAGAAACGCTGATTTAAATGCTTCTTAAATATTGCATCTCCCAAACATCTGAAGTTTATCGTATGTGGCTCTTACATGAAGCACGTTTGGCCACCCCTGCTCTACAGCATAGTTTCTCAAGCACAGTCAAGGTCAAAGGAGACAAGGCATCCGGATTCTTCTCTAGCCCAGATTAAAATTCAAACCAGAGAAAAATTCAGTTTACTAATTAAACGGTAAAAGAAAATCAGCACAACATAATCTTCATAAGCCAATACGGATACAGCTAAATATAGAAACACCATCAAAAAGGCCCTCCTCAAACGCACTACGAATGCCATGTGTTTGCCAGATGGTAGAAAGCCAGCAGCAACAGAGCCCAGCAGGCTTCCTTTGGGAGGGTGCTCCACAGATGTGGTGCCACCACTGAAAAGGCCATGCACCCACTTGCCATGCCTCTCCCACTTTGCCTTGTGGGTAACAGAGGGGAAGGAGAAGAGAAAGAAAGGCCTATGAGAGACCTTAGAGCTCACACATATACAAGTGGAAATGATTTTGGTTTTCTTCTTATAATGTGAAGCTGTTTACAGGGACAGCTTATGAGATAAAGGACTCCCATGGTTGAGAGAAGCTGTCTTTATTTTGTTTGTTCATAATTTTTCTTTTCAATGCCCTTTTCTTTACGTAGCAAAGATTTTGTATGTTACTGCAGTAGGCAGAAGTCAGTGGACCACAGTCCCCGCCCTAATCTCATTAAGTACATTGTTCTTACAGGTCTCAATACTGCACACGAATTATTTAAGCAACAGATCAGATTCCCCTGCCACTAAATGTTTTATTGGATAAAAGGACAAAAGCGGCTAAAGTGCATTGTTTAATTCATTAATTTCCATGACAGGCAGCATTTCAGGCACGCCGTTAATTGTCTGCACATTTGGATATAAGAAAAATAGACTTATTTTGATCAGGCATATTGTGTTGGTGATTTGGAAAGCAACTACAGAAAGACACGTAATTAGCGAGATACAGTATTTTTAAAAGTACATTTAATTGCCGAGTGCGATTAATGAAGGATTCTACGCTGCCGATTAGTTAGAACCCCGTGCACGATGGAACACTAAATTAATGCAAATGGATAAGAGACAAAAGAGTAAAGAATATACTTTCTACATCTTGTTAGCAATTTCAGGTTTTATTCACACAGAAATAAATTTCCTTTTCAGCTGCTCTCCAGATCTAGTAGAAAAAGAAATGCAATCGCAATACTGATACCTAGGAATAAAATTTAAATGTGCTTTTTTTATTACTGGCATAGATTGGGGTTTTAGAAGGGCACTGCTGTCATCCCCAGAGAGCAAGTGCCAATGTAGGGACAGGCCTTAGGACAGCATTGTTGCCAACAACATACCCTGGACTAGGTTTGTTTGCAGCTTGAGTGGTGTCCCCTCCACCTATATTGGCTCATATCAATAAGGCAAGAAAACAAAGGGCAAGAATATAGAGAAGTGCAAAGCATCAACGGCATAGCGGTGCCACCCCCACCCACCCCCGGTGATGTCACCACCGGAAGCGACGTCACCATCACCACCATTAAACATTCCTTCAGAGGCGCAGGGCGGGTGGGTGGGCCAAAACAATCGCCGTCTCCACCGCTGCCGCCCACTCCTCCTGCCGATGAAACGGTGTGATTGGTGCCCCCACCGCCTGCTTTGTCACCCCCTCGTGTGCCACCCGGGGGTCCTCCACCACCCCGCCCCTCCTCCCTTCACTGCTGCAAAGCATGGGCACCGCAGGAAGGAAGATACTACACACCCTGGCTGTGGTAATGCCCCCTTGGAGGCCACCAGTCCTTGGCATACTGTTGGGATTAAGGAACACACTAACAATGATCACATTAAAAAAACACTGTCATTTCTTGATAATAGTAGGGAAAGTGCAAGCCGGGGGTGGGGGTTAGTTCAAAATCAAGCAAGCTCTCCTTGCTGGAAAAGGCTGGGCCCATTTCAAGGTGGGTCCAGTCCCCTTCAAGTTGCTCCTGACTCTAAATGGAGGGGAGCTTGCATCCCACCCCTACCAACACCCAAGCCCTCCTTACCAGTTCCCCCCTTGCCTTCCACAAGACACACTGGCCTTACCTTGGGTAAGGAGATAACAGCACATGGGGAGAGATCCGCAACCATACAAGAGGCCCTGTCAGATCATACCTTAGTTGGAAAAGAGCACTTGGAACTACAAGCCACATGAGCCCCAGCAAGAAATTGTAGGCCAAGCTAAGAAGCCTTGTGAGGCTGGTAGGGGGAAGGCAGGAGCTAATCCTTCACACTGCCTGGTATCCTCTCCCTCTTTCCCAAGGTTTGGCCCTTTTTGCTCGAGGAAGACAGCAAGGGGGGGGAGGGAAGTACACATTTCACCCATTTGGACTTTTTGAGCATTCCTCTCAAACACTTGGGGGAAAAAAACTTGAAGATTGTTTTACGTGTTCAACTGAAATACTGAAAAACCCCAAATGGTTTGGAGAGTGAGCTGGTGGCAACTCTTACAATCGACAGGTATAATGATAGCATGAGTTATTTGGTCAGCTGTTCCTATGGATCATTACCTCAAAATGATAGCTCAAGTAGGAGATGCTAAGTTTGGCCATCTTGTTGTATATGATCGCTATGATTATGTGCGTCATAATCAGAGGCTGGGCCAGCCGACACCCAGTGCAGCAAGACTGTGATGATGCCGCACCCACCCCACCCCACATCATTGCACCACCACCACCAGCATGTTGATATTACATGCACACCCGCTTCCAGAATGGCTACGCTTTGAAGCCAAACAGAGGTGAGGGCGAGCGAGAGGGCCCTTCAGGGTTCCGCTCACCACTCCGATTGTTTGGAGAGGTGAGCACTCTGTCCCTTCTCCACTGTGGGGGGTGCGGGGTCCCCCACCGCACTGGCTTAGCCACGCTGCTGCATATAATCGGAGCTAAGGTACATGTAAAGGTATCCCTTGACAATTAAGTCCAGTCGTGTCCGACTCTAGGGTGTGGTGCTCATCTCCATTTCAAAGCCGAAAAGCCAGCGTTGTCCGAAGACGCCTCCATGGTCATGGCCCATCTCCGTTTCAAAGCCGAAGAGCCAGCGCTGTCGGAAGACATTTCCATTGTCATGTGGCCGGCATGACTCAACACCAAGGCGCATGGAACGCTGTTACTGTCCCGCTGACGTGGTACCTATTACTCTACTTGCAATTTCTTGTTTTCGAACTGCTAGGTTGGCAGGAGCCGTCGCACGGATTCGAACTGCCGACCTTTCAATCGACAGCTCATGGTTCAGTGGTTTAACCCACTGCGCCACCCGCTGGCTCATGATCGGAGCTAGCAATGTACATGTACATGTCACTATACTACGTAACACAAGCAGAGAAGGCAGGTCCCTGTTCTGGACAGATTCCAATTTAAATGTTGACAGCGGGAGAGGCAAAGGGATGAGAAGGAAGGGGGGAAATGGTCATAAGAAATGTGAGCAAAGGATGAGTGTATGCAAGCTTTTCCCTTACCCAGCCCAGCCCCCTTCCACGAGGCCAGATCAGAACCAATACATAGTTGAAGGGTGAAGGATTGGGCAGTTAATTACAGAAGTGGACAGACTCATTCATCATATCTGGGGGGGGGGGCATTCTTCCCATTCTTGGATTCTGTAAACATGATTGCTCATGTAGGAAAACAGTGACCATTAAAGAAAGCATTTTCTATTACATTCTACATAGCTACTGCAGTATTTTCACTGTATTAAAAAAAACCTACCGGTAATTATTCAAATCCCATTTGTCACTCAGTGTAAATTCCCTCTCTACTTATCTGAATGCTTAGTTATTTCTGATGAATTTCATATGATTGGATAAATGTGTGTTAAAATGGGGGAAAATATTCAAAGGGCTGCGATGTACACAACCGTACAAACCTTGTTCTCCCCTTTTAGTCTCAGTTCTTGGGTTTTCTGCCCAGGTACATTATCAAGCAGATTAATCTACTACCAACCCTTGCATGCTACAAACAGTAATATGACAAGACAAGCTACAGAAGTGTGACATGAAGGCAGTGTGTGAAGGGTGGGCCTTCTGGCCAAGCCATAAACTAGTAAGTTGGCCTAGAACCAGAAATATCAGCAACAGAGCGTTACAGCACCAAAAGTAAAGGTAAAGGTATCCCCTGACAATTAAGTCCAGTCGTGTCCGACTCTAGGGTGTGGTGCTCATCTCCATTTCAAAGCCGAAGAGCCAGCGTTGTCCAAAGACGCCTCCGTGGTCATGTGGAAGGCATGACTCTCCTTGCCGCAGCGCGTAGCATGCAGCTGGAACACGGAGCGCTGTTTACCTTCCCGCAAGCGGTACCTATTTATCTACTCGCATTATCATGCTTTGGAACTGCTAGGTTGGCAGGAGCTGGCCAAGCAACGAGCGCTCACCCCGTCGCGGGAATCGAACTGCCGATCTTTCGATCGACAGCTTATGGTTCAGCGATTTAACCCGCTGCGCCACCTGCTGGCACCAAAAGATGTGACCAAATTCACAGTAACATCCCTCAGACTTTCACAGACCTCCCCATATGGTACAGATATATAGATGTGTGTCGGTGAACACGTAGGATTCTTTCCCTACACTTAGATGACTGAACGCAAGTCACGCCACAGGCACCCTACAGCATGGCTGGATCACAGCCATAACATTTACATCGCAATCGGACTTAACTTTTGTGCCAGTTTAACCAGCGGTGCAGCGAGAACAGGAGGCCCCCAGAACAGAAACGGGATTCAAATCCTCTTTGAATTCCTCTTTTGGAGGGGATTTAAATCTCTTTTCCGTTCTGGGGCCTCCCGTTCTCGCTGCGCCGCTGGTTAAACTGGCACAAAAGTTAAGTCGGATTGTGCTGTTAATCTCTTGCTTACATCACATATTCATTGAGGTCTTGGGTATTTTTGGTGTGTTTTTTCTTTACACAAAACTCATGCTTTTTTTGTACCAGCAGATGGAGCAATGGTTCTAGTTTCTCTTTGCTCTTTTAAAAAGGAAGAGCACATGGCATGCCTTCTGCAGTACTGAGTGTATTGTGATACAATTTTAGCATTTGGATTTATAGAATATTTCGGATACAAACCACAGGCCACAATCACTGGGACTAGGTTGGTGAACAACATGAGAATTCTTCTTTTCTCCCATAGTACAGTTTGGGAATACATTTTTTCACTAATGTTTTTTACTCTCTCTCTCTCTCTCTCTCTCTCTCTGCGCGTTACTGGAATCACGGGCTCCAAATCATAAAAACCAAGGCTTCATATAACATTATATAACACATGGGACTAGTGCTAAAATAAGCCAACAATTAATCTTCCTCATTGTGGAGTTGTCTCCTCTTGGTAATACTAGAAGAAACTAAATTTCTCCCTTGATGCACGAGAGCTAATTTCACTCCAGAAGTCTTGGATGCTTCAAGCCTATTTTGCAAAAATAGCTTTGGCCACACGGAAGCGTCAGAGCATCTCGCACGCCACTAAAAACTTCTTTGTGCTTCTTATCCTGTGCTATTCTTACACATGTGTGCATACTTTTTATACAGGATATACATTGATCTTAAGAATCTACCTGCACATTGCATGTCATTAAGCAGCCCTGGCATTGCAAGTCGGGCAGTTTATATTGTATGGTACATGATCCACATTAAGCACTAGATTGCTGGCATGGCCCGTCTTGTAGCCAGGCTCTAGCAGCAGCTGGTGAAGTGGGAAGGAAAGCAAGCAAGCAAGGAGGAAGGAACCAGAAGGAACCAAGAGGGAGGCCAGCCCAATACCCTTGACCATAAGGCATCTCGGTCCAATGCTGATTTCTGCCCTACTTCACTGGCGCCTGCTGTCAGGCTAGAACTTGCAACCTCCTCCAAATTACCTTCAGCTATTTTTATTTTGTTAACATAATCAATCCTTGTTGCTATGTAAGTTAGGGATACTCAGCTTCTGTATACTCAGCAAGCCCTCCATTTTTCAGATAGCAGTTGAGGGTCTGGAAATATACCGTATTTCACTGAGAGTTTAACCATAATGACTTTTTCAGCTCAAAACTGAACGGACCCGGACTTCCCAGGGGTGGGAAAGATTTCCTTCAGCGCTTACCTTTGCAGCTGCCTATACAAGTGATTCTGACAGCTACAATGGTGCACCTCCTGCTCACTATTGCTGAGCACTGTGTTCCTTCTAACGCAGAAGACACCACTGTTAGAGCAAGAGGCATGACTTCCTATTCCTGCCCTCAATGTAATGGCATGATCCTCAAGTCTTCTTCCAGGTAGGAAGGAACTTCAGAGAAAAATGAGTCTCAGCAACAGTGTTGGCGGTTCGCCGACAAACATTCCACCATATTCATACACTCCACATTGCCACAAATCCCACCACCCCAAATTTCATAGGCCGCAAACTGGGCAGCAAGGTTGAGAGGACATTCTGACTGTGCACTAACGGTCCCACACAACCTGTTTACCTCAGAGTAGACATTGGGACTCTACAACCAAGACAGCGCCACCCAGCTCATGATTTTATAGAATGTTCTTGAAACAGGAAAACAATGAAATGTATATGAATCAGACGTGGTGTCTCAGTCATTCTTCCTCTGAGTAGCTATACTGCGGGGCAATATATACACAACCCAGAGAAAGGACGTCTTACTTCTCACACATGAATGAATAAAAAGGGGTATTTCTCACACATTACTACCTTGAACCCTTGATTTAATGAACTAAAAGAGGAAAGGATGTCTGTTAATGCTGAAAGTCCATTACATCCGAAAGCAGTTCTTAAAATGCACAAGGTACACGTCTGCACATGTGCAAAACATATATGACTAGTTTTAAAGGAGCGAAAATGTCTGTTATTTCCAAAGTCTGTTTGGAAACAGAGATCTGTTAAAAAAAATTACCACAGTGAACCCTCAATTTAACAATGAAATTGTAAGCAAAGTTTTAACACATCCTGAATGGCAAGACCCCCCCAAAATTGGTGGGTGGGACAAATATGGCCTGCAAATCACCCATTAGCTGCCATCCATTTTTATCTCTGTCTCTGTCTCCCCACCCCACCCCCCACCAGCGGCAAAAGCTAGGCTGGTGTACCTGAAACAACCTCGGTTTTCAGATTAAAGAAGTGGTAATTGTCTTCCCCCCTCCTTGACCCCCATTCCCTTTCTCTTCGTTCCTTCAGTGTAATAGACTCCTTTGGGGTTTGTGAACATCACACTTGCAATTTCATTGATTTCAGTTCATGTGGCAATAGGCACATTCTACTCTACAGTAAAATAACTTGTAATAGGATTTTGAAGAACACATAAATATGAAAATGTGTTTCAACACATCAGGGTACCGAGGGATATACAACAGAATGTGAGCATATGTGTTATGCAGACACTGTTTTCAGCATTGAGACTTTCAGCTGCAAAGTTCCCCAATATTCTAGCTTTTCTTCAACTGCATATCTGCTGAATTTAAACCCGTCTTCAATTTACGGCACAATCCTGTCTTCAATTTATGACGCAATTTACGGCACATGAAATTTAGACCGATCTATGGCATCGTATATGAGTCGTAAAGCACGTTTGCAGCACATGGAAAGTATGCAGTGCCAGCGCCGAGGTAGGCACCACTGCACCCAGGCCAGATCCAACTGTGTGCCCATCAGGGAAGGTAGGTTCCCCACCAGGTGGCGGGCGAGCATGGGGAGAATGGGGCATTCTGGGAAGCGGGATTGGTCGGTTGGGTCCAGGAAGGGATAAGCGGCGGCTACGCCAAAATCCTAACCACCACCACCCCAGAGGTGAACATAGACTCCCGTGGGGTGGAGGCCGCTGCCACGCCACACCCTAGGGCGTGTGACGTCAGCGTAACGCGCCTCCGCAGCGCGGAAATGCCCTCCCCCGGCGCTTTTTGGCTCCTTTTTGGAGCCAAACAGCACCAGGGAGGGTGGGAGGGCCTTAACATGCAGCACTTCTCGCTGCGAAGAACGGCTGCGGATCCCGAAGAAGACACGCACCCTGGGGCCCACCGCCCCAACCGCCCCCAGTGCCACGACGTCTCTTCCCCCCCCCCATCTCTTGCCTGGCTGCAGTTACATGGGCCTCTCGGACTTGCACCAGCAAAATAGCTGACACACATCCGAGTTGCCCATCAGGGCAGCTGGGGCTTTATCCAGGGTAAGGAAAAAACATTCCCTCCCTCCGAGTTGACCTCCTGGGTGGCGCAGGGCACAGAGTTAGACAGGATTGGGCTGTTAATCTTCTGCTTTCACATCTTATTGGCACTTTCCTTCATTCTTTCACAGTCTCTCTGCCTGCACCCATCCCATCCTCCATTCTGATCAGCATTTCCCACAGTTCTTACTTGGCTTAATAAAAATAGGGATGAAAGCATTTTCTTTCTTCCATTACTTTATTAGTTCCATTACTTCATTACTTCTCATCCCACTCCTGTTGAATTCCAGTTTAAAGAGAACAATTTCTAAAATTAATTCCAGAATTAGAGCAGGTAAGGTTATCATACCTTTCAATTCTTTCATTTCATTGCATTTGTTTCCCCTACCTCACGAATATACACATGTACAGTTGTTACAACATCACAAAAAAGCAGTTTTCATGTGAAGAATAAGATGTGTCTATTATTGTAAAAAAAAATAATCAGTGTTTTACTGATGAAAAATGAGCTCACTGGGTCTTGGTAAAACACCACACAAAAATGAATTCTGATCGAACCGTATGTACAATGGCATCCAAGTCTGTTTTTTGCAGTGTTTTATCAATGTGGGAGGGGAGACACAAGCGAATGAAAGGAACAAAGAGCTGTAGCAAACTGCATGCACAGTGCTTTGTAGAAAATTTGGAAATCTAAAATAGACCCATAGAAAATTCCCCCGTGCATCAGAAACAAGACCAGGTAATTCAAAACTCTGAAATCCAGAGAGAAATCTGGATGAGGAGAATTTCAGAAGCATCCCCTACATAGCTTTAGGAACTCCAAGTCCAGTACCCACTGAGCTGGTGCTGTTTCTTTGTTCACTGAACGTCAGAACAGTACCAACATTCAGACTGCAAGGGAGAAAAGAGCATAAGAGTTCACAATCACATTCTTCTCAAGGAACTAATTCCACTTTGTTACCATCAATCATCCCATGTTCATGTTGCCACCATAAACAAAGTCAGTGCCTATCACAGGGGAGTAGAGTTGTGTTGTCAGAACCCCATCCAAGCATCCCACAATACCCAGAATACTAGAAATATGTTGTTCCAAAACGTAACGAAAAATAGAAAATTGCTTTGATTAGATTTAAACACACACACACACACACACACACACACACACACACACACACACACACACACACACACACCCTCCTTTTACCATCCTCAGTTTTTACTGGTCACCTTAGATTGAACTGAGATATTCTAAATGCTCCAAGCATTAATTGCAAAACTTTAAATTAAAACATTGAAGAACATTCAAAGGAGAAAAATGGTTACTTGAACCATAAACCTCTTCCTTTATTTTAAAACTATCTGTGATGAAAAATTTTAATAGAGAGTATAACTTGGCTAATTTATTCTTTTTTCATTACGAGTAGATCTGCAAATTTTTTCCATTTAACAAAGAAAGCGAGCAAGAGAAAAAGAGAGCGCAATCAGAAGATTACCCTCAAAACCTACAGGCTAAAGCTTAGACAATTACTTTTAAAACCTCCTCTATTTATAATGACTTTAATATTCCAGGAATCATGCAGCAATTAAGGTAATGAGTCACACTTACTGTACGTAACAACAGGAACCTCTAGAGAAAAAACAAAAAAAGGCCGAAATATCCTCCAGTTTTCAGAAACTATTTTTCCATTTATAAACAAAAGTGTTTAAACAATGGTGCCAAATACCAGGTGTAACTGGTTAAAAGCTCTCCTAACCATGGCTATCATCTGTGCTCCTGGGACAGCTCCGGGTCATGGAATGCTCACCCCTGCAAAACTGATTTCATAAGGGAACTGACGTTGTCTAGACTGGCATAGAAATGCAGGAAAAATATGCCCAGCTCCCGAGACATTGAGTCTGAAGAATCTTGCTTTGTACCACACACGACTCCTTCAATTTTCTCAGTCTGCAATGGACTTACCAGGGGGTCAGCATGAGTAGTACACAGCAACTGTGTTGCTGGTAGAGATTGGAAGCATTGACTCAATATCAATACAGTACATCCAACCCCAACCCTACCCCGCCACAAACATAACATAAAGACATGACAGTCATAGATGATACTATCTGATGTGAGGGAGCAGGACACACAATTAACTGAAGTTAAACTTTTGAATCTCTTCCCTCACCTATGTGATGACTACCTGTGCATCTGACTGCAGAGTAAAACATGAGGACTAAATTTTAGACACTGCAAGTTGTACGAGCATATGAAGCCATGATAATGCCATAGTGCAGGGGTTCTCAACCAGTGGTACTTCGGCCGCCTGCTGGTGGTACTCGGACCACCGGAACCCTGCTCAGATGTGACGCTTTCAGCAGCATGTTTTCTTTCCCAAGAGGCTCCTGCCTTTGGCCGAGCCTCTCGGGAACACTGAGAAGGGCCCTTCGACCTGCCCAGGGCCTCCTACCTGAGTTTTCTGGCCTCCAAAAACCTGAAAGTAACTGGCGATGTCATCGCTAGTCACTTCAAGTGGTACACAGCAGGAGAGTGGCGCCAGAGGTGGTACTTGGCTGCTAAGGGGTTGAGAACCCCTGTCATAGTGCCTTATATTGAGTCAACCCTTTTTGTCCCTCTAGCTGAGAACTGTCTACACTGACAAGCAGTGGTTCTCCAAGCTACACAGCCCCTCCTGATGGAAAATTGGATCACTTGCACTCCCTGTTCTCCCACATCACAGCTGCTCTCAGTATCTCCCGTTGTTTACCATGGGGCTGCTATGTACTCTGGCTGTCTTTCTGGGTATTCATCCCTCAAGTGAATTGCAAGCACACCTGTGGAAAGTTCTTTGGGTGCTGATCCCAGAAGACAGGAGCTAGAACAGTGCGAATGTGATGGGGAGAAACTTAACCCTGTGAAGAGTTATAATCGAATGGTTGATACAGAACAGGGGGAAGCCTTTCCTCACTCTCTACAAACAGGTCCTAATTCATTATGTGATTTCAGGTCTTTCTCCAAAACTCAGAGTCCTAGCTCAAGTCAACTGGGTCAGAGTGAGCTCCCGTCTCTTGTCCCAGCTCCTGCCAACCTAGCAGTTCGAAAGCAAGAAATTGCAAGTAAATAGGTACCGCTGCGGCGGGACAGGGGCATCGCTACACTCCCCAGGGGGTTTGGTCACCATGACACTCCCTGTGACATGACAAGCCCCGCCCCAGGGAGTGTGAAGTCACAATCCCCACCCCTTTTCAGCAGCAATTTGACGACGCAGCAAAAATGCACACACACACCCCGGTTCTTCAGCTGCTTTTAGGCCATTTGCAGCCCAGGCGGGTGGACAAATCCCGTCACTGCAATCAGCCTAAAAGCAGAAGTCCCATGTTCAATTCCTGGCATCTCGAGGTAGGGCTGGGAAAGATCTCTGGCGGAACCCTGGACTATGCTTGCCAGTCAACGTAGAAAACCCTGAGCTAGATGGATGTACAGTGATGCCTCACAAGACAAATGCCTCGCACAACAAAAAACTCGCAAGACAAAAGCATTTTGCAAGTTTTTTGGTGACTCGCAAGACAAATTTTCTTGCAAAAACAATTTCGTCTTGTGGAACACTCAGCTCCTAAAGCCACAATCTATTCAAATGTTAAAGTATTCAAGAGGGTTAGCAGACTGCAAACAGTACAGCCCAAGGCCACACCGATTATCACCCGACAAATAGCTAACTTCAGCAGAGATAAAGGCAAAGCAGAGATAAAACTACCATCCTGAAAAACTTCCCATCCTAGTAGGTGTACTGATTAAGACCCTACCCATTCTTCGTTTTGGCCCGGAAGCGGCAGCAGCAACTCGGCACAGGCTGTCTGCCTGCCTGCTTCGAGTCTCTTACTGACTCACACAGGAGCCGCCCTCACGCCGAGGAAAGCCTCTTCAGTTGTTGCACGGCCGAGAGGTAATGGTGCATTTAGTGGTGCCTGCTCCGCCCCTTAGCCTGGCCGGCACCGCGGCAGGAGGATACTGTAGGCGACAGCTACACTTGCCATTTGAATAAAGTATTCAAGAGGGTTAGCAGACTGCAAACAGTACAGCCCGAGGCCACACCGATTATCACCCGACAAATAGCTAACACCAGCAGAGATAAAGGCAAAGCAGAGATAAAACTTCCCTTCCCTTCCAGAAACGGTGTGCATTACTAGAGCGGAGCTCTGGGAACTGTGAGTACTGTAAATACTTAAAAGTAAATAGCACGGCAGGGGAGGTGACTCGCAAGACAAAATTATTCGCAAGACAACATGACTCACGGAATGAATTAATTTTGTCTTGCGAGGCACCACTGTATGTTCCAAACGAGTATAAAGCAGATTCAGCCTTATACTGTATTCACATGGATAAGATACAAGTAAAAATTCATAAGATGTAGACGTTTCATGGCCAGCAATAATCATTAAATGGCCAGCAATGATCACAGACTGACGAGATTCGCAGAGTTGAACCCGTTTTATATGGTTGTTGAACCCGTTTTAACCCAGTCTGTGAAAAATTCATAACATAGCCCTAATCTCTGATCCAGAATAACTGTGGGGTTTTCTTGGGGGATTTTCAAAAGCAGGTGACAGTACAGCATAGAGTGGATGTTCCGACAGAAGAAAAAAAAGGTTCAGCACAAATGCATCTTCCTTAGCGTAACTCCAGGCAAGTAGATGATTGCACCATCCAACAGCTGTATTCAGTATTGGTGCAATTAGGTTGACAGTGGTAATTAATCAGGTGACAAATAAGAGGAAATAACTTTTAATGAAAAATAAAAGTCAACCAATTCCATAGTATTAAGGAAAGGCAACCCTTTCATACTGTAGTGGCATTTAGCAAATTAAATATGGATCACCCTTTGATAAGGACAGTAGAGTTCATGGAGAACAGTACCGAGAACCCTTCAACTACACAGCTGCAAAATACTGCCATGGTTAGAATAAATATTCAGGTTATAGCAGGTGTCTAAAGTTGAACAGAAAAACATGAGGGCTTCCAACTAAGTGCTATTAAAATAAAAATCATGACAGCACCATCTGCATTAAGCCTTGTCAGTGCTTAATAAACTATTCCCACTGTATCTGGTGTTATGATATTTCTCAAACTCTTTCTATACAAACTATTTGCAATGGAATTCATATGAGACTCACTCCGAGTTGCCCATTATGCAATAGTCACAAAATAGGAGATATGCCTCTCCTGAGATTACATTGTAAAACCACTAGCAGTAATCCAAACCCTTAATTCTATTTCATCATATGATTTTTTTTTTAAAGTGGGGAAAGAGAGATTATAGGCTAATTGCTTTCACGTTCTTATTAATCTACTCTACTGGACATCAGTTTCACCTTGAAAAAATATTTGTCAGGAGAAACTGCGCCTTTGACACAATATATCTCTAAAGTAAAAGAGCTCACGGCAACTCAAACACGAAGTAAACCAATTCCCACTTCTGATTTATTCAATATAGAATTAACTCTAAACTAAATTCATTAGGTCCACTTCATTCCCTCTTCTCCCTAATAAAAGCCAACAGGAGAGAAGGGGGCTCCAAATGAAAATTCTCAAGGTAATTTGCATTTCTCAATGCTAACCTCATGGTTCAAAGGGAAGAGAGAGAGAGAGAGAGAGAGAGAGAGAGAGAGAGAGTTCTTTAAAGCATGTAGGCAGAGATCACAGCTTTGAATTGACCAAATTATAGGAAATGTAAAACAAAAAATCTTAACTGATTTGCTTGCCAGAGCAAAATGCCATCCTTATAAAGGCCGATCCACACCGCAGGGGTTCTGGTCAAAATCTTGGGCATGAAACAATTCTGATCGCACCAGAACTCGGGAGAGCGCAGATCTCACGCGTTCAGATGCGATCACATAAAAATGGTGGACACACAGTTGCACGAGCTCCGCACGCGTCTGGGACACGCCGGAACTCGTGCGGTGTGGGTTGGGCTTAAATGCTGTCTGTCCCTTTCTCTTGTAAGGGAGAGTCCTAGTTCCCCACAAGTACATGGCCAATAGTTGTTCTTACCTGGGAGATGGCTCTGGAATGTGAAAAGTCACCAGAGCTGGTGATAAGTGACCCCCCCCCCACACACACACACACACTACCATCTCGCCAAGACAAGGGGCTCAAGGTCTGCGTGAAGAAACTGCAGTTTGCATTTTGGGGTCAGACTGAAGGAGAAAGAGCAGCAAGGCCTGGAAGGCCCTTTGGGTTTGGAGTCTCTCTGGCAAAGCCAGCCCAGCCACGTGGCAGGGAGAAGCGGTTGCTTCAAGCAGTGGGCTGGGGAGGCAGCAAACTGAAAGCAAACTGGACCGGCCCGCTACCTCTTCTGGCCAGTTGTGGGCCCAGCAACTCTACCTGGTCAGTGCCCCATTCTCTTCTTGCTCGCTACCCTTAGAATAAAAAAAAAATAGTAGCAGCGGAGCCAGAGGAGGAGGTGGGGCCACTGCATTCCGGTTCCTGATGGCTCTCTTGGAAGGAAAGCAGTCTGAAAGAGGAGAGCTGCCTACTGACATACTTCCTCCTCCTCTACCACCCAATACTTCTTCAAAATGGGCTGGGTGCAGAGGAACTTGAGAACAGAAGAAAAATCTCTTCTTCTCCCAGGATCATTCCTGCCCAGCCTGATCTGAAGAAGCATCTGGCGGCAGAGGAGGTATGGCGGTGGATGGCAGTGGAAACAGTCATGAGCGGGCCACCCCTGATCTAAAAAAACCCCTTTTGTCCCCGGCAGCGGAGCAATCCCTGGATCACTGCTGCCGCTATCGCAGGTCGCTACTCCCCTTAAGAGAGTAGCGACCTGCCCCTTCTCCAAGTGGTGAATCGCGAGAACCTCTGGTGTAGATAATGTGTCTAGATGGACCGACGGTCTTATTCTAGAGCAGGGGTTCTCAACCTTTGGAGGTCTGGGTACCCCCTATCATGGTCCCATTTTCTGAAGTACCCCCTGATAATTAACTGCTGATTAATCAGTTAATTAGGTAATTAATCGTTAAATAAAAAGTACTAAAACAATTTTAAGTGTGAAAAATGTCTTATTTAACTCTCTCTCTCTCTCTCTCTCTCTCTCTCTCTCTCTCTCTCTCGGGGTGAGTGTGAGTGTGAGTGTGAGAGAAGAATCTCTTTTTTTTTCTCCAAGTCACACTTCTCAAAATCAGCTCCTCCCCACCCCACCAAAGTACATTTTACAAAGTACAAAAATAAGCCCAAAACCAAAATCAGAGAGACAGAAGGGCTCCGAAAATAATTACAATTTAAAATCCATGTTAACACTTAATTAGCTGCTGATGGGGCAGATAAGGGGCAGGGCTTGGCGTACCCCCAGCAAGAGGTCCGCATACCCCTAGGGGTACCCGTACCACAGGTTGAGAACCTGTTCTAGAGATTCTCTAAGTGTGGGTCGCAACTTGTGGGGGGGGGGAGCAAGCTACTTATCTGGAAGACACTTGACTGCTGACCCCCTGCTCTGCCAATGGTACAGGAATTAGCTATCAATGGTCTTGCAAAGCGCTTTGCTATCCCATCAACTGGGTTTCAGGTTTTTTATAATGCTCCATGAGCTAACATTAGAACAACTTCTCAGAGCATCATGTCCATACTAATTAAAAAGTGATTCAAAATGATTTGGTTATTCTGATCCAGATTTCTTTGCAGCTGGTCAAATGCACTATTAAAAGACAGGGGGGAATGGAAAGCATTTTTTTTTTACATCAGATATCAACATTGTAATTCTAGTCATACGCTGATCGTACTGCTTTAAGTGCTTCCAAACAAAAACTCTTACACAGCAAGAACAAATGAATGCATTATTTTCTTAAATTTATGCACAAGTCTAATTGCTGTGCAGATGCAATTAAGGAGATCTAAGAAATGCAAAACCAAGATACCATATGGTTCTCAGTTCCCAAAATCAGAGGCATAAAAGAAGATTTCACACTTTGGGCTGTGAACATGGAATCCTGATTAAAAGGTTGCTAAATAGTCATTTTCTTTGCTTTTTTTTAGTATAGCGTGTGTTTTTTAAAAATCTTCTCCAAAAACGTGTTGTTGTGAAAGAAATAGGTAAGGGAAACCTGTCTAGCCCCTGATAACTTAAACAGGATTTTCCAAGTCCTACTGCGAAATCATTTGCAGGCACTAATTATATTCAAATGTAATCATTATAAAGATAGGAATGCCACTCAACCTCACCCACTCCCTCCATGATAAAGAGATAAGGAGAGGGCATTGTTCAACCTGCAACACCTAGGCAATTTGGGGAAAGAGTGTTGTCTAGGAGAGATACACACCCAGGAAATTTTTCATTAGCTGACACACTTAAGGGAGGGACAGGGTAAGCTCTTGAGAACCATTTTGGAAGTGGGTGTATGTAAACACAAGATGAGGCTGTGATATTTAAGCTAGCCTTAGAAAAGGTTGAAATCAAATGTGTACTCTTAAGGTGAAAGATTACTAAATTTCCAAACCATGGATGTGTTGCTCCTGGAATTATATTTCAGATTCCCATTTCTGTTAGCTCCCATCTAACCTCAAGAGTCCCCTCCATTCTACACCTGAAGAGATGTAGAATGTAGAATTCTACACCTGCCAGGGACATATATGGCCTGGTTCAAGCATTCAGCCCCGTTTTGTATTTTTTAAATTTATATTCCACCCTTCCTTCAAGGAGCTCTTGGTGGCATCTTTACAGTGCAGAAAATATTCTTCAGGAAGGAAGGAAGGAAGGAAGGAAGGAAGGAAGGAAGGAAGGGGGCCCAATCCTGTCTGGGTCACTGCCTCCGTGCGTTTTTAAAGGGGAAAATGTCTACTTATACACAGATGGACCCTTCACCATTGACAGGGTGAGCATACTTTTTATCCTCCAGTATTTATAGCTCAAGTGAGAAGCCACTGCCACTCCACCTTTCAAGACTTTTTAGAGTACAGTACTCTAAAATCCACTCCACCCCACCCCCCGGCATTGTTTCTTAGACTGTGAACCAGCAGAATGAAGATATAACATTTACTTCATGCTTCTATCGCTTCAAGAGTAGGATCGACCTTTTACATGGTCTGATGAGCTGCATGGTCTGACAATCATCTGCCTTGACTTGTTTCTGCAGGCTGAGTGCTTTGTAGTAAGAGCGCTTGCAAAACCAATTTTCCCCTCTCTGCTTTATATTATACACACACACACACACACACACACACACACACACACACACACACACACACACACCTTTGCATTGTCCAGAGTAGTGCTGGAAAGCAGTCGATCACAGAGGAACTTATTTAAGAGGATGCCCGTTGGTGCTTTGCCTTTCCAAAGTCTGCTGGCTTTTGTGAGAACAAAAGTGGCCTGGCCACTAATCTGTGGCCCTCTTAGGCATGGCCAGGTTTGGGAGCACTATAAAACGGAGGAAACAAAACAGGGAGAAGAAAGAAAAGAGAAAAAGAACTTGGACGGATGAAAGCCAAAGCAAAAGTGCTACTTCGCATACAATGGAGTAGGAAGGTGACCACCCCACCTCTTAAGGTAGGATACCTTTTGGGCGGTCAAAAGGTAGGCATCAGTTCCCTAGCCAAGTTGTAGAAAGTTCCCCAAGCTGGCTCCCATAGGCATGGCTGCACAGAAACCACAAAGAACAGTGAGTAGCAGAGCAGATAACGGAGAAGAGGAGTCATTGTCAAGGAAGAACAGTGTGGTCGAGAAACTTTGGCTTAAGGCAAAATGCCAGACCTGGCCGGCAGCAGCAGGTTATCATTAGCATGTTTCAGACTTGGGTTTAACTGATGCTTATGTAGATCTTCTAAATAAGAAGGCTGGACTGGAAGCCAATCAGCACCTGAGCGTGCCCTGAGGGAAGAGGAAAAACTGGGCTGATTTTACTGCTTCTGAGGCCTTGAGTGGACAAGAACTCTGTACCAAAATACTCCACCTGAGTAAACATGCCAGTTAGCATCTCGTAGATCCAACAGACTGTATACTACAGTCATGACTGGAAGACCTAAATTATTGTTCCAGGTGTTGCTCTGGTCTCATTAGCTGATTTGAGGCAAGCTGCTGTTTCTCAACCTCCCTCCATAAATTGGAAACAACAAAGGTTTACCGTATATACTCGCATATAAGACTATCTCACTGATAAGACGAGGGAACGTTTTGAGCCAAAAAAATCCTGAAATTTGGGGGAGGATTGGGGTGGGGAGTAGGGCAGGCAGGGGAGGTTTGAGTGTGGGAGGGGGTGGATCTCAGCGGCACTAGCACACACTAAGATTCTATCCCCCTTTTCCCAGCCCAACACACCCTCTGAGGCTCTTCGGACTTATGCCAGCTAAATAACTTGTATAGGTCCAAGGAGATCCATTGGCAGCCAGGAGGCCTACGGAGAGGTACATACAAATACTTTTATGTACCTCTCCCAGGCCACCTGTTTGACCCACCACCACCAACACAGCATGTAGCGCAGCTGCATCATGTAAACTGGGAGGGGGGGTAGGATTGGGACAAAAACTACAAGACTTCCTCCTTCTCTACCCCCCCCCACCTTCAACATCAATGTGCTTGCCATGTCCAATTTTAGCCTAATGGAAAGGAATAGATGCAGCAATTCAATCAGCAGTCAGTATGGAAGAATTTGGAATATGGCAATGAAGGAGACATTTACATTTTTAAGAGGGCAAAAAAAAAAAATAAGCCAAGGACAGTTCTCTTCTTCCAGATGCCTTGAACCAAATCGACACATGGGGTAAATGCCACTGAAATGTACGGCGAAAGAGAAGAGATTCCTTTGGCCCACTGTTTTATGCATTCTGCAACAGCCGCCCTAAGAAGAGAAGCAGATAATGAAAGGGGAGAAACAATTGAGTGAAAGAGACAAAGAAAGCGAATCCACTTTTCCACTTAATAAAAGGAAATATTTGTGTGCTTGTCTCTGTGCCACGTTGCCAAATATGACAAAGGAAATGAAGCGCAATAAGTCTGCAGTTCTACAGCCCTTCTTGAAAGGAGCACGCTTGGAAATCTATGGCTATGAAAAGCAAAAAACCACAACAAAAACTCACAGCTGCTCAACGGCTTACAAAAGCTAATGAAAAAGAACAAGTCACTGTACCTTTAATCCCTTTCTAGTAGCTTTGCTCAGGCGAGGTTCACCACAGGAATAAATTCAAAGTTACAGCAGCTTTATTCAAAAACCATACCCAAGGTAATTATTTCCACAAAAGTTAACCAAGCTTTCACTTGCTGTAATCTCCAAGATGTACTTTTCATTAAGGTGCCTTCTCTAAAGGCAAGAGAGGGTCAAATGGATCTCTTAAGAGAGACACGCCCCTCAGGGTCATTATGGGAAATTATGGGGGAGAGAAAGGAGGGATGGTGGATGATCTTAAAGCACCTGATGCTATAGTGGTATTGAAGCTCAGCGGGGCTGGATTAAATCACTGGCAGACCCATGGAAGCAGCTTTGAGCTTTCGACGAAAAATCAGGATACAAGTATAATTAATAAATCAAAGGAATAAACACAGTTAGATCAAGCCTGCACAGCTTGTGACTCAGCAAGTAAACACAGCCCACAAACTATGAATTTGTAGCCTGCCATGCTTAAAAATCACACACGCTTATCAGGGCTCTGAAGGCAGCAGACAACCATGTGCCTGAACAGAGGCATCACTAGGGTTTGCGTCACCTGGTGCAAGAGCTCAGCGCATCATCCCAGTGGAGCCACTAGGGTTGGTGTCACCCGGTGCAGTAACTCATAACGTCACCCCTGTTCACTTTATTCGTTTTAATATATGACAGTACAGGTCACCCAACAAATCAGTAACCAACAAAAAAAGTGGCAAACTTGATGACACTCACACCACTGAATAAGAGTTCTAGTATTAGCTCTGATATATAGAAATGGGAGCTGACTCATACGAACATCTTCTTGGTTCCATGCTGGGTCATAACAACACCTCATTCGCTCTTGGAACAATCAGGGCGCAATCCTGGAAATAAGGCCGGCGACGGAACAAGCGTTCCGTCACCAGAAGACGTCGCGAACGTGCCTTAAAGCACTTTGCGATGACTCAGGAGTAAGGGAGGCCAGCACAAGGCCAGCCTCCCTCCCTCCGGCACCAGATCACCACACGGATGGCGGCGGAAGGTAAGCACTCCGTCGCCGGCCGCATGGACAGACAGGTCGGGTGAGAGAGGGGGGCCATTGGCCTAGCTGGCCCGGGAGGGGGATTATCCCAGTCCTTTTCCTTTTATTCCTTTTATTAACTTTTAGTTCCTTTTATTAACTCAAAGTTATTATTTACTATTTATAAAGCATCCAAAATGGCTGGCTTTAATCTCACCTGCCTCAAACTAGGTGTGTTTCCTTAATTATTTAAAGTTTAATACACTGTATGCTGCAAGCCAATTCCCTAAAGTTGGCTTTGAAACTCTACTCACAGTTGCAACATAAGCCTGAGGCACACCAAGCACGTTCTCCGTGCGGCGCGCACGTCGCTCAGGCTGCGTTGCCGCATGCGACCCACGCTAGGGGACTGGATGGGACGTTAGCATGTCATACTGTACCAGATCGCAGCCATGCTGTGAGGGATGCAGGAAGCAGCAGAGGATCGAGCCAGCAGTGAGCGAGGGGGAGGGGGGACAGAAGAGGCCAGGACTAGTGAGGGGACCTGCACAGAAGAGAAACGCATCTGTACTCATGTGTAAAGCCACAATATTAAATGGCAGTAACTACAGTGGGTTAAACCACTGAACCATGAGCTGTTGATCAAAAGTTCGGCAGTTCGAATCCGTGCGACGGCTCCTGCCAAGCTAGCAGGTCGAAAGCAAGAAATTGCAAGTAGATTAATAGGTACCGCGTCAGCGGGACAGTAACAGCGTTCCATGCGCCTTGGTGTTGAGTAATGCCGGCCACATGACCATGGAAATGTCTTTGGACAGCGCTGGCTCTTCGGCTTTGAAACGGAGATGAGCACCGCTCCCTAGAGTCGGACACGACTGGACTTAATTGTCAAGGGATACCTTTACCTTACAAAATAAAACCAGCAAGGGGGGGGGGGAAAATCAGCAAATGACAGCAAACACCGCTAGACACATTGGAGAAAAGGATGGAGCTTGCTGGCTGCCCCAGGCACATGTTTCAACACGGTATTTCTGGATTGTCAAAAACCCTTCCAAGTGACGAAGGTTTGAAAACAGCACACTCGTAGTTACTCCAAGCAAGGAGAAAAATGGATGCTTTACCAAAACATATTGCCCCTCTTTCCCTTTGATTGACTTTGGCTTCCTTCCCTTTGATTGGCTCCGGCTGCTCTGTGTCCTAACCCCAGGGGCCTGGAACACGGACAGAACGCGAAAAACGTTCCAAAAGCTGGGCATTGCCCAGCGGAGGCGTCTACGCGTCCGTGGCTCCCGGCGGCTCCCGGCGGCCAGAATGAAGGCATGTCATACAGCAAAAATGCACGCACAGCCCGGACGCACCTCCGCGACGCACGGAGAATGTGCTTGGTGTGTCACGGGCTTAAGCGTCAAACCAGGCAAGCATGCAAATGTGCGCATCAAGAATCAACAGAATTCAGTCCCTCTGCTCCCAGAACTGCCTCATGCCATGGAAATAGTGCCTGAGTTTTGCTGATATGCCCCCCCCCCCTTGCCTCACATGTCTATTCAGTTGAAAGCCATCCTTTTAAAATGCGCGTTGCCTTGGCAGAAAGGCAGTATGTCCCTAAAAGTAAACCAATACAACAAAAATAATAAATATCAGGAGGAAACTTAGCTAAATGTATGCTAGCCAGGTGATCTTGCGGAAGGGAACAAATGGTTTGTTTACATGCTCTAGTTCAGGGGTTCTCAACCTGTTCCCAGCCGAGTACCACCTCCGGTGCCACTCTCCTGCTGAGTACCACCGGAAGTGACTAGCAATGACATCATCACCAGTTATTTCTGGGTTTTGGAGGCCAGAAAATGCAGGTAGGAGGCTCTGGGCAGGTGGGAGGGCCTTTCTCAGCATTCCCAAGAGGCTCAGCCAAAGGTAGGAGCCTCTTCGGAGCGAAAATGCAGTGGCGACAGCGCCACGTCAGAGGGTTCCAGAGGTTCGGTTGTCCAAGTACCACCAGCAGTCGGCTGAAGTACCACTGGTGGTACAAGTACCACTGGTTGAGAAACCCTGCTCTAGTTCAGGAGTTCTCAACCCCTTTGGCGCAGCTTACCACCTCCATGGCTGCCGCGCTGAGTACCACCGAAAGTAAGTGGCGATGATTTCATTGTCACTTACTTCCAGGGTTTCGGTCGTGCCAGAGGCCTGAAAGCAAAGGTAAGGGGACACGGGCAGGCAGGTGGGCCTTTTCCAGCCGTGGAAACCCGCGCACTCGATCTGTGCCAGCTCTGCAGAGCTCATGCCGCCTTGATGCCTTTAAAAGGAAGCTGGACTAGATGGGCTTTTGGCCTGATCCAGCAGGGCTCTTCTTATGTTCTTATGTTCTGAGCTGGAGATCAACACAGAGTGAGCTTCCTTGAACTCTGTCCAGCCTCTATGCAGGGGGAGGCTGCTGTGATTCACCATCCACCCAGATCCAGCAGGGCTCTTATGTTCTTATCCAGGGCTCCGGCGCAGCACAGCCATCCTGGTGGCCGCCATCTTGGCGCCCGGGAACCCGCGTACCACCTACCGGCAGTCCACATACCACTACAGGTACACGTACCGCTGGTTGAGAAACACTGCTCTAGTTACATGTGCATCTCAAAGTGGGGCAATGAAAACAATGTTTAAAATCACTATATTAAGACACAAAAGCAGTAACACAAATCCACCCTAATTCACTTGTACAGATCTTGGGAAAGTCTTGGCTAGAAGACGTGGCACCTGTATATAAAAAGCAGCAAGTCTGAGCACAATTAAGCCAAAGACAAAGCCACCTTAAAGAATGGGATGATGAAAATTAATTATGAATGATCCTAATGTTACTCCCAAATCAGAACACTCTGTTAATTGTTACACAGCACAGCTGCCATGTTGCCTGAACATATGGTGGGAAATATAGCAGGAATTGCTGAGTAAGGGAAAGCAGAGCTTTGGGAGCTGGGCAGGGGAAGGCGGAGACAGCAGGGGAACGGTACGTGTGCATCGTTTAAGAGGCATTGCTGCTGTTCGCTTACCCTCCAACATTTCATCGGAGAAAATAGGGACACATTTGCAACCCTCTTACTTATGATCACAGTCCCACCTCTCCCACCCAATATTGATAGAGACTCTTCTCTGGCTGCTGTACAGACTATCACTATACAGTACAGTATTCATTTCTCAGACAGGTTTAAGGGGCTACTAGAACTTTAAAATCTGAGGAAGCAGACCCAAAAGCATCGTAACGGCCTGCAGAACCTTTCCAGTAGAGATAGGTAAACTCTCCCCACTCGCCCCAGACTAACCTGGAAATGATCCGCGTTCTTGGACCATTTTCCAAGCCAGCACCACCAGTTCTCCACGACAGTATCCTCCCCAAAACACTGCCACCTGCCCTTAACTTTGCGGTCCACCAACGGCAGGAGTAGAAGCTCCAATAAGAAATTGGGGGCTTTAAACATTCACCCCTCCTTTTGAACAGTCTTGCAAGCTCCCAAGTTCAACTCCTCAACTGCTAATTTCCTCCCATTGCTAACCAAAAGTAGACATAGCACCTCCTGTGGGTCTTTCATCCAACCCACAGCTTCCACAAAAGAACGAAGTTCTTCCCCCATCCTAGCCTACATTGCCTAACTGGGCAATGGACTGGAAAGGGAAGAAGAGAAAGTCCTTTTTCCTCACAGGTCTGGCTCCTTCCTTGAAATGTTATGGGTTTTTTTGGCCAAGGCCAGTTTAAGTCAGGAGCTCTTGTTTCCACAGAGGCAGGAAACAGACCGACTTGAAAGAGGAAGCTCTTGTTGCCCTTGGGAGGAAGTCCTTGCCCCACTCCTTTCTCCTGGTATTCCAGAAGAGGGGACTTTCCGTGGTTTAAGATATCCTCCTTGGTTTGACTGAGAGTCAAGACGGTAATTTGTCAGGATAGGCTGCAGAAAACAGAGTGTGTTCCTGGTCAATCGGATGAGCTGGAGCCTGCATGCTCATCGCTGGACGTCTTTATCACAAATTATCACCAAATATTTTTTTTCATACAGCAGCAGCATGTTCCTTGGCACGATTCCCTTTCTACAAAACGAAAAACAAAACAAAGCACACACATAATTGCCAAGGACACTTGAACTGGCGTTAATTCCGATTACACCAGCACTCCAGGGTCTACTCTGAATCCAGGAATCCAGGCACAATTCAAAATGCTTATTTGGGAGCTGGAGTTAAAACGCTACTTGCACATTTTCAGTGAGGATTTCCCTCTTCTTTGGATCAGCAGGGAGAAGAGGCACCTGTCTTCTTTTCCCCCTTGAGGGGCAAGTCAAGGAAAGGAAAGGATTAACCACCACCACCCCATCCCCTGCAATGCCACAGCCCCAATCCAAATCACCCACCCACCCCAACTGCTTTTAACCAAAGAAAAAGACACCAGGAGATCTCATCACAGATCTCCAGGCCTAAACTGACCCTTAGTGCTAGGCTAGGGCATGGTCCCTTAATGCTTGGTGCGGATATGATCCTCAGTTGAACCCCTGGCATCTCTAGTTAAAAGGGACCTCAGGTGGCAGAATGGCTGGGAAAGACCTCTGCCTTAGAGAACTGCTGCAAGTCAGAGGGGCTAATGCAGAGCTAGATGAACCGATGGTCTAATCAGGATCAGCCCATCTATGGAGCCACCTTGGAGAGTTGCCTCAGGAACTGGACTGGCAGAGGCACATGACTATGTCCGCCCATCCTTCTCCTTCTGCTCTCTGCGTTTGGAAAGGAAGGGGGGAACTGGAGCCAAAGATGACATATGCAAGAGCAGGGTGGAGGAGAACAGAAGTGTGCCATCAGGTCAGGGTTATTTGGTGCCTCACAGGTCTTGTGCGGGCCCTGGGTCTGACGCAGTATAAGGCAGCTTGAAGTGTTCATCTGCAGAAGTAGCAGCATACCTGTAGCATGAGAGAAGGCTGGGCCCTATTTTGAACATACAACGCTGCCTTATACCAAGGCAGCCTGATGGTCCATCTACACTGGCTGGCTATGGTTCTCCAGAATATCAGACAAGGTTCTTCCACAGCTCCATCTGGAGATGCCAGGGATTGAACCTGGGACCTTCTGCATACAGAGCAGGTGCTCTTCCACTGTGCTACAGCCCTCCCTATTTTCCTCTCCTCCCTCTGAACCTGCCCCACTTCAGAGAAACATCCCTCTTCTTCTGGAAAGCATATCTCTGCCTTCATCCAAAAAGAGCCCAGGCAGGCCAAAGCTGCAGCAGGTGGCAGAAATGAAAATAACCAAGGTAACGTGATCCGCTATAAATATTACATCAAACACGAACCTCACAGGAGCAATGCCGGTCTAAGAGCCCATAAATGAACACGGCTCTTTCAAAGAAGGAAAGCAATCGTGCCCCACCGGATGGTGTCTGACCCTCTCCGCAACTTCTGGCTACAGTTAATTAAGCAAATGTTCCCCATGGAATACGTTATCTTCACGACTCCGGGCAAAGGGATTTCACACCAGCAAGACACCCAGGATGCCTTTCATTCTCAGCCTTCCGCCCAGCACACACAAAAAGGCCTCTTTACCCTCTTCTCATCTAAGGACTGAACCCTGCCACAGGCTCAGTGCACCTATTATTTAATTCTTGATACACAGAACAGAGTGTTGCAGCAGCAGCTATTTCACAGCCAGAGGGTGAAAACAACAGAAAGGCTTAATAGGATGTAACTGACTCAAAAATCACCTGACGGCCTGCAAAAAACATTCAAGGGCTTGACGGTACAATGAAGGGTCGATTTTACAGAAAAACAGATTAGAGGGAAACGCACCATCCTTTTCTTTCCCAGTGCTATTTGTATTCCTTTGACAACTCTCAGTGCACAGCCAGCTCTGCCATCCTACTACCCATTCCAATGAAACTTTTTCACCTGCATGCACTTGCAAGACTACACTGCTACTCTACAGCATGCAGCCGTGATGACAGAAAGCCCCTCAGCTCGAATCGGAATCGAGTCACCAAATTGCCAGGTTCATCTGCAAACACTTGATTGTTTTTTTTTTTTTTTAAATCTAGAATTCCAAATAGGTTCATTTGTTTGGTTGGTTGGCTGGGGTTTTTGCACATGTACAGTCTCACGCTGCTACTGGGAATTGTAGCGTGACGGGGAGGAGAAATCCGCAGCCGTGTTGCCCGCCTGCTAGCTGGGTGGTAGTTGCAGCCTGAAAGGAGATAGCTGTTGTCATAGCACGGCTTCTGAAAAGGTTCCCAGTCCTTCCTGGATGCAAGCAGAGCTTGATCCTAGTAAGTCGTCGTTTGGGGTCTCAGATGGGACAAATGATTCATTTCAAGAGTGGGATTTAGAAGCACATTGGGAAGGGATTCCTGGGTTTGTTGCATGTAGACTTTCATGGCCCGATACAATTGTCAAGGAAGAAAGAAATATAGGTTCAATAGCCATGTATTCAATATAGACGAAGAAATAAAAATACTTTGAAACTTGCGTTTGTAGTTTGGAGGTTTCTTTAAAAGCACGTATCAGATGACATATACAGAGGAAAAGATTCCAACCAAGGCAAACAAGATCCTTATTTCTCAAGATCCTTATTTCTCTGATATGTGCTTTTAAAGAAACTCCCAAACTACACACACAAGTTTCAAAGTATTTTTATTTCTTCGCCTATATTGAATACATGGCTATTGAACCTATATTTCTTTCTTCCTTGACAATTCCTGGGTTTGTTGTTCACAAGGCAAATGGCTGGTCTCATGTGATTTCCTTTTGGAAAGATCACGTTTATATCATGCATGGCACATGTCCTGCACTGGGGGTGCATGTGAGGAGGCAGCACATGTGCCAAAGGAGGTTCATAAACGTGCAATGCTGTCCAGCTAAATTGTGAGCACAAACCCATTTTCAGGGGAGGGGGGGAGAGAGGAGTATGCCTTGTAGCATATAACGAACTAGGGTAATTATCCTTGCAGGCCAACTATCAACAAACACTGATACCATTACTAGGGTGCAATGACAGTGACCCCACCTTGGAAAAGGATATTGCAGAGGTGGGGAAAGGTACAGAAAAGTGCGAGCAACATAATAATGTAAGGACAACTAAGCAAGATCTGATAAAGTCTCATAAAGCGAAAAATGCTGTGGAAAGTGTGAACATTTTCTGTCTGTCTCATAACTAAAAAGTCAATAAAATCGATTCAGGACAGACTTAAGAAAATACTTCACACGGTGTGTAATTAAAGCACGGAATTCACTGCCACAAAATCTGGCGATGGCTGTTTTCATAGGTAGCTCTAAAAATGGGATGGAAAAATCTGTCAATGCCTATTAACCAGGATAGCTAAATGAAACCTCCATGTTCAGAGGCAGTATACCTCTGAAAGCAGGTGCTGGAGAGATAAACAACAGGGCAGAGCCATTGTCTGTCTGCCAGCTGTCCAGAGACATCTGGCTTCCCACTGACTAGATGGACTGTTTCCGTTCTTGTTGAAATGCCAAACATTGTGTAGCATTAGCTCTAAGATGTATGTCAATACACGAGACTGTGGAAATTCTTTCCACAAATTGGATATTCTTTCTAAGAAACATCTTTTACACCAGTTTTCTCGCTATAGGTCTGGCTCACAGCTAACCATCATGCCCATTCAAAGCCTTCAAGAAATTCCTCCCAGAGACTCACTTCACTGGAAAGAAAAGGCGAGATGTGATACTGGGAGCTATAAAATGCTTATCCTACTGGAGGTGTGTCTTTGTTTCTAACAACTGTGGAAAGTCAGCCCATCATTTTTAGTTCTCTAGTCACTGTCACCTTTTCACAGTTGCATGCAGAAAGTTCCTCCTTAAATTCCTGGCATCTATAGGTGGGGCTGGGAGAGATCCTTGCCTTGCCTGAAACCCTGGGGAGCCCAACTAGTCAATGCAGACAGCACCGAGTTGGACCAATAACCAACAGCAGTGTCATAGTTCCAATTCACGCACCATGGAATTCCAACTGTTTCCACAATGACAGGGTTAAAAGGCTCTGCCAACTGCAGTGACTCACAGCTCCACAGTTCCTCATTGAGGAAGTCATTAATGGGTCAAAGCTCAGATTTAATTCAGACTGTTTAAAATAGTATTCAAGACCATATGAATGCATCTGTCACATATTTCCCTTCCTTTAAAAACAAATAAAATGCTTGCTAATACATTAACTGTTGCTCCTTCCTCAGAGTCCACTTGGAAATAAACCCCACTGAATTCAGTGAAATTTACTTCTGAGTAAGCATGCTAAAGACCACAGTCTTATTTACCGTAGTTGGGCACACAAAAGGAATGATTGAAGCAGCTTGAGCCCTGGTTGGTATCCACATTCTCCTTTCTGGCTTCTCCTGTGCAACAGAACAGCCACACCCAAGATGCTGGAATTAAGATGCTAAACTTTGCCCCAAAAATATCAGTGGCAGCAAACAAGGAGCTGATGAAAACAAAGTCTTCTTAAAGTAACCAGACCAACAATAAACGTGTAAGGTCTCCACCGGTCTCTTGCTCTGTTGATTTCGTTCTCTCTTTCTGGTGATGGGTGGAACGCCCTCTTATTTCGAAGATTTCTATACCACCTTCCTCCAGGCTGCAAGCCTGTCGGTCAGAACATAACATGTGGTACCTACCGCCTCACTTGCCTCAATACCCACCTTTCTCATATATGCCCTCAGTGATAGAGCACATACTTCACATGCAAAGGGTCCCAGGTTCAATCCCTCACAGGGAAAGACTCCCGTCTACAGATGCCGGAAAGAAAGTGCCTTTGCCAGGCAGTGTGGACAACACTGAGCTAGATGAACCAATGACCTAATTCGGTATATAAGACACATTCAATCCTCATTTCCAACTGTAGCCAAGTACTTACTAAACATATACCATAATTTAAGTACGTATGTGTAACTGGATTGGCTGACATATCTCCTCGCCCTTTTCTCTTCAACCTCTCCCCCCCCCCATTGTTTCCTCAATGTCTATTTTAGACAGTAAGCTCTTTGGGAGCAGGAACCCGTCCATGTTGTCTGCGTAATTCTGTAAAGTACTGTGCACACTGATGGCATGTTATCAATAATAAATAATAAGGCCACTTCTGCCAATACTGGTTAATATTTAGTTATTATTAGGTGGGCACTGCAGAGGATCAAGAAGTGCCACAAGACGCAATCCGATATAGCCAATTTGCAGTCAGTTTCCCTTGTGCTACAAGTAGTCCCTCTTTCCACATGCATTCCTGCAGAGAGTGCAGACAGGTCTACATAGGCTCGCAGCACACGACAACCACCTGCACAGAACTTTTTTTTTTCTTTGTAGATGTCTAAATACTAGTGTTAGCAAAACAAAAAGTGCTGGGGGAAATGCATGGAAGGCAGGGTCAACCTCAACATCCTATAATAGAAAAAGCAAAGCATTCAACCCCAAAGCTATTTGTGGAACAGAGGAACTCAGAGCCCTGGTGTTTCAGATAGAAGGCTGCCTGTGAGTGTTTACTGTGTTCCTAGCTTCAATTGTCTGCTTTAATCTGCACTCACCAGAGCTCAAGGGTAATTAGCTTAGCATTTAGGACTCTGGCCAACTGTGATATGCTAATTCCTTTAAGTTCTGGCTAGGTACTAAAAATGTGATTAAGGTTGCAGTGGGTCTTTTGACAGGAGAGTTTCCAGACTGGAGTGTCAAGGACAAATCAGGATTTTTGGCTGAGTCAGTTTTGGAACTAATTTTTCCAGGAACTTGCAGGGTAAAACTCCCACTTGTGCAGTTTACTGCAAGCTGCTCTATGCTATATTTAACTAGCATCGGAGGTCTGCTAGATAAGAGAGGTGGCGATGGCCAAAAACAACTCTGAGTTCACACCATGTAGAAATCTATAAAAAGTAACTGGATTTCAAGTTTGCAGCAAATACTAGTTTTTCAGAAAGAAAGAAACTTGGTGGTTCACTGGGAAAGACAAATTTGGAAGGCAGTTCCGCTCAGCTCACTCTCATCCTTGTGTTTCAGAGCACATCAGCTCATGTTACAAGGGCACATACATTACTGTCCATGACCGAGGGACGACTCAGGGCCATTGGAATTCTGCCTGCACAGCCACACCCCTTGCCTCAGAGGTCCTGAAGGGGGCGCTGCTGTCTATAGATAATACCAAAGGACAACATCAGGAAGGACCATAATAAGGCGCCATGAATCATCCAAGCACCATGTCACCACTATCTTCTTTCTGTCCCAAACTTAGTGATCTTATTATTTATGACCATTTTTGTAGGCCACTTGAAAAAACATCTTGGGGATAGCTGGATGTCAATATTGTAAACAAACAAACCAGGCTACATACTTCTTGTAAACACCAAATGCTGGTAGAGTAACAAATGCCTCCTGGGATATGAAGTCTACTCAAAGAATTAGAGAAATCGAGTTTTACAAGGAGCTCCAATAAGATGCAAAAGTTTCTGCCGAGTTGAGAAAAAAGTTCTATCAAGGGCTAAAAGAAAATTCTAGATATTATTCAAGTCAGAAGGCTCCTGGCAGATCCTTCCATTTTCAATGAAATGAATGTTGCTTTTCATTTGCAAAAGTCCGGTTTCCTGCCCCCGCCCCAGGTGCCTCAGCCATGCCAAACCTTCTAATCCACTAGGAATGCAAGGCCCATTTGAATGAATGAGAGCTACTTTGCTCTTACTGTAGCCCTGTGCAGAAATTGATAGTGAAGGACCACCCTTACCCTCCTCATGAAGAGCTGTCTGCAGTGACAAATGCTCTCCACAAGGAGGATCTCTCCCTGTGTTCAATGCCTGCCACTGCAGACAAGTGCAGATCACTGGGAAGGTGGACAGTGGAGTTTTGTCAGGACGTCATTGGGAAGGGCGGAGCTAAGCCAGGTATGTTACGCGGAAGCTCTGACATGTACAGGAACGTAGGAGATTAACGGCACAATCCTATCACTGGCGTAGTTTGTGGCACCCAGAGAATAGGTGGTGCCAGCACTGAGGCCTGCACCGCCTAACAAGCAGCAGAAAGACCTGCGCTGTGGAGCAGGTAAGTTCCACTCCAAGCGGCACAGGGCCTGGGGGGAGGGTGGGGAGGGGTGTAATGGGGCGGGAAGGGCGTAATGGAGCGGGGAGGGCAGATCAAGCCTGGGAGGGGGAGGGATCGGTGGCGGCACAGTGTATCCTATCCCCCCCCCAGGTCCTTGCATCCGACACGGCACTGCTTGATTCTCTCCAGTTTAAGAGCTGGCAGAGAACCGAGTAGCCCCATTGTGGCAGCTGGGGGGGTTACAAATGTCCACTTACCTTACCTCCAGCTTGTTCCTTCCCCGGATAGGATTCAACGTGGGCCACGTGGCTCATACTGAAACGCCTACACCGGGGGAGGATAGGATTGGGATGTAACATCTGAAGAGAGCTTCTGTCTCCCTTTCAAGCAAGTTTGTGCAGGAGAAGTTCCCTATATTTGACAGATTCATCTCAGAATCCCCATCTTGAACGTTGCAGCCAACAGAAGAGCATTCAAGATTCTTGGAGAGCATTAAGTCTTGAAAAGGCACATCATTGTGAAAGTTCATTCCAAAGAGTACAGGATTTGCACAGAGAAATTGTAAAAGCAGCTGACACGACGTCACTCTTTGGCCCACTGATAGCCTTTCACCTTCACTTTTCCATCTGAACTGCAGTAGTAACATCAGTGCTTGAAATGAGTGACTGGGATCAAATTGAACTGCACACCAACTCGTTCCCTCGTACCCGAAGGAAAAAAAGAAATCAATAAGGCTATTTGGTTTAGCAACAATGAACTGTGCTGCTCCCTGTTAAGGGGTAAACGCAGTTTTCCTATTACTGGGTATAAAATATGCTTAGAAATGGGCTGTAATTAAAATGCAGAATATTGATATTTTAGCTTTCTTTCCAGAGAGGTATCTCAGGGACTTGACCTGAAAAAGTAGCTGTCTAATAGAGATCAAGGATATTGATACAATTTGAAATCTCTACTGGATATAAGCAAGAAATCCTTCCCAATGAGTCCAATCCCACCCACCCACATCACTTAAAATAATAAATTCAGCCTTAGGGAATTTATTCTCTATTTAGCCTGGAATACCTGCTTTGAAGAACAACATTATACGGAAAACAGTTTTCAGGACCAGACCAATAAGGGGCATATATGGAACACCCATCAAAACAGTCAGCTGTCCACCTCTCCCCAAATAACACTAGCAATAAAGATTTGTACTGTATAGCATTTACTTAGTACACAAAGTACTTCACAAGTCTTATCTTGATGCAATCCTTACAATAACTTGTAAGGTAATTAAAAAATTATCCCCAAATTGTAGATGGGAATGTTGAGGCTGAGAAGAAGTGGCTTCCCTAAGGTCACCTCATGAGAATTCATGGCAGAGGCAAGATTAGAGTCAGGAACGTCATGATTTGCAGCTCAGTTTCTTGTCTATTTTGCTGTTCCAGTAGTCTTGATTTTGAATGTTACTTTAAGAACCTGGACACGTGGCAAAGGGAAGGCTTTCATGCACAGCAAGATAAAGCAAGTTGAGGAAGGCTGACGGAAATCATCTACATCTGAAAAGCTAATAGAAATTGATCACATCTGCAGAAATGCAAGTACAAGGAAGTAACATTTAAGAACAGCGCAATCCTAACCAACCTTCCAATGCCGGTGCAGCCGCCATGCAGCCCCGAGGTAAGGGAACAAATGCTCCCTCACCTTGAAGAGGCCTCCATGACTGGCCCTGCTCTGCAAAATGCAGTGTGCGCCCTGTTGGCACGGCGCTGGAACGTTTTACAGTCTGACAGGCAGACAGTCTGAGTTTTACAGCTTATTAAAAGACCTGTGAGTGCCACTAAAAAGAAGTCCCTACTACATCTATGAACGATGAGGCAGAGACTGACATTTCAGTGCATTCATGTGCCTCCATTGCTAGGAAGTGCAGATATGAGATCAGTGGTGGGGCGATGAGGAGTAGCAGCCAGATACGTGCATCAAATTTCCCCAAGCGCTCTCAGATTCCTCAAGAGAAGACTGAGGCATGCCATGACAACCTGTACTGGCTTTCGTCAACCTATTGCTGCCTAACCTCTGGAATGGAAGGTGTTTTTATAAGGGCTCCCTCTCATGCTTCCCCACCTCGGATGGATGCATTTACCTGGTATCCCAGCACTGGCATCACTGCAGCGGGGGGCGGAGCTCTAAGTTCCGCCGTGGTCAGACCCTCCGTTACATGGGAGCACGAAGCGCCCCCGCCCCCTCGCCTTTGGAGCCATTCAAGTCGGTGAAAGCTTCGTGCTCCCGTGTAACGGAGGGTCTGACCGCGGCGGAACTTAGAGCTCCGCCCCCCGCTGCAGTGACGCCAGTGTATCCCAGGCTCAGCACAGTAGCACTTGCTAGGGAGGAAAGGGGGAGTCAACTGCCCAGGTTAGCTCCAGTTCCTCTGCATGCACACACACGTAGTCAAATACCTTTAGAGTTTAGCCAAATGAGCATTCTGTGGGAGATTGTGGAGGCACTCGCTCAAAGCTCTTGTTGCAGTGAGGTAGGCAGGCACTTTATTCAAAACAGAGGACAGTTTATTTCTTTTAGAAGTAGGAAAAGATGGCAAAACCAGATACTTGAACTTGAAGGCAACACAAAATAAAGTCAAAAACAAGTCTAACTAAACAATCTCTATTTGGTCACTTAAATTGAAGTTCCTTGTTCATCTCCATTGATGGAAAATCAGGAGAACAGGAAGAGCAACATTAACCCTATAACTGCAGGAACAAAACATGCACTCTCTAAAACTAAGCTTCCCTTTTATGAGGTGTTGGGAATTGGGGTTCTACATTTTTCATTGGCAGGAGACCCTAGCTCAGTCCCCTTGGCCTACTTCTCCTACCAACTGTTCTGGTCAGTTGAACAGATTTATCCAACGTACAGGTGTGAGCAAAACCCAGCAGGGCTCCAGTGGCCCATGGTTCCATAGGAGACAGGTCTCAGCCACACAGACGCTGTCCAATGCACATCCTGGGTTGAGCTCCCCAGAGAACGAGAGGGTTACAGATGTCATGATGATGGAGCAGCACACATTGTCTAAGCCAGGCTAACTCCATTTTAAACACATGGGCCAAACCTATGCCGGCCGGGCGCCAGCATACTGCGTGTTGCGGCAGCAGAGGCTGCTTTACAGGAGTCACAGAGCAGCCTCCGCCAACGTGTGCTGCCGGGTCAGTGTTGGGGAGACCGGAGTGGCCTTCTGCACATCGGCGGCCAGCCGAAGACCCACCAGAACCGGTAAAGCTGAGCAGGGGGTGGAACGGGGCAGGGGAGGGAGGGTGGAACGAGGGAAAGGGTGGGCAGAACAGAGATCAGACCCGGGAGGTTGGCGGGGGTAGGGGTGGTAGCGCATGATAAATCCTGGCCCCTTTCCCGGGCCTGATCCGCCTTCCCGGATCACCGTGGACTTTGCGCCAGCAATTGAGCTGGCGCAGGTCTAAGTTGACCCATAGCAGCTGCTGGGGCTTACTCAGAGGAGGCCTCCAGCAGCCCAAAATCCCCTGCGGGATACAGTGGAAGCCGTGCTGGTGCCATTGTTTCGCTGCATGGGGAATTAGTTGGGATTAGGCTGACAGGCGGAGGCAAGGGTTTTGCTGAGAGGATGAAGGGTTCCCATTCATCACAGCTGTTCCCTAAGTTTTCATGACCTCTCTACAGTTCCCTGCACTGCATTCAGAACTGGCACCAGTTCATACCATGCAGGAAACCTCTCGTTTATACCAAAGGATGTAGTAGAGTAATTTAAATGTTACTTCTGCTATGTGGATCCCCAGCACTAGATAGACGTTTTGAGTAGTAACTACTGTGAGAGGAACATGCAAATCAACCCTAAAATAGACTTGTACTTGGAGATGTATAGTGACTTCAGACTCGAACTTTAGAGGTACAACAGCTCAGATCATGAATATTCTAATGTAATGAGAATATTGGACTGTATAATCACACATAAATACATCTCTCAATAGGGTTAAGTCTAGAATAGTACAGTATTTCAGAGAAATGAGCTGCCTCTTCGCAACTTGCTCTGTTTCATCAATTGCAAACGGCTCCTTTTACTCTTATAGTGGAATAGTTTTTAAAAAATCAAATCAGAATGATGAGATAGAAACAGCTATGTTATTATGTTACTTTTCCCCCCTATTATAATCTGTCAATAAAAATGACATATAAATTGGTCCTCTGAATCAGTGAGGCAGTGCGTCAGCATTAAATAGTATCTGAAGTGTGCAAAAAAAGGTACGTTAAGAAACTAAATATTGCTTCATTATTATTCCGGAATTTATTCCTGGCAATTAGGGCTTTGCAGATGAGAAAAAAAAACAAAAAATTATTTTAAAGCCGCCAATCAAATCAAACAGATTTTTAAAAATTAGTTTATAATTCCAGGGTATTTTAGATCCAAAGTAACATAACAATAAAACTGAAATCAATTTTATGCACTACAATGTCACCGCACAGAAGCCTTACAATGTCAAAGATCAGTGCTTAAGGTGCAGCCCATGTCTCAAGCGCAATGAAGTGATCAATACTATGGGCCGAATGAGCATCAAAAGGGCTATTTTAGGAAGATTAACTCCTCAGTGTGGGAGACAGAGAATTCTCTTGATTAAAATTTCAAGGTGTCTTGTTTATTATGATCACATAATACGAAAATCCTCTTCTTCCTTATCCTATCATATCAACTCTATTCCTATTTCAGGATTCTATAAAAATCCTATACAAACTTCAAAATGGAACGTGAGTTTTTGAAGGCATCAGTTGGAGTCTGTACCTCTGTTGACAGCAATGAAAGTATTTTTCCTCTAGAAATGTAGTTATACAGATCAACTAGACCCTATAAAAAAAAGACACCTCTCTGATGACATGCACATTTTAAGGCACATGGCTCACTTTCTTGTTGAATGAGAGACATTTTGTGAGATAACAAAGAAAAGGCAACTATGCCAAGCACAAAGAGAAGATCAACAATCTTTTTCTCATGTTAACCTTTTCTGCCTTTTGCACTCGCCATTGAAGTAGTGGCCACATGGGAGCTTCCCTTGACGCCAGTTTGGCGCTTTCATGGCACCAGCGCAGGCAGCAGGATGCCAGAAAAAAAAGTCGAGAACAAATACATTTGCTTGACATTCTCTCGTGTTGTGTCACTTGTGCGTATCCCATGATTCACTGGGACTGCGGACCAGTTCTAATGTCACAGAAAGGACATGACTGTAATGGGAAGGGGATGGAAATGGTCCTGGGAAGAGACGGGAGATTTAAGAATCAATGGGGAGGAAGAAGGATGGGGGTTCGTGGGGTGTTGGATAGGCTCAATCCTAATTCTGTGATAATCCAATGAGAGTCATGAGGGGGGAGTTTGCCCATCACTAACACAGTACCAGAAGACTTATGTGGGGTAGGGTGAGGGCAGCTAAGTAGGATTTGAAAAATTAAGCCGTTTGGAAAATGCAGCTTTTCTTGGCACAGAATTTGGGTTACCTTGGCAGAGAGATATTCTGGGGGCAAAGTATGCACTGCCTTGACAGTAACATTGTAGACATGAGAAACAGTGGACTCCACAATGAACTGGTTTGTTCCCCATTAAAATTTATGAAGCAGACTTAAATTTGTTGACAGGCAAAAGGTTGCAGCTACAAAACACGAGGTCTAGGTAAAAAAGAAGGAATATGGGCAAGCAAGGACATTATGAAGGATAATACTAGAGAGCTCTAGAGATCTAAGTGCTGCCTGCTAAAGGAAATCATACGATTACTCAAGAAGAGTGTCAGGATATATGTGCGCTAGCAAGAAGGCACAGCGCAAAGTGCTGGCTGAACATTTGCCCATTCCCATGTGACCAGCTGATACCGTGAATACAATCTGAGGCTGAACACAAGCCCTGCTTCATTAACAACTTTCCGTAAACTAAAGGAAACAAGTGAGAAATCTTTATTCAGCATCACAACCAAAAGGGATGATTAATAAACCTCTGGAATATTGGGATTACAAGCATGCAATTACTGGAGTAGTGCAAAGGCACAAATGCACCACTACTCTGTCACAGTCCCACATGAACACTGGAGATTATACAAAGCATCTGACCATAAGATCAAGGTAAGAGATGCATACCAAAATCTTGCAGACTTGCAGGCAAAATCCTCTGGCCATTTAAAGGCACCAGCAAAACTGCAGGACTGGTCCTATCAACTGGCTGAATATTCTGTCAGCTGACCCCAAGGACCAATCCCTGTCTACCAAAGCCCTAGCCTCACAATGTGCTCCTCGTTCTGAGCAACTCATCACACCAGAGATTATCTTGCCTGGCCAAGTCCCAGCTATCTCACCCCGTACCAGGACTGGCCCTGTTGGCCAGATGTCACTTGGAGGGGGGGAGCAGCAGAACATGCCCCAGCTGGCTGTCCCTTGCCCATACTCAATTCTTTCCCATTTTTTTGAGCAGCAGCTGCCACCCCACACACCCCTCCACAAGCACCTCCTGGCTCCAGCAGCCACCACGCTCCTGCTGTTGAAAAAAGGGGCAAGGCAAAGCAGTGCAGGTGTGGCCAGCACCACTCCACACCTGCCTCTGTTTCGCCCTGCCACACTCTTTTCAAACGGCAGGAGCATGCTGGCCGCTGAGGCAGGAGGTGGCGGAAGAGATGCATACAGGGTGACAGCAGTAGTTGCGGTAGTAGCTCTTACAAGAATGCAGGTTGTCATTACCTTTGTAGCCTGAAAGTTAAACAGCAACTGTAACTTGGGTAACTGAAATTGGATAAATTCAGTTAGATATACAATCAGATGGAGTTAAGGCTGAAGAGAAAGTTCTCCTGAAATAACATTTAGCTCAAACCGGGGGAGGGGGGGTGTTCAAGAGCATAAGTTTGCACAAAAAGCACACACACACACACCCCAAAAACTCACCTTTGTTTACCATCATCGGTTTTGCAGAATTGGCACTACTTATGGCAGTACCCATGCTGGTCCTCTAGATCGTTGGTAGTCCCAGAAGTTCCCTTGGATCAACTATGGCATTACATAGTCTCATTAGGGGAGAGGAGGAATGATGGCTGCCAGTTGCCCAAAGAAGTAGCACACCTGCCACAGGTAAGACTCCTCTTTCACTCCCCCCCCCACGTTCTCCACCCCACGTTCTCCACACACACCCCTCTGCCACCTGCAAATTGAGCCATTTCGCCTCAGCCTATACATATGTGCATAATTCTGATTACTTGAAATAAAAACAGCCTTTGAAATCTAGGACCTTGAAGATTTCACCGAGAATAAACAGACATTCTTTCTGCAATTCAGCATGACAGCACCAATGCACCACAGACAGATTTCTGCTGGAGTTCTTGTTTGTTTGTTTGTTTGTTTGTAAACACAATTGTGTCTAGCTCCACAAACCCAGGTGCTACCTAAACATTACTGGGCCCCCAGGAACAGTTGTTAATTAAGGAGCTGTCAGCGTTTCTAAGTGAACTCTTTTTCCGGGGTTAATAACTTCAACTGCAGAATTTGATCATGTGTACGCTCAGCTACAATGCATACTTCTACTTACGGGATGGATTTTCTACCCTAGGTTAAATTAACCTAGGGCCCAATCCTAAACAACCTTCCAGCGCCAATGCAGCCATGACAATGGGGCACAGACTGCATTCTGAGGTGGGGGGGCAGTCACGAAGGCCTCCTCAAAGTAAGAGAAAGTTTGTTCAGTGATGGTCCTCCCACCCCGTGGGGGGGCGCCAATACAACACCCCCCACGTGACACCACAAGCCCCACCTGGGGGGTGACATCATTGCTGCGTGCCGCCGCCGAAATGCAGCAGCGGCGCAAAGACACACACACACACCACGCTTCCAGAAACGTGCGGAGCCTGGGCAGGCGGGTGGGCCAAACTTGCGGCCAAAGACACAAAGCGGCAGAGGGGGCAATGGATCCGGAGGCAAGTACAACCCCCCCCCCGCCGCTTGGTGCCCCATCGCCTTGGGGCCCACCCACCCCCGACCCCCATGAATGACACCTCTGAGTTTGTTCACTTATCTCGGGGCTGCATTGCAGCTGCATAGGCACTGGAAAATTGATTAGGATTGGGCTGTTTGTGGTAGACATTATTAACCTGGATCTACCTGGAAAGCTCCAACACACAAATATTCGTGTGATAAGAAATTGTTCCATTCACTTTAATGTCAGTGAACAATCCTCCATTCACACAATCCCACTGAACGCCAGTACCTGAAGATCAGGTCTTTGTCCCAAGTCAAGGTTTTGCTTATTCAAAATCTGAAAAATTGCATTTACCTTTATGGCTGAAGTACTACTGGTGTTACGAATACCACTTGTTGAGAACCCCTGAACTAGGCCATATTTCCACCACATAAACCAATTTTATTAACGCATTTTCAGTGCAATCCTAACCAACTTTTCAGCGCCGGTGCAGCTGCAATGCAGCCCCGAGTTACAGGAACAAATGTCCCCTCACCCTGAAGAGGCCTCCATGGCTGCCTCTGCACTGCAAAATGCAGTGCGCGCCCTGTTGGCATGGCTGCATCAGTGCTGGAAAGTTGGTCAGGATTGCGCTGTTTAGATGCTTAGGTACGAACGGTGGCTTGGAGCATAACAGATGAAATGGGATCCTGTGCTTGGCAAGCATCTTTGGCTGCATTTGCCCAGTAACTATCCTCATCCTCAGTTTGAGACAGCAGTGAGCAGGGAGGTAGCTTCAATGAGGAACCGCTGGCTGCTGCTAGGAGGGAGTCCTTCCAGAAACCACCAGGAGGTTGCAGGGAAGGAGGCGGCATCCCAGGCATCACTGTACAAGTCTGTGGTTGCTACCATCAGCCTCCTGTTCCCACACCATGTGCTTGCATGGTGCCAAGATGCCGCCTTGCTTCAACCACCGCCTCCTGGTGAGGGTATCTTGCAGCAAGCAGTTTCTGCCAGCAAACCACCTCACCAGCCGTCCCTATTTGTAGAATAAGGACAATGCAGACTTTGGACTTTTTGCTCCGCTACACACACAGAAGAAGAGTGGCAGAGATGAAGATCAAGCTGGACGGGTACTTCACTCCTCACACCTCAAGAAGAGAAAGTCCAAACGTCAACGCAGATAACCAAAACAAAGACACACTGCACCGAATAGAGAACCCAACTATTCCTATCAGACTCGGCACTGAGAATATCCGATGATGCAGCTCAGCGCTCTCTGCCCTGGGCCTCAGATCTGCGTCACCTGGAACGTTTCCAATGTCTGCTAAGACTCCAATGACTTTATTGCAAAGGAACTCCACAAGTCAACTGCTTTCAATCGACACGATCAGTTTAGTCAAAGACTCCCATCAGCCTTTTCCATTTAGCCCAAAATGGAATTAAATGGTTCTCAGTTCAGTCCTTCGTAATATGCCTAACACTTGTCGACCACAAATCCTTGGGGTACAAATTCATTTGGTTCTTAAAGCTACGCAGAGCTGAATGTTCCTACCAGCACTAAGAAACCTTTGGTACGTAAAGGTTGTAAAGGTTGATGTTCCATTTCTTCACACCACTGAGCGATGGCCCTTTTCCAGCCTAACTATGAGTTTCATGAATACGCAGCACTTTCTTTTGTTTGTTCTGAACCGCTTGCCCGTCAGTGCACTTCCACTTCCTGTTCTTTCGTTCTGCATCAGGGCCAGCAAGGTCCAGGCCGTTTCCGTGCCAGAGAGCAGCCCTGGACCATCTGAAAAAATGCTGAAGTGGCCAGTTCAAAGAAAGGAACATTTCTAAAACCATACCAAGGTTCCTGAACATTAAACTATCATCATGGCCAGTACTCACATACTTAGAACTGAGAAGACTGGAAGATATGTTGTCTTGAGCCTCCACGATGAGAAATTATACTTAAACACTTCTATAATAATTACGCACCTGAACATTCTTATAGTGCTTTTGAATGTTTAAAGCATTTCACCAGGGCCTCCCAGCATCTGAGGCAGCGGGGAGCAAATCAATGTGACTTGCATCAGCAGTGGGCTGGAGGGAGGTGGTGGCAAACTCAGGGTGAAGGGCACCCCAAATCCACCGATCCTTCCACCAGCTGCCCTGATGCAAGCCGCACAATGAATTCAACTTACAGTGCAAGTATGTATGTTTACTCAGAAGCAATCCCCCATAACTCCCTGCAAGGCAATGCAACGCCACCAATGTCTCCCACTGCATCCCACGGGGGACTTTCGACCTCCAGAGGCCTCCTCAGGGCAAGGGAACATTTGTAAGCCCCTGCTGGCCCAATGGGTCTATGTGCGCCAGAAACATCGCTGGTGCACGTCTACGTGGACCCATGAAGGCGGATTGAGCCCAGGAAGGAAGTTAGAGTTCAGCATATGCTGCTGCCACCAAAACCACCCCCTTCCCAGTCCCAATCTGCCCGATCACTGCCCCATTCCTCCCATCCCCTGCATGATCTTACAAGGGGCAGCAGGCGTTCAGAGTCCGGTGCCATGCAGAGTTGGCCACTCACTGCTTTTGGTGGCAACCAGCTCGTGCACTCCAGCATGTCCACCTTTTGTGACAGCCAAAAAGCATGTAGAGCCGCCAGAACATTCGTTCTGGCAGCATTAGGGGCTATTAGGATTGGACCCTAAATTTCATTGTGTTCAGTGGGGCTTACTCCCAGGAACGTATGTATAGGATTGCAGCCTTACTCAAGGTTACCACTTTTTGTATTTTGTGTTCAGTTTAGGTTCAAGGCAACCAAACATGGATTTATTTATTTTTCAATGATGGAGGGGGAGAAAAAGTCTGGGGATTTGTAGTGGAAGAGAACAGAACAGAAATCAAAAGGAACAGCATAAAGTTTGGACAAACTGGCAGCACAGAGATTCATCCATCCCTATATTTGAAACTGAAGAAGTTTCAAAAACAGTTAATCACATGGCACAGTGGGGATGGGAGCATTCTGTTATTCCAAGGAAAAAATGTCAAAAATCTCTGTGAACTCAGGCTAGCAACTGGATGCTCTTTGTAGCCTGGCTAAGGAACGTGGCACTGATGCACACACCAAAAATCAGTGGCAGGACTACACAAATAAACCCAAGGTCCACAGAGATGCCGAACTCCTAATTTCACACTGTTATCAGTGTAAATCTAGCAGTTGTTAATGGATCAGCCATGCAAGATACCAAACTTGCTTGCCCTTAGCAAGATAATTAAAAATGTTCCAGCTGTGAACACTTGAGTAGTCCCATTTACTTCAACTGGAAAACTTGCTTGCTTGAGGTTAAGTGCTTTGGTGAATTGGGGACAGTGATAAACACATTGCAACTAGAAATGAATTTTAATAGCACATGGATTGTTAAGCAGCATTAGCAGCCAGTTAGTAATTGACCATGCTAGAAACTAATTATAAAAATGTTTGTGCTTGAAGGATTTTCATTTTGTTTGCTAAAATATTCAGAAAGATAAATTTTTCTTCATTTCGGTAAATGCACAATATTTTAACTAGTTTGGGAGGCAAGGGTTTTGTTTTTTTTTAAAGAATTAGATTGATAGCGTGCCTTCCAAAAACAGATCTAAATAGGAACACAGTGATTAAAACGATCATTTCATATTACTGATTCCAGGGCCAGCCCAAGTCTTGGTAGTGCCTGTACCCAACCTATTCTGGTTCTGCCTCCCATTTGGGGGGGAATGCACTACGCTTGCTTGCCCCCCCCCCCGCCAGCTTGGAGGAGTGGGCAGCATGCTCACTCACACTCCTGCCCACCATCTTTGAAGTGGCAGCAGGGCTGACCTCCAGCACCCCACATTTTCCTCTTACCTCCACCAACCCATGGCCCAGCCAGCCACTCCAGAACGCATGGCTTTCGAGGCCCACTGGGTCCAATTGGACTGCCATCCTTCAGTGATTCAGAGAAAACGTGGCATATGAAGCTGCCGTAGATCAAGTCAGATCATTGGTTTACTCTGGGCACAATCCTGTTGTTTAAAAAAAAAAAGCCCGGCAACGGAACGAGCGAACATGCCGTAAAGCATGTTCGTGACGCCTCAGGAGAAAGGGAGGCTGGCACAAGGCCGGTCTCCCTCACTCCGGCGCCGGATCTCCACGCGGACGGCGGTGGAAGGTAAGTGCTCTGTCACCGGCCATGTGGGCAATCCGGCCGGGCGAAGGAGGGGCCATTGGCCGAGGAGGAGGCAGGGGATGGCCTCGGACATATGCCCAGCTAGGCTGTTACACAGCCTCCTCTACTTCCGCCACCTGTTTAGCTGGCGGAAATCCGAGGAGGCCGATAGGGCCAGCCCCGGTTTACACTCGAGGAAGGGGGACAAGCATCACCTTCCACAAATAGACCTCCGGCCCACCGGTCAACAGGGAGCCGTGCACATGATCCGGCAGGCGGCCCTGGGCTGCCGGCCAGATCCTTAGTCAGGACTGCGCTGTCTGACTGGCAGCAGCTCTGAAGGTTTCAAAACAAGGAGTCTTTCCTAGCCCAGCTACCTGAGATCCTTCAAGCATGGAAAAAAAAATAAGGGACAGCAAAAATGGACCCTCAGTGCCCTTACTGTAGCTAAAGGACTTAAAACAGTGGTTCCCAACCGTTTTAGCACCGGGACCCACTGTTTAAAAATGACACACATTACATTTTAAAATGACCCACCTAGCTTTACAAAACTTTAAAAAAAGATGATCTAGAAAGAAATTATATATTTATTTACAAGTTATATACAATAAATTATATATTTACAAATACATTTTATTTATTTATTTGCAAGAAACCTTAATCCATTTCTTGTAATGAGGCAGCCCTAATGAATAGCTTCAAGACTTGAGGGGCTTAGTTATGTGACCCAGCCTTCGCTTGTCCTCACTTGTCATTGACGGACTAGGAAAAAAAAAAACCAGAAAAAAGACCCTCAAACATTTTATCTCCCTATATTTACACAAGCTTGCAAACTGCAGGAGCTCAGCTGTCTGCAGGGCAATTAGAAGCTATCTGATTTTTGAATAGCCTCAGGGGGTGAGGCAATTACTTATCTCAGGGGTTCCCAATCTGTGGTACTAGTACCACCAGTGGTACTTCGGCCAACTGCTGATGGTACTCGGACCACTGGAACCCCACTCCGATGCAGAGCTTTTGGTGGCACATTTTTGCTCCCAAAAAGATCCTGCCTTTGGCCGAGCATCTCAAGAACGCTGAGAAAGGCTTTCCCAACTGCCCAGAGCCTCCTCATTGCGTTTTCTGGCCTCTGAAAACCCAGAAGAAACTGGTGATTAGGTCATCGCTACGCTAGTCACTTCCGGTGGTACTCAGGAGAGTGGCATGGGAGGTGGTACTCGGTCGGGAAGGGGTTTCCAACCCCTCTTTCCCTCACCCCTGTTTTCACTGAAGACTCTGTGGGACCCACCAGAAATCAGGTCGCCACCCACCAAGTGGGTCCCGACCCACAGTTTGAGAAACACTGACTTTAAAACATTGGAAGGATAAGTACAATTACTACTATTCAATGGATTGAGGACCTCTTAATTTTATCAACATTTGAATGAATGGCTTATAGAAAACAATTACGAATTGACATATTTTTGGATATTTGGAAGCCTTTCTTACAGCCCAATCCTAATCAACTTTCGCGCACTGATGCAGCACAATGGGGGGGGTGCTTCTGTGGGGGTGGGGCAGTCACTGTGGCCTCCTCAAGGTAAAGGAACATTTGTTCCCTGGAAAGTTGGTTAGGATTGGGCTGTTCGATTTATACGTACACAGTAGTGTATTCATTGTTTATTATGGAGCATGGTTTATGCTACAGACTGCTGGAATAGTACAGTATAGTTTTTTTCTGCATTTGTTGGCATTTTTCTGTATTTTCATATACTAGTGTAGCTTATCTATAGCACATTTATAGTTTTCTTTATTCCCTTTCTCTTTGTTTTTTTTTGCGCTTGTTTTACTTTGTTTCATTGTTTTTCTTCTTTCACTAACAAATAAAGAAAAAGTTGGAGAAAAGGATGGAAAAAATGATTTAACCTCTGACCCTGTGCATACAAAACAATCCAACTTACATTACCCATGTAATTTTCCCAAAAGCTACTGCAATGATAGTAACATATGGGAAATCGACATTTCCCAAGGGACTCTGCCGCCTTCTACCAGAGAGGTGAAAGAGGGAGAGATCCTCTGTTCTTCTCTCTCGTGGCTGCTTGCCACAGGCCACATCAGCCAAATAAGTAGGGTGTAAAGGAGGTTGGTAGTCTGGTCAGGAATTCTTCTCCACTTGGATTGTAAGTTGAGCTGAAGCATTTCGCTTCTTAACTTATTTTGTCTTTTGAGGTAAACATTACAAGCCCCTGAAACTCGCGTCCAAACTCCAGAAGTACGAGTAAGCTGTGTGAAGTGATCTTGAATGCACCCTTGCTGGAGGACATAAAAACTGTCTTGCAAGATCCCACATAGTCTCCCACATAGTCTCCAACATTTTCTGCAATCAGCTTTCTTCTATTTTTCTAGCATGGTACACTCATGTGCACTTTTCTCAAGACTTAAAGGAAAAAGGGTACGCTAAATTGGCTTCCTCCACAAATTTCCAACCTACTTGTGTTGCCAACGTTTGAAAACAATGCCACAAGAAACCACTTTGCAAGACAAAAGCTCTTTACAAACATACATGCAGATATAAACCCTTTGTCATCATCAAGGTATTGCACTAGGCAGAAACAGCACAGGTTCTTTCCCACTAGTTTCCCAGGATTGTTGCCGTAGGTTCCCGCCCACAAACGACACACTCTAGAGTAGTACTATTGACCTCAATGGACTGAATGGGATGAGTGGTTTGAGAACACAGTGGTAAGATCTGCAATCTGCACCACTCTAACTGTCAGGAGCTATAACATTTTTACATTCAGCAATTTGTGGCTGCTTTCTCATTCTATTGAACCTTTCAGCTGGGTAGGTGAACAGCCATTAGTATCATTGCCAAATTGCAATTGTGGCCTGAGAGCAGCAGTGGGTCAATATAGGCTGTTGTGCTCCCCATCCTCCCCTCTCCTTCTCTCTCCCCCCAGCCCTTTTGCTCCATTTCTGAAAGCAAGTAAATAAAGACTACCTTTACAGAATCAATCCTGATCAAGGAAATCCATGCTGGTCAGAAATGCTAAAGTACTGTGAATTTACCCAAGTGAAAAATTACTGTATCTCAATTCTTGTAGCACAAAAAAATCCCCACAATATTCAAGCACCATCATTTCTCTCATTATTTTTGTGGCATAAGCAGTTACTAATCTGTTGCTAATGCCCTGCCTAGAACAATCCACACATTATTGGAGCTCTATTGTTCAACAGTAGGAGCCATGTGCTAAATAGCTTGCTTCCAAAGCTTGGACTTGGAGTAAATCAATTCCTTTAACAATACCCAGCTTCTTTCACCACAAAATCGTACTGGCTGGCAAATAAAACACAAGAATATCAAGCCCAAAAGAAAGGTGCTATCAAGAGTGGTGCATCTGTAACACATTCAGTTCAAGGCATACAATCTTTTAAATTAGTTAACTTGGTTAAATTATGTGGGCCACAGTTCTTCATAAAAAAAAAAGATCTGACAGAATGTTTACAAGAGGCACATAATTAAAAAAACTGAACACAGAGCACTGAGATGCGATGATGTAGTTAGTTTCCTTCGGTAGCTTTCATGGCCCGCTACCAACACACAATGCTTCACAAATACGGGTATAGATGCCATGTAATGAACTTTAATAGTCCTCAAAAGCCGTTTGCGGGTTTCCGTAAAAGGCAGCCACAGACGGAAAAAAGTACATTAAAAATCCAAGGTTACTTAGCCCAACATTTCGTTCCAGGAACTTGGAACCTCTTCATAGGATGAATCCCAAAAGATCAAAGATGGTAATGTCCTCTGTTCACCCTCTGTAAATATAAGCCGAAAAGCGCGGGACCTTCCTGCAAAAGGGCAGCCCTTGCCCTCAGAAAAAAACCTAAAACTACACATATTGACGCATTGGGCCTTCGTCAGAAGGCCCAGGACAGTCGGCCGGGGAGAATGTCTCCGAGCCGGCAGCAGCGGAACCGGCAGCAGCGTGGGGTAAGAATTTGGGTCATTAGGGCAGCGCGCACGCCCTCACTATAGGGCGGCGTGCGCCCTAGTGACGCCACTGACCAGGAGGTACAGGTTTGGGTTTTTTTTGCAATTTATTTGTGATTGCTTGAATCAGAAATGAGGCAGGTCTTCTCAGTTGTGGCCCCCTATGGAATCTTCAAGACAGAGCATATGAAGCAGCCTGAAGGCCCAAGCACACCAGGCGCGTCCCGCGTGCGTTGCGCACGTTGCAGCCGGCTGCCCCAGCGTTCTTGCAGTGGGACTTGCCTCTGGCCGAATCGCCAAGGGCCGCCAGGAGCCGCCTGGAGGAACGTTCGCGTTGACGCCTCCCCTGGCCAATTCCCAGTTTTTGCCGCGTTTGTCACGCCATACGCAGGACGCGCTCGGTGTGTTTCAGGCTTTATCAAACAGTTGCCTGTCAGGCCATCTAGCTCAGCATTCTCTTCTCTGACTGGCAGCAGTTCTCTGGCATCTCAAGCAAAGGTCTTTCCAGCCCTGTTTCTTGAGATCCTTTAACTGGATTGAACCTGGGACTGTCAGCGTGCTAACCACGTGCTACAGCTTCCCCAAACACCAACTTTTGCGGGGGGGGGGGAAGGAGGCATGATTCTACTGCTTCGATGTGTGTGTACGTAAACACATGAAGAGCACAATCCATATACTGGTGAAACTGGCATCTTTTATTTATGCCTGTTTAATCCCATCATCATCCATCAGGACTGCTCACCCTACAATCCTCAACACATAGCTTGGCAGTAAATTCCACCAAAATCAATGTGAATTTAGGAATTTCAGATTAGAGTGTACATCAGCTAAAACCCAAGTGCTATAAACTGAAGCAGATAGTGGGTTGCAGTCAAAGAATCAATGAAAGCAACATTTACCTAAGAGGGAACATGCAACACCATAGAAACCTTAATGCAGAAGCGAGAGCATTCTAATTAAAAGCATTTCACTCTTAATTGCTTTGTACAGTAACACAGGCACCTCTACTAAATAAAGCACACACTGGATGGATGCATTTAGTGCTGGGTAAAATCTCTGCTATACAAAAGGGAAAATTATATCCTATTCACTATAGGAGTGGTTTCCACCACCGAACAAAAAGCTAAAATGAAACTGAATAGAAAGGTCCCCCTAACACCAATTGTGATTATACTGTATGAAGTCAATAGATTCAACTAAGTGAAGCGATAGGTGTTGAATTAACAGAAAATTAATCAGAAGGTAGATTCATATGTAAATAGGATAAAACTAAGATAATCTGAAATAGGCGCTGCATGCTCAGGAAGCAGAATAATACATCTGCCTCTTTGCTTTCCCCTATTGCCTTTCAGTACCAAGAACCACTTATTGTGGATATAGCCGGGCAGTTATTTCCAATAAATTATTAACCTTCTGAGAGAGAAATCAATGAGAGGCCCCCATTGCTAGAAGAATTTCTGTTGCCTTATAAAAATCTCTCTGCTCTGCTCCAACGAGGATTTGTGAATAACCTCTTTGTTTTATATAATTAGCCCTATTCACTCAGGTCTTCATATATCTTAATGATCCACTGCTACTTATATCTAATAAGAACCCACCTAATAAATTGGGGGGGTTGAAACAGCTTTTTATAGCAAAAGAGGCTTAAAACATACAGGAACGATGTCAAATGACTCGCATTCTCCAGATTCATTGGGCCAGGTTGGACAATACACGTACAGGTCACTCGTCTATGTGTGATGGAGGGCACCGTCCGATGCCACTGTATGTCCACGCACAGTTCTAATAGATTATACACACATGAATAACATTTCACACACATAACTCCAGTTTCCCCAGTTAAAACTGAACCATAAAGTCACAGCACACATAAACATGAATGACAAGCACTAGTCTTATCTCAGATTTCCTCAACTCTGCTAAGGGCAAAAGGAACTTCCCCAGATTGGCATCCACCAATTTAACCCTCATGGCAGCCTTACTAATTGAGCAGAAAAAGGAAATTTCCCAGAAGAAGGAAAGAATGAACCTCCTTCCGTTTAGCTGCAGAGGAGGAAGTGAAGGATCCTGCCTGCTCCATTTCAATTGAGAAAGGAAGTCCTATACAAGAGAGTATGCTAAAAGAAACACACCACAACTTATGTACAATAAGAATTGTTTCTTAAATGAGGGAGTATGGGGAGGCACCAGCGGGTGGCGCAGTGGGTTAAACTGCTGAACCATGAGCTGTTGATTGAAAGGTCGGCAGTTCGAATCCGTGCGACGGCTCCTGCCAACCTAGCAGTTCCAAAGCATGTTAATGCGAGTAGATAAATAGGTACTGCTTGCGGGAAGGTAAACAGCGCTCCGTGTTCCAGCTGCATGCTACGCGCTGCGGCAAGGAGAGTCATGCCGGCCACATGACCACGGAGGCGTCTTCAGACAACGCTGGCTCTTCGGCTTTGAAATGGGGATGAGCACCACACCCTAGAGTCGGACATGACTGGACTTAATTGTCAGGGGTCACCTTTACCTTTTTATGGGGAGGCATACAGCTTTTTCGCCACTGGTTTGCTGGGGACAGTGAGCCAGTTCAGATGATACTCATGTATCCTCATGTGGAAGGGAGCAGGATACACATGTGCACCCTGACCACCTGGTGTGCTGGAAGAAGAGTTGAAGCAAGTGGAGATCAGTGCCCCCTTACAATCTGCTGCCTCAGAAATGGGGCAGCCCTGTGTCCTGTGTCCTTGGAACCCAGTCAGACCCTAAGAAAGTATGCTTGGGCTGTAGACTATTTCCGCTTTTAAGACTACTGTCCAAAAGCACCTCTTCCGTCCCTATCTTGTATGCACCAGGGAATTATGTTCCTCTGGTTCCAAATACAAAAGCGTAATAAGGTGCAAACAAGAGATCATGCCTATCATTTATCAATTAACATGTATTATTAGAAATCATAATGCAGCTGTGTTTCCGACACAAAGCATTTCCATGGATGAGATGATACATGGCAATTTCAATGAATAAATTCATAAATGTCACCATCCAGGAAAGTGGGCAGGCCTGAGTATGCAATTAGAAAGATCTCCACATACAACAGCTCTGAACTCTGCCACTAATTAATGGAACCATTTTCCAATGGAAACAGGGAAAAGAGAGAGCACATTAGCGTTTTAAATGAGTGGACAAATTCAGGCCTAGCTCTGGACAAGTCTGAATCAAACAAGTATTGTTTAATTCAAGAGTTTATTATCTAATGAATGTACAACACATAATCTATGCGCAGGTTTTCAGTCTCATCAAACCGTAACCCCCCAGGAATTCTCAACCCCTTCCTGGCCGAGTACCACCTCCACCGCCACTCTCCTGCTGTGTACCACTGGAAGTGACTGGCGATGACATCATCCCCAGTTACTTCTGGGTTTTCAGGTTTTCGGAGGCCAGAAAACGCAGGTAGGAGGCTCTGTGCGGGTGGGAGGGCCCTTCTCAGCGTTTCCAAGAGGCTCAGCCAAAGGCAGGAGTCTCAGTAGTAAAAACGTGCCGCCAAAAACACCACGTCAGAATGGGTACCCGGCAGTCCGAGTACCACCAGCAGTCGGTCGAAGTACCACTGGTGGTAATAGTACCACTGGTTGAGATCCCCTATAAATAAAGATGACCAGGCAGCTCAAGGTATCTTGAAGGCAGGCTATCCATATTCCTGTGACTCTAACCAAAAGCACAGAAGAATCTAAATTAAGGTACTGTATTTATCAGCGTATAAAACGCACCGGCGTATAAAACGCACCTTCCTTTTGGCCCTGGGTTTCAAGGAAAAAAGATTTAAAGCATTTTTGGGCCACTTGGCCACTTACTGCTTGGCTGCTTAATTAGCTAATTTACATAAATTGCACAATAATACCAGGATCTCTTTTAAAACACACAGCAATAAGACACATGAACAAAATGCACCAGAACATAAATCCCAAGTACAAAAAAAACCCCAGACTCAACTCTTTTTCCCCCCAACCCACCCATGCACAGTTTCCAAAGTAAAAAACATTTACCCCAAGTAAAAAAAAAAAACCCAGACTCAACTCTTTTCCCCCTACTATTTTGGGTCACAAATGTAAACAAAAAAAGTGTGTCTTATACGCCAATAAATACGGTATATGGGGCTTGTCTCACTACAGTTTGGAGGCCACTGTTCCAGCTGCAACCCCCCGAGCCTGCTCAACAAACCACTTCTAAAATTAACAATGTCTTCCAAGGTGACCTCCAATGGAGCACAAGACCTGCAGAGAGAAAAGGAAATTAGGGAGTAAGGGCCTATGCCATTACTGCTACCAAAGACAACAGTGGGACAACAGAAATAAGTGGGTCTATTCAGCGGGTTAAACTGCTGAACCATAAGCTGTCGATCAAAAGGTCGGCAGTTTGATTCCCATGACGGGGTGAGCTCTCGTTGCTTGGCCAGGTCCTGCCAAACTAGCAGTTCCAAAGCATGTTAATGCGAGTAGATAAATAGGTACCGCTTGCGGGAAGGTAAACAGCGCTCAGTGTTCCAGCTGCATGCTACGCGCTGCGGCAAGGAGAGTCATGCCGGCCACATGACCACGGAGGCGTCTTCAGACAACGCTGGCTCTTTGGCTTTGAAATGGGGATGAGCCCCACACCCTAGAGTCGGACACGACTGGACTTAATTGTCAGGCAGCAGCGTAACGACCTTATTTGGCGCCCAGTTCAGGGGAGAATTTTGCGCCCCTAGGGAACGTTGTTTTTTTTTTTTAATATCGGCACAGCCGGTAGGCTGCGCCGCGCTCCGGGGGTTGGAGCGACCTCCGGGGGGGTGGGGGCGACCCAGCAGGACCCTGAACCAGGCACCCCCCCCCCAGCGCGGACACTCCGGCTTACCTCCATTCCATGCATTCAAGCGCCGGCAGCCGGCAGCACGGCGCATCAGAAGTGACGTGGCTGGTGTGTGTCCGACCTTCAATTCCCCACGGCGCCTCTTGGACTCCTTTTCCCCATGCGCGCAGCCGAGCCGGAAGACCTTCAGCCTTCCGCCTTCACACAGTGAGTGAGTGACAGTGAGGCCATGTGCCCACTGCCCTGACCCCTCCTTCAATTTCCCGACTCGAGTCTCTTGGACGAGTCGGACTCGAGTTTGCGAGTCGGACGCAAGTCGCCGCGGCACCCCTGCAGCGGTGGGCGCCTGGTTCAGCTGAACCACGCGCTCCACCCTAGTTACACTATTGTTGTCAGGGGATACCTTTACCTTTATTGTACTTCAACTCTCTTAAGAAACACTGTCTGTTCCTAGTCTTCAACTGTGTTCAAAAATCAGATTTTAAAATAATTTAGAACTTCTCACAAGGTTTGGGAGAATGCAAAGATTACAAGAATATGGAAACAAAGGGCAGCAGAGACAGTAGGGCCATAAAGTAGTTGCCCTGTAAGGAAGCCATGCAGGACATTAAAGTCACATCACTAAAGACAACTGAAGGTATCTGGCTTCTCATATTCCATGTTCCCAGGCTTTTTCAAAACCGTAATGGCTAGAAACTTTCTTTTAGCTGAAGGTGAGAATTCCAGTATGTCAACTCTTGTGCCAGCTATTGAATACCATGCACTAATGTTGCATTCTAAAACCATAGCTGGAATCCAACAAGTCATTTCCATAGTCTCAAAAGACAGGCAAATACCTTGACAGAATGGATAGCACATATTAGATCCAAGAGAGATCAATATACACTGCAGGACTTGGGACGTGGTTCTACATTGTTAGGAACCTCTTTTAGAAGGAGTTGCATGCAATATTCATTCAGGCAACACGTTTGCACACCTTTCCAGATATGGGACTGATTCACAAAAGTTATATGACATGCTGTAATGCAATCTGAGAAGCAATTCTCTCACCTCTAAAAAATAAAGGGTTACAGTATTGTTCATCTAATCAGTGGATGCCTAAGGCCTACTTCTCACAGCCAGTTAGATGATAACCCTTTGCCTGGACAGTACTGCTTCAGAAGGTGATGGCTCACATGAGAGCATGCTCCTCCATTTAAAAAAAAATATATCCCTACACACAGATCACTAGCATGTCAGGGAGGTTAGGTTTGAATCCTTCTTCCCGATATCCAATTTTCTATGTGCGTGGAATTGTCTTTCTTTGCAGAGAGGAGCATTTATTCACACAAGTATCTATCTGAAGTAGAAACAGGTTTAACACTAACTACTGGATGTGTGAACAAGGCCTAAGAGATGCTTTTTCCGAATCAATATTAAAACCATCCGAAAAATATTAAAACAATATTAAAACCGCCCGGAAAAAAGCATATTAGAAGACTCCCAAGTACAGACCGATTGACATGGGCATCACCAGATGTGAGTTAAGATGCTGCTTCTCCCCAAACTCTGTTACATCAATGTGTCTCTCCCACATGTCACTTCCTTTCAATTGACGGTTTTAATATTTTATCATCTTTCCAATGTCAGTCTGAAAGGCAATTGAGCTATCACCCAGCCTTTGTCCTCTGCTCTAATAATCTAACTTGTTCTTGCCTGTTCCATAAATCATACACATCGCATCAAAGACAATGTGACTGAAGAGGAAGAGATGACCACTTATGGTTAAAGTCTCCTTGGGAATTAACAATCTGAAGATTACTACCAAAATTTGAATTTAACCTAGAATTTCACAAGAAGAACCCCTGCAGCATGGAATCATCAGCTTCAACTGAGGCTGACATATTACCGGTAGTCCCCAACTTAAGCTTGAAATTTTGACTACAGCACACAATTTTAAGACACAAGTTACAAGTTCAGCAAAACCACAGATTAAAGTCCTTTCAGGACTGCACCACTTCAGATTGCATGTGGAAGACTGCATCTTTCAAAAGCTTCCATCAGGGCAGCTGCAAACATGCTATCTACACAGAAGTGCTAGTTCATAATAACTAAGGCAGTCGTGAGATGGCCATCACCCCAAGGAAAACGCATAAGCACTGTTTGCTCCTTGTGTTATTTTGTTATCTAAGGACCAAAGTAAACATAAGGCAGGAGATCCACCACAAGTCTTATTATTTTAAAGCAATTGTGTGTGTGTGGGGGGGGTGTTTGTGTTAGGGGTTGCTAATTGGATAAGGGAAGTGGTACAGGGAAGATAGACAGCCCGATCCTGTATAGCAGGACACGGTGGCGCACATTAGGTGCTCACCGCACCCTGAGTAGGATTTGGCCTGCCCTGGCGCAGCTGGCAGCATCCTCGGGGGTAAAGGGACATTTGCCCAATGGGTCTCCTCGAATGCATTTGAGAGGCCCATGTAAGGCCCAACAGGCCCAAGAAGGGGGATAGGATATTGGCGGAAGCCTCCTCCGCCGTTCCCAGGTCCAGCCGATCAATCCCCCCTCCTGGAATGCCCCCACCCCGCTCTCCCCCACCCCTGCTGCCTGGCGGGAACTTACTTTCCCGCCGCAGCACTGCTCCGTTCTGCAGTGCCAGAGGAGTAGCGAAAGCCTCTCTGCCAATGCCGCTTAATCACCGGGTGCCGCAAATATCCCTTACAGAATGTTTGCGACACCTTAGACCAGCAGATGGACACCTTAGACCATCACTCCGCTGGTCTGAAGTTCGACAGCATTGCGCCGTAACCCTTTCCCTCTGAGCTGCTTCCCTGACTGAAATGCTATTTGCTCCAGTGCAGGAAGAAGATAGTCTTATGTCTTCTTCTTCTGAAAGCAATATGGACACCAGTCTTTGTCTACCACCAACCCTAATAGCCATTTTAAGGAGAGAATTACAATAGAGGAACTAGCACAGCAGAAAAGGGTTAAGTCCCAGTCTCCCAGTGTCCCTTCCCTGATCCAATTAGCACACACCCCTCCCCAAGCTGCTCTGAAGTAAAGGATGGCAGGAGATTCAATCACAGATTTCCCACATTGCGACTAGTTTGGCCCAAATAGCAAAGAACATAAGCTATCAAAAATAAGCTAGTTTCAAATCTTCATACCTCCTTCATACTTGTCAGCTAAATATGATCGGGGTAGTTTTTTTAATTACCTCCTAAGATTGGCATATATATATTGCTTTACTACACAGCAGGTTTAACTGACCTAAACAGAATTCCAGTCTTTTGAGATCAATGGTGTTAATCAGTCAGCCCAACTAATTGCTAATTAGCACTCCTTTTAAAAGTTGCTGTCATGCTGAAGCAAGCATGTTGAAAGTGATCATGCGCTAACCTCACAGAAGCACGGGTACAGTCTGATAAGTAACAGCAATGCTTCCTATTTTTGCTGTCATTAGTAAGATTTCTTCTTCTTCTTCTTACTACCGTACTACTTACTACTAACTACTTACTACTTCTGCACATTGAAAAATCAGACCAGAAAACAGAAAGAAACAGAAAGTCAAGTTTTACGCTAAGGGGCAAATCACACATTACATATATTTGCGTATACAGTATCTTCCCTTTAACATTTTTTTCTTTTTTTAACTGAAAGCAGCTTCCAAGGCTCTGAGTTGTGGAAGAACAAGTAAGGAAGTACAGGGTAGGTGTCTGCTTATGCTGCTTTTCACCTTGCAGGGTAAAAACATGCTGGGGTAACTCTTAGATTCATTCACAAACCAGCCCTGCGCATGCTTAGCAGATTTCATTTCACATTTTTGAAAATTCTCCCCAAATGAAAGGCTCTTGCAAAGGCCTATTTTTAAACAAGATGCAGCACATTTCCCAATGGAAGCCAAGTCCATCATCGGTGCTATGAGCAGAGTGATGCTGAAACATCTCCGCTCCTTGTCAGACACAGGGGTTGCATCTAAGGACAGCGGCCCTCATCTAGCAACAGCCATCTGCATGTTAAAAACACATCTTCCATGCGCACATCTGCTGCATGAGAGTGGCAAAGACAGCAGGATGTGGGGGAGAGGACCCCCAGATACACCGCAGACTTCTGCACATGCATTCTTCCTCCCCAGTCCCTGTCCACCTAATAGATGACTGGCAATGAATGCCTCCTGGCAGCTCCGATCCATGGGAGAAGGGTAAGCTTCAGGAGCGCTGGAGCAGATGCATGTCTCAGCTGAGTGTGAGGTTGCCTAGATAGGGATGACTGACTTTGCCCCCGTTCGAAAACATCTTGTGGAATGTATCCATTTTGCAAGAGACAGCATCTGGGCTTTTTTTTCCCCCCGTAGAAAGAACTTTTCACTCTTGAAAAATAGTGACATTTTGTAATTCTGTTGATGCTATGGTCGCCCTTTTGGCTAATGCTTGCTATTGCACCCCTCAATTGGCATGATCCCAACCCTCCCTCCTCAAGGAATTTCACCTACAACAACGTTTGAATGAGCAAATGGTAACGTAAAATTGGTTGAAGCCGGTGAGCAGGTTTGGTGCAAAACCTCTTGAAAGCGTTAAAAAAACTAAATAAAAAAATCTTGAGACTGCAAGATTTCTCGAGATGATGTCAGTGGGTGAGGATGCAGTGCCGTCCAAACCAGCCCCGATGACGTCTTTTGGTGGAGTTTTTATTGAGACAGTTCCAGCAAGACTTCAAGGCACAGTGATGGAAATTCAGCTTACCATATGGTGAGTTTGATGACACTGCATCCTCACCCACTTACACCACTGACATCATCTCGAGAAATCTTGCAGTCTCAAGATTTTTTTATTTAGTTTTTTTAACGCTTTCAAGAGGTTTTGCACCAGACCTGCTCACCAGCTTCAACCAATTTTACGTTACCGTTTGCTCATCCACCACGTAACCAAGATCTCCTCATGCCTTGTCACCACGCTCCTCCCACCTGCTAGAGTCCTCCTCCACAGTCCACCTCAGGTGATTCTCCAAGGCAAAAACTCATACTCTCCAAAGAGCTTCCTAGAATAGTCCCGATGAGAAAGGCTTATACAGACAAGATTTCACTCTGAAAAGTCTTTTTCAGCTTGAAACACGATGAACAGAAATGGTAATGGGTCGGTTTATGACTGAAAGGGGGGAAATAAGGGCACCTCTCATAAAACATGAGCTTTCAGTAGCAAGATAAGAGCGATCCAACAGGGAGATATCCCTAACTCGGCAGAAATACAACTCATGTTGCAACAAAGCCTTTTGTTTCAACATATGTTGATGTGCTCTATGTAGGATTTCGACAAACAACCTCGTAGTGTCATACTGTGGCAGGTTTGCATTTTTAGCTGAATGCAGGGATTCTTAAAAATTGGTTTCCAGGGATAAAATAAAACCTGTCCAACATAATGGATTTTGCAGGATATTGCTTTGATTGTGCTTTTAATACTAACATTGTAATCTTTCACCATCATAAAAAATAGATATGGGGGGGAGAAAATATTCCACTGGTGCTTGAGAGCTTCCACAGGGTAAAAATCAGATTTGTATAGTCCGCCACACTTAGTCAATCTCCACATCTCCAAGTAATGTGCCAAACAGAACTGTCACTCCTTGATGTTTATGCACTAGTGCAGGAGTGGGGGAAGAAGGGAGGGAAAGGAGAATCCTATAAATAAATAGGTTCAGAGTATATAGGCCAAGAAGCTGGCAATATTTAACACAGACTGGGGTTTGCAAAGAAGAATGCTTAACAGGTTTTATTTTGTAAATGCTACAGTTTTCTCCCCAATGGCAACCCATCCCTTGGAATCCTTTTGTTATTTAAATGACAAGATACAATAAATGCAGAAAAAGTAACAGGCGCAGAGTAAAGAATGTATTGATTCCACAGCATTTCTTCAGAATGAACAGAGTTCTGCATTTCAGTTTCCATATCACTATGAAAAATCTTTCTGATTGATTCGGATCAGTCCACACAAAGCGGGAAGGTCATCCTTTGACATTCACTTGTCACTGAATCCTGTCTGTAGGGGAAAGAAGCTGAGGCAAGTAATTTGCTGAGAAGGCAACTTAATGTAGTCGACACAGTAGGGCTTAAATTAAGCAAACATGAGAAAATTACCCAGAAACCTATCAGTGTAGTAAGTGAAAAGAAAACCTTCTGAATGGCTCCAACCACTGTTTTCTCAGCCTAGACTAGGAAAAGGTTATTAAGATTGGCCTTGGAAAGTAAAGGCAAAGCCTTAATACTACAATATTAATGCAAATGCAATATTAATATCCTGCCAGAACAGTAAATGCAAACCGCTCTCTGCAGCTCTTTACCACATCTGTAGCCAACTCCCCCCCTAATAATTAAAAAAATACATGGGGCAGCGTATATTGAAGTCCAGTGCAGTTCAAAGTATAGGAGGGTTAGCTGTGGCCATGGGAACCTTAAATCCAACTCCCAGCTCAGACACAAATTGTAGGGGCTCCATGTGACAGGGAGATACTGATGAGATTCAGCCCAGGGAACAAAGACCAAGGCAAGTCCAATAGTCTTTGCAGAGTGAAGCCCGAGCACTCAAGCTAAGACCAGGACTCCAGGCAACCATTTTTCTCTGCCCTCCCTCCAAGTAGCTGTACATGGTTTACCCCCATTTTATTTATTTATTATTTGCATTTTTATCCTGCCTTTAACCACACACTTCAAGAGCCTAGGTGCCACTACAGAAAAGACCTTGTTCCACTTACTCACCAGTCTAACCTCAGGCAGCGATGGGATGGAGTGGAGTCTCAGCAAATGTTATGGCCGAGTGCAATTTCCAACCTGAGTTGTTCTAGTCCAAGTCCAACACTCTAAGCACTAACCATTCCAGCTCCTCCAAGTGAGTTGGCAGGCAGGGTAACAGGTACAGGGGCAGTCCAAGGTGATTGGCCAGCCTAACCCACCCCTGATTTCTGACACCCACCCCTATCCCCAGCACATGTACAAACACCCAACGTGCACTCCCCAGCATACCCCACCCACCCACCCCCAGTGGCAGTGCAAAAATCACCTCCCCCTCCTGCAGCTCCTCCACCATTTTTTAAAAAGTGACTCAGCCAAAGGAGTGCTGGGAGCGGACCTTCTCCAACAGCCACTTTACAAGAGGCACCTACAGGAGGAGGAGGAGGAGGAGGAGGAGATGAGCTCTCCCATCTTCAATTCTCTGCAGGCACGCAAGAAGAAGATGGGGCAGTTGAGTGGAGCTCCTGGTCAGGTGGTGGGCTGGAAGAGATAGTGGGCAAACATGGGGCACCCCCAAACAGCCCGCTGATCTCCCAGCCTGTTGCCTGAGGTGAGGGGTTCAACTGGCCTCAATATAGCCGAATTGGTAAATAAGTAGACGTTTCCAGAAACTAGGGAGGAATAGAGAGCCAGACAACTAGAGTAGCCTAGGAGGCCTAATTCATAGTCCAACGACCGACAAGTAAGGGCTGATTCACACTACACAAATCCAGGCGCGGATGCCCCTGCCCCAGCGCGCAGAGCTGGCCAGAAGCCCTCCTGCTGTCCTGCCTTCTTATGAAGGTGATTGGAGGTAGTTTCTGATTGGCATGCAGCCACTCTCCCTCCCTCTCATCCGATTGGTAGGCTGCAGTAGCTCCGCGAACCCGCCCAGCTCCGCGAAGCCTGCCCCCTCAAAAGATATGGGGAAGCCATTTTTCCAGCCTCTGCATTGCGGAGCTCGCAGCTGCTCCGCTTGCATCCGAAATGCTGTCAAAGAGCTCCGCGCATCTCCGTAACACGCCTGGAGTAGTGTAGTGTGAATCAGCCTTAAGGCCTCCACAGCCTGCTGCATAGTTCCAGCAGCCAATTCAGCTGTGACTGTGACTGTTCACAAATAAGATGTGCGTTCAAGGCACTGGCCTGCACAGGGCTGCCAAAAGGGTCTTCCAAAAGTAAACTATAACAGAACACACTTAAGAATGTTCTACAGATTTTGGACGATCTCATCTTTGGATCCAGAGGTGCATCTGCTACCTTGCCCTCAATGCCCAACAACAACCTGATCTTATCTTTAGCACACAGCGACTTCAACAGCCCTTCAAATGTAATGTGATGGAGTCATTTTACTGTACTATGAGACATGGTTATATGATATACCCTCTTGGTGACCCCAGGTTCAAACAGAGGTACTCACTGTATGGCTATATACCGGTACTTGCTTGTTTTTTTCCCCCAGATGAAACTGAGTTGAATTATTTATTATTATTATTATTTTCTGTATTTATATCCTGCCTTTCTCATCATCAGATTTCTCATCAGATTTTATACAAGGTGGCTTACACAGGCAGGCTATCTTTAGACCTGATAAGGGTCTTTACAATATTGTTCTATTCCTATATAGAACCTTCCATGCTCGAGATGTTTTCCCTTCCGAGTGCAGCCCTCAGTCCTTCTGGCTTGTGCTTTGCACTTCCAAGCTTCACAGTTCACCGCAGCAGTTCACCCTCAGACAGTTGTCTTAGATGTTCTCTCTCTAGCTGACTCCTCCGCATTCCACCCTCTCACGATGCCTTCTCAGCATCTTTGCGAGGTTCGTCAGCAGCTTCCGTCTCCCATCTAAGCGGGAACCGAGGTTGACCCTGCTTAGCTTCTTCAGGCAGGGCACCGGCTCAAACCTCCAGGCCACACCTCCTGCCCCCAGGCCACACCTCCTGCCCCCAGGGCTACATGCACTCGAGATATTTGCTTCTAGTCAAGATAATGGGAAAAGCGGAGGGTGGGGGTGGGGGAGAGTTCACACACACACACACACACACCACTGCAATTCAAGAGGTACAAATGCAGCTATTAGATTTTTCGCATGGCAGGAGAGAGAGATTGAGAGAGAGATATGTATACTTGGAATAAGAAACAGATTTAGATCCTAGAGAGACGCTGGTCTATTGCAAGTGTTAACATCACTCATCTCTAGTAACACAAATCTATGTGAATATTTTCAAGGAATAAGAGCCATTGGATACCTGCCACCTTGTCATGAGGTAGAACAGCTTACTCACGTGCTAGATAACACATGTGTTAGTGTGGAGAAATTGATCTTTTGCCTGTTTCACTAGGAGAGGATTCTGTTTTGAAAACAACATCGCTGTCAACCAGTCATGCCACTCTCTGAGGTATATGTCCAGATGTCACTTTAGATAAAAGACCGTATGTGGTCCTAAGTCCCATTGGTCACAAGAGCTGCAGAGCCTCTTCATTAGCGACTGCAGTTTGAGCTTAACCTGCTTGTTCTCAATACTCTCACAACCTCTCAAAGAGAACTTCTGTGCTTGTGTATTTGAAACCAAGAGGACTGCAATTGTGAAACTGGTGGAAACATTTATTAAAACGTGCAGATTTGCTTTTTCCTGTCCATTTCAATAGAAAAAAGGGTAAAGTTTCATGAAGCTGTTTTCATACTTCATTACAGGTTTTACAAGATCTATACAGTACATGATTCTTAGTCATAAATATAGATTAGGGCTAGGCTGCCCCCCCTCTCGTGACGTCATGCCCGGATGCGACATCACTCGCCCCGCCCCCGAATGATGTCAGCCGGAGCCAAACATCCCTCGGGGGCAGGGCGGGAGGGAGAGGGCCCCATCAAACGGCGTTCTGAGGCGGCGGGTGATTTCTGCTGCCTCCTCCGAGCCGTTCCACCGCCTCTGCCTTTGCCGCCAACATGTTCTCTGTCACCGCCATTTTATTGCCGCCGCCATTTTGTTGCCCCTGGAGCTGGTAAGACCGCCCCGCTGCCCCCCTTCCTACGCTACTGGGTTGCGTTTCAAGTTTAAGGGGGTGGAAACCAGGCTGGGAGGGTTTCCACTGCAATTCTTTTCCTCCGGCCTGAATTCCAAGCATGTTTCAGCTGGAGGGGAACAGAATTGCAGCAGTTGGGGGAAAAGATTCAGTCCATCTTGCCTGCCATCAGTTCCTCGTCTGCGAATTGCCTCCTCCAGTGCTACTTTGCTGTGGAGAAACAAGGGCCAACACGACTTGGCTGGGCAATGTATTTCCAGCCTGACCACTCATAAGTTTGCTTTGGATTGCTGCCTCAGTCTGTGCTGGAAACTTGATGCACAGAGCTCTGAATGCAATAGAAATATTTCAAAAACAAAACGATGTGAAAGGACACTTCACAAAGAACAAGGGGGGGAACCCATCTATCATACACTATGCATAAATTTGTTGATTTTTACATATGCACCAGATGTTTAATTAGTATCCTTGAAGACAACCCAGGTGCTTAAAAATGTTATAATGAGAAGCACACCACAAGCCCATAAATGCTGCCTTGTAACAATGCAGCTCCTTACCACAAGTTTTATGGCTTCCAATCTGACATTTCAGTACTTATTGTTCAAATCTGGCTTCTCTGGTTTTTACCAATTGCTTCATTTATAGACATTAGATTGTATCAGTAGAGGCAGATTCAATGTTAATTATTTGCTCTATGATTTAGTTTAAATATAGAATGATTTATGGCACGGCTTCAAATCAATACTGGGGAGGGAGGAAGGGAGGGGGGGAGAGAAAGCAGGCAACCATGAACAGCCTTGTTGCGCTCCTCCACCAGCACCCAGCAGCAGCCTTGATTTTGATAGATCTCTTTTTAAAGAGAAAGAGGCATGGTTCAACCATATATGACACATGGCTTTACTGTTTGAGAAGCGTGCCGCGCTCCTTAACTATGACTACAGATCCCAGTATGTGCAAGGAGAGGAACAGCAAACACAAATCAGTCCAAGAGTTGAAAAGGCAAGGACAATTCAAGTGCGCACACACAAGATCTGTATGTGTATAGGTGTGTTTGTGCACATACATACACACACTCAGACCGTTAGGACTGCTGGACTAGGAGCAGGAAGAGAACCTGCTTTGTTTGAAGAAGGGACCATGCTCAATCCCTGCTGGCATCTCCAGATAGGGCTGGGAAAAACCTGGAGAGCCACTACCAGTCAGTGTAGACAATCATGAGCTACATGGACTAATGGTCTGACTCAGTAGGAGCCTCCTGCTTATTCTCTAAAGCCTTACTCAACCATGAAACATTTAGAGGGAAAAGCAGGACATCAATCATTTAAATAAACAAACAAACTCACACTCTGGGTGACCCGGGCTAGTTAGTATCTCTCAGCCAAACCTACCTCACAGGCTTGTTATAATGATAACATCGGGCAGGTGGAGAATAATCACGAACACTGCCCTGAGCTCCTTGGAAGAAGTATTAACTGTGCACTACAATGCTTACCGGATGGGGCCGCGGTGGCTTAGTGGTTAAGACGCTGCACTGCAGACCGGAAGGTCGGTAGAACAGCAGTTCGAGACCCGAGTGCCGCGTGACAGAGTGAGCTCCCGTCTCCTGCCAACCTGGCAGTTTGAAAGCAAGAAATTGCAAGTAGATAAATAGGTACTGCTGCAGCGGGAAGGTAACAGCGTTCCGTTAGTCATGCCGGCCACATGACCACGGAAGCGTCTTTGGACAGCGCTGGCTCTTCGGCCTTAGAAATGGAGATTAGCACCGCACCCTAGAGTCGGACACAACTGGCTTTCGAGCTGGGGATACTTTACTACAGTGCTTACCAAATATGGCGATTTTGATATACAAGAAGAACTATCCACGAACGTAAGAATAGTCACACTGCCTTGTAACAGTTCCATCCAATTCAGCACTGTTTCTCCAGCAGCAGCTAACTTATCAGTAAATGCTCTTGGGAAACTCACAAACTGGACAGGATAGAACCAGCCATCCACTATTGCTTGTATCTGGCAATCAAATGTACTGTACAGTGACGAAATTAATTCGTTCCGCGAGTCGTGTCGTCTTGCGAATAATTTCGTCTTGCGAGTCACCTCCCCTGCTGCGCCGGCCACTCCGAGGCCTTCTCCCGGCCTCAGAGCCTCCGGAGGGCCAGGAGAAGGCTTTGGACCGTCCGCCCTGTCCGGCTGTCTAGGGCCTTCTGACGAGGCCCAATGCGGCGATACGCTATTTATTAGCTTTTTCGTGCATGCGCGCAGACGTTTCTGAAGGCAAAAGGGCAGCCTTCAGAAACGTCTGCGCGCATGTGCGAAAAAGCTAATAAATAGCGTATCGCCGCATTGGGCCTTGTCAGAAGGTCCCGGACAGCCGGAAAGGGCGGACGCTCCGAGTCCTTCTCCCGGCCTCAGAGCCTCCGGATCCTCCGGAGGCTCCGAGGCCGGGAGAAGGCCTTGGAGCGTCCGGCGCGGGGAGGTGACGCGTCCAGCGCGGGGAGGGGAAGTGATGCCTCGCAAGACGAAATTTTTTTCGCAAGAAAATTCGTCTTGCGAGTCACCAAAAAACTCTCAAAACGCTTTCGTCTTGCGAGTTTTTCGTCACGCGACGCATTCGTCTTGCAAGGCATCACTGTATAAAGTTCTAATTTGAATGTTACAGCTGATATCCACTGGTAGGCTGATTCCCTATAAGTGGACTAATACTTTTTAAAAGCTGCTTCAGTAAGTGGATGTTCTGTTTTTATAATATTTTGCTGTTTTAACGGCGTGACAGAAACCTAACTCCAGCAGCGCACAGTTACATGCATGCAACTAAGCCCTGTTGATTTCCAAAGGACTTAAGCACACATCGTGTGAGCAAAACTCCGCTCGTGAACTAAATGGGCTTCCCTTGCAGAGGGAAAATGGTATTTAAAAACAAGAGAGAAAACCACAGAGAAAATGGCATTTAAAAACAAGGGAGATCTGGCAAATATTAAGAGAAGCCTGCTGGATACACATGAGTAAGAGAATGACATTCTTTTCTTCTCAGAACTATTTTAACTAATATAACATTAAAGTAAGAATGTGGAAAGGGAGAGAATGGAGGGAGAGTTACCAACAGTCATGACTTAGGAAATACAGGTCTGATGCTCTCTTGTTTTTGTGTAAAGTTATGGGTATGAATATGGATAGGTTTATGTATAGAGGGGGGTGGGGGATAAGGAGAGGATGGTGGTTGAAAGGGCTGGCGAAGAGGATGGAGAGAAAAGCTGAAAATAATTCATATTGTTTGTTGTTACTTTAAAAAACCACATAAAGGAAACCAGAACAGGAGCCATTCTACGTGATCACGTACCATCAGCTCATCCCGCCAATTGCAAGAAATGGTGCTGTGTCAATGATGCAAGTCAGCTCTCTGCCTGTATGGCCTTGGTATGGCTATGACTTTAAGATAGCCGCTCTAAGTACCGGTATATCTGAAGAGTGTGGTTGTGTGCACCTGGCCTTCTCCAGATTGAATGAACAGCCACCCTATAAGTTTTCCTGCAGCTGCCCTGTGGCTTCAAAAACCTCTTTGCCATCCTCAGTTCAAAATATTGGACCCACCTGTCTCTAAATGAAGGATTTCCTGGCATCAGCTCAAGGAACTGACAGGTTTATCCCTTCACATCTCTTCTTACCATCACCACCCAAGTCTACCAGGTGTATTTGCATCCATCCATCCAGTTGCATGACTGGAACTTCCAGTTCAGCAGTGCTAATTCTGCATTACTGCTTAGTCTCAAGTAAAATACCACCTCTGTCTGAACAGTTTCAAACAGTAACAACCAGAGTAAATAGAAGTAATGGAAACATTTTACACACACACACACACACACACACACTCACTCACTCTTTCCATGCATTTGTTCTTACGCTCAGGCAAGTCCTGCAGTTACAATCAAGAGCATATTGCACAGGGGAAGGAAGGAAGGAGAGACCTAAAAGAGATACATCAGAGAGAGGAGAAAACCTGCAGAAAAGGAATCGTTATGCCTCACTAGGGGAGTTCGCACCTGATTTGGAGGGCCAGGAAGACACCTGCCAAGGGACACACTATGAGGGTACAGTGGGTTTTTATTTGCGGGGTCTTTTTTTTATTCACGGGTTCGGGACCAGCAAATGTAAACGCTAAAAATAGGAAAGAATTTTAGAGCAATTTTTAATGGACCCCAGTATCCGCGAAAAATCACTATTCGCATGGGGGTCCAGAACAGACCCCTGCGGATAGCGAGGGCCCATGTAATTTGAACAGGAGTCAAGAGGTACCCAGACTGGTGACTGAGGCTGCTTCCTTTCTGCCCATTGTTCATTATATGGTTTCTGATGAGTTGGTCAAGGCGCATTTTCTCCTGCTTAGAAAACAGAAGAAGTAGTGATTCAGGGTGCAACTCAAGGCCATTTAACTCCATACGAGGACTGGTCTGCACATGCAGCACAATTAGGGGTAGACTCCAGAGGTGACAAGGTGGCCAGTACCACTTCAAACTGCAGGTGGAAAAACACCATTTTTGGATGATTCCCCATGTAAAAAAATTCCAGGAAATAAAATATTAACATATAAGGTTCTAGTTGGCTACCTGGTATACTACATTTCTACATGCAGGGATGATTCGTTCAGCTTGTTTAGTTTTCTTTTTTTAACAGAAGAGCATTCAAAACTGACATTCCTGACCTGTAGTCTACAGTGACCCAATCTATTCTACCAGCTCTGGTCTCTACTATCTCAGTCTCCTGCATACATAGACCAGGCTTGAGCCCACACTTGACAAGCACTTTATCCACCCAATCACAGAACTGCTACGCACATTACCCTCAGCACAGGAACACTGCCGAAAGCCGGAGATTGCAACACTTCCACCAACCATCTTCAAAAGTCCCCAACTACCACTAACTTAACTGGTTCTAGTTAACCTCTACCTTCTCGCCAACAGCACAGAATAGCCTCAAAACACACTAAATGTTTCAGGGTGAACACTGCTTCTCTAACAGACTTAATCGTTTTTCATAATACTGGTAAAAATGTTTTCAAAAGGTTTATTACGGCAAAATTGGTTTAGTAATACATGACCTCAATCACAGCAGAGCATTTGCTTCTGTCTTTTAAACCTCCTAATCTAAACAAGCAGATTGAAGGGGTCTCTGCAATCTTATGGATTACAGCAAAATAAATCCTCGCAAGAGCCCTTATTGACAAGGACACCGTGCAGAACTACACTTGGAGATCGCTTCGGGAAAGGTAAAAACATTTCAACTGCTCGCTTCCAAGAGAATAATTTCAAGTCAAGTATTTGGAAGAGGTCTTCTCAGGTAATAAACAGCTGTAGGTATTTGGAGCAAGATTGTCTCCGGACAAAAGAAATCTTAGGGCCAAACTAGACAACATAATTACAGTGGAACCCCCCACCCCACCCCAATATCCACAGATCCAGCATCCACGGAATTGCCTCAACATGGATACCGGGGGGCCACTGTGAAGCACTGAAAAAAAGAAAAAAGTCTAAAAGCGATTTGCTTACTTTATAGAGGCAAACAGCTGTGTGTTCTTCCTTTTACCAGCTTAAATCACCTCTGGAAGCCTCTTCCGGGTCACACAACTCCCCTTTCCTCTCCCAAAATAGCTCCAGAATGCATTGCAATGCACTCTGGGGTGATCTTGGGAGAGGGGAGGAGGGAGTCGCGCAACCCGGAAGAGGCTTCCAGAGCGCAATTTAAGCTAGTAAAAGGAAGAACATGCAGCGGTTTGCAAATCACTTTTAAACTTTTTTTTCCCACTGCTTTACAGTGGACCCCCGGTATCCACGGATTTCAGTATCTGTGGGGGTTCCAGGAATGGAAACCCCCCCCCCCCCCGCAGATACTGAGGGTCAACTGTATTATGTGAGCAAGGCTGGCATGTTTGATTGTTCAAAAAATGTAAACAGCAGCTGCAAACCGGATCAGCATTGTGGGAGAAAAGGCTTTAATTCTTGGGCCCACCACAGTCCCACACCTTATGGGGGGCCCATGGCAATTTGCCCCAGAAGGAAAGGTTTCATGGGAACCAATGGGGTGCGCCTCAATCACACAATAGGTGTATCATCCACTTTGGCCCCAAGTCAGCTAATCATATGACTCCTATCCAATCCTATATCCCAACACCAGCACCGATGGGAGTCGCGCCTGCATCCTATGGGGGGTGGGGGGTGGAATCAGATAACCTGCAGGACTAAGAAAAACATTTTGCACTTACCTCCTGGTAGGCTGCTCAATCGCCAATGAGTCTCCTCGGACATACGCCACCTACTTTAGTGGTGTTTGTTCAAGGAGAGAAAAGAGGTGGTGTGTGTGTGTGTGTGTGTGTGTGTGTGTGTGTGTGTGTGTGTGTGTGTGTGTGTGTTTAAAGGGGGCATAAGATCCCCGCCCCTGGTTCCTCCCCACTCCCCACCCAGAAATGCCCCTGTTCATCCTCCTCCCTCCCCCTCCCCCTCCCACAACCCGCCCGGACTGCTGGCTGACTTCTGGCGGTGCAGCAGACCCATACGATTGGGCCATTAATTTGATTAATCAGTCAAATGTGCAGAAATGAGCATATGACGTGATGGTCAAGCATAAACCAGGCCCACAATGCAGGGCTGAAAGGAACTACATATATATCCTGCCCTGCAATGTAAAAGCATTCTCAGGGTAGCTTATGGGATACAATCTAAAACAGCAATAACAAGAAATAAGTAATAGGATAAAAACCGCAGGCATTAGAAACAATTCTCATTACAAATTCAAAGCCTGCAGCAGTGAACTGGTCTCCACCTAATGCTAAAGACATGAAAACAGATGTCAGGTGAGCCTACCTGGTGACAGCATTCTACAGGTGTGTGTAGCCACAAGTTGAAGTAGGCAATTCTTCTGGCAAGTCTCAACCTGTGTAATTTGGTGTGTACACCTGACTAGGATTGGCCCATCAATTAACTGATGGCCCAATCCTAACTCCCCAAGCGGGGATGCAGCAGCAGAAGCAAGCCCAATATCCATTGTATCCCGCAGGGGAGTTTTGGCTGGTGGAGGTCTCCTCAAGGTAACCCAGGGTAAGCCCCAGCAGCCACTATGGGTCAACCTGGACCTGTTTCAGCACTATCACTGCCACATGTCCGTGTTGATCTATAAAGGCGGATCAGGCCCAGGAAGGGGGTTAGGGTTCAATGGGCACAACTTCCGCCAAATGTGCCTCCCAGGCCCGATCTGCCCTCTTCTGCACCCCCCTCTCCTCCGTGTTTTGCCCACCCAACCCTCCCCATTCCACCCCCTTGCCCCATTCCACCCCCTGCAAGGGCTTAACTGCTCCGACAGGTCCTTGTAGATCCACCGGCGCACGTGGGAAGGCTCCAGCCTTCCCGCCGGCACTCCAGCAGCTGGCGCTGCCGGAGCATGTTTTACACATATTCCGCCAATGGGGCAGCCCAGTAGGATTGGGCTGTGACCCATCAAATGTTGACAACTGGCCCCCTATTATCTGACCATGGTCAAGTATTCCATGAAGCTACAAATACCTCTGTATAAGTGGCAGCTTATCTTTTCTATTTGATCCTATCCTACTCTTGCAATCCAAATTAACATGCGCACCAATTAGAGAAAGAGTGCATGGAAAAACTGCCAGCAGAGCACACAACTACACATAACGCAAAATACAAATGCCAAGATGGATGCTAAGAGGAAAAAGTCAAACGCAACAAGCAATACAGTAATACAACTACTGAATCTAACTCAGGTTGTGGGAGATTCTTTCCTGAACCCAAATGTGGCGCTTGGCCAGACAGTGCAGGTGAACTAAACTCACCCACCCAAGTCCTTGCTACTCAAATTAAATGCCTCGCTTCTCAAACAGATTAATTTGTCAATAAAAAATTACGTGGCTTTTTCCTTTCTGTCCATTCAGGTGTATTAAATGAAGATAACAATTTTTTTCCGACTAAATGATCCAGACAAGGCATTTATTGTTTGGAAAAATCATTGCCTGATGCACATAAATTATATATACCAGTGCCATCAGCACTCAACATCATTTTCACAAGGGACAGCTCCAATTAAAAATCTACAATTTAAAATGGTGAATAATGAATTAATTGATTAATCACACCAATAAATCAATTAATGCTCTCACCACTAGCAATTACATAAAGCATGCAAATTAGGAGGAGGAATTTTAGGTCCTTTTCTCTGATCATATGCAGGGCTTGTTTACATCATAAGAATACAGAGGGGGTTTTATCTCCGAATTGCTATTCTGAGATAACCCCTGTCCACTCAAAGAAGACATTCCAGGCTTTCAGACACACTCCACTGCTCATGATCTTGGGGACATTCATGGGTCATTGTATTTTCTCTCTGGAACAATGAATATTTTCAACAAATGTGCTTAAAACTGGCCACAACTCTTTCCTAATCAAATTTCAAGGTAGATCGGTGCTGTGGTATAGGGAGGTAAACTATTTTCTCCTGTTCTCTTTTCTGTGCTGAAATTCCCCCCCCCTCAAGCTATTTGCCCCCAAAGCTATACCCCCTTCTTACACAGGGAGCAATGCTTCTTTTACAATTTCTTCCATCTGCATTATAAGTACCTGAACTCAAAATATACCTAGGCTTTTTGGAAATCTGCTGCCCAATTAATTGCAGACACTTTTTGATTTTTTTTTATATAATGAGCAAGCATTCCAGACCTAATATTTGGCAGTTATATAATGCTATTAAGGTAAAGGTAAAGGTGACCCCTGACAATTAAGTCCAGTCGTGTCCGACTCTAGGGTGTGGTGCTCATCCCCATTTCAAAGCCGAAGAGCCAGCGTTGTCCGAAGACGCCTCCGTGGTCATGTGGCCGGCATGACTCTCCTTGCCGCAGCGCGTAGCATGTGGCTGGATCACAGAGCGCTGTTTTACCTTCCCGCAAGCGGTACCTATTTATCTACTCACATTAACATGCTTTGGAACTGCTAGGTTGGCAGGAGCTGGCCAAGCAACGAGAGCTCACCCTGTTGCGGATTCGAACTGCCGACCTTTCGATCGACAGCTCATGGTTCAGCAGTTTAACCCACTGCGCCACCCGCATTAATAATACTACTTGGCACATTTCATGCACTAAACATGTACTGTCCTGCTCTGACTACTGGGTGCACTGCCCACAGGGCATGGGGGTGTGACTGAGAGTACCAGTTCCCTGCTCCATACGGCTGGAGCTGCATGCAGGACTTTGGCTAACACCAAGCAGACAAACTGCTCTGACAATGGCTGGAGCTCAACAAGCCCTGATGTACTCCTGTGCCTGACCACCCCCACTAGGCTCCACTTTCTTCCGCAGAAGAGGCAAGTCTTGAGGGAGTAGACCTCTGGGCTGGAGACTAACACTCCTCCACCCAGGGAATCTGAAGAGCCCAAGGTGTTTGTGGGGGCAGTCTATCAGGAATGTCAGATGGGGGAGCAGGATGTTGCTAACCGTCTTGTTCAGCGCAAGAGACACCTCACTGACAGGTCCAGGTTCCACGCTGCCTCTGCAGCTGATGCTGTGAGCTTTTCTGTTCAGATTTAATGTCTCTTCCTCTATGTCAACGTTCTGGTTGCCTCCAGAGGTCAGAGTTATGGCAACATGTGCATGTCACATCACATACATTCTAAATTAGCTCAGTAACAGCCCAATCCTATCCTCCGTCATGCTACAGCATGCTGCTGCACCAATGGAATGCGTGCACTACATGTTATGGTGAGGTGGGGGT